>CM060592.1:52997357-53119857 GCA_030578255.1 Tiaroga cobitis | reverse complement strand
ATCTTGTGTAGTCATGTGTTTTAGTCTCGTTTCACTAGGGGCCAAACTCCTATTGTAATCGTTAGTCTTCTTCTTCTGCTCTTGAGTCTATGGCTGCCCAGAGAACCACTTGCGGGAAAGTTATGAAATTTGGCACATTGATAGAGGACAGTCGGTTCTGTCACCATACCAAATTTGTAGTCTCCAACTCAATCCCTCTAGCGCCACCAACTGTCCAAAGTTGCACTCACATTTATGCTAATAACTTTTGAACCGTAAGGGCTAGAGACAAAATAATTTTTCCTCCGATTCCTCTCATAAGTGTATTAGTAGACTGTTAGGTTAGGGTTAGTGATTGCAAAGTTACTTATAATTAGCAGAATACCTGAAGTGGACTGTTGAAATAAAGTGTTACCAACTAGCAAGAGTCCAGAAATACAATTCACTGATGAGGAAGCTCAAGTTTCAGAAAACCTGCAGGATCTTTCCCCATCAACTTGAGCTCATAAAACTATGAAACGGGTTTTATTTCCAAACACACTCCATCAGTGTCTGTTTTCACACCTGAAAGGATTGTTTGACATGTGATATTGCTGTGTTTCCAGTTTAACTGGGAGCGTGTGGGTGGAAAACTCTCTGAATGACGAGGCACCTGGGACAGAAAGCAGGTTATCGCCGCTTAATATGTGGAGTCGTACATCACAAAGACAAATGCAAATCAAGCCGGCGACGTCAACCTCCAACACGCCGAACACTTCACACACCGCTAATCTTTCATATCTGTTCAAAAGCCCTATATGAGGCCCTCGGCGTGTGTGTGTGTGGCCCCTCAGCGTGTGCAAACACGGCCCATTGATCATCTACGTTTGCACTTCACTAACGCATGTTTGTTTCTAGAAATGCGCATAAATCTCAGACTCGAGGGGCCGACTGTATTTCAATCAATGTTTGCACTCGATTGTTCTGCATCCGAACAGCATGTGGGACCCGAGACCAAACACTCTCGGTCGACATGAGAATGTGGAGCTGTGGAGGGGGAGAACAAAGACCAAAACTAAGAAAAATGACAAAAACACAACGGAAATACTTCATTTACCGAAAACTAAAGAGCCAAAACTTAAAAACTAGACATTATTTAAAAAAACTAATAAAAATAACAAAACAACTGAATTACTAAAAGTTTTACTAAAACTGAAAATGAAAACTTAATAAAAACTAGACATATTTAAATAAAAAACAGCAAAATTAGTAAAATTTTTACTAAAACTGTAAACTTAATAAAAAATATGTTTTTACTAAAACAAATATGAAAACTTAAAAACTAGACATTTTTTTGAAATAATAAAAAAATGACAAAAAACAACAAAATTACTTAATTTACTAAACATAGAAATGAAAACAATAAAAACGTTTTATTAAAAAAAAATGACAAAACACAAAATATAGTAAAAATTGTACTGACTAAAAATAAAAACTATTTTAAAAACTAGACATCTTATTAAAAAAAAAACTAATAAAAATCGCAAAAACACAAAAAAGTACAAAAAAAAAAACTTGATAAAAATAAAAATAATAGAATTTTTTTGTAAAAACTAATAAAATTAAATTCCTGATCCAGTTTTCACTTTTGGGGAGTTTTCAAAATTGAGTTCTCAAAATATTGATTAATTGAATTCACAACCTTTGACGTTTTGCCAAAAACTAATAATTTGACATTAATATAATATAATATAATATAATATAATATAATATAATATAATATAATATAATATAATATAATATAATATAATATAATATAATGTCATGTAATGTAATGTAATATCAATGACATTCAACCAGACACAACACAAATATAGAGGCACAATATTTTGAGATTTTCAGTGAATATCAACTTAAATTTGGATCTCTTTCTCACACAAAACTATAATATGACAAGATGACGAATCAATTGTGCCAAAATTGGATGCATGATTGTTTTTGGATGAACTATGATTCACTCCTCTCGTGTCGTCTCAAACCTGTGTGACATTTTTTCGTCTGCTGAACACAAAAGAAGATATTTTGAGCTCCAATGTTGTTTGGTTCCCAAAGTTCTTTAAAATATCTCCTTTTGTGTTGCAGAAGAAAGTCATACAAGTTTGTAATCGCATGATGAGGAGTTAATGATGACAAAATTATTATTTTTGGGTGAAATATCCTTTTAAGTTTATTTATTTTCCTCTGTTTGAATGGAAATTAGGCTGTCAGCTGATGAAAAGTCTTATAATGATAAAAAAAAAAAAAAAATAATAATAATAAATCAGCAGACAAAAACTCCATAAAACAGTGAAAGTCATGTGATCTGCCAATAACAGCAGGTAGACCACATGACCACTGTGTTCACTGCCATTGGTAGATACCAGATCATGTCACAGGTCATTTGCATAAAGTTCTGGTCTCTGTCAATCATGTCACCTCAAAACTCCTCATTTCACTATTGACTTTGAATGTCCTGAGGAAATTGGCATTACAACTGAAACCTTTCAGAAATAACACAAAATCATCAAACTCAGATGTTCTGATCAGCTGTGATTTCACTTCCATGAGGACAAATGAGTTTATAAAAGTGTACCCAGGGTTATTATTATTGTTACTACTTGAACTATTACTTCAAATAAAACAAAAAATAAAACTTAAAAAACAAACTTATTTTATAAAGTCCACAAAATTACGTACCATCTTACTAAGACTAAAAATGAAAACTTAATAAAAACATATTTAAAAAAGAAATAAATAATACAAATAACAAAACATCAACATTACTAAAAATGTAACTAAAACTGAAAAACTAAAGCTTAATAAAAACTAGACATTTATTTTAAAAAGAAATAAATAAAAATGACAAAAACAAAAATTACTAAAATTTAAAACGAAAACTTAAAAACTAGACATATTATTTTTTAAAAACGAATACAAATAACAAAACAACAAAATTACTAAAATGTTTACTATAACTGAAAACGAAAACTTAAAAACTAGACATATTATTTAAAAAACAATAAAAATAACAAAACAACAAAATTACAAACATTTTACTAAATCTAAAAATGAAAACTTAAACTACACATTTTTTTAAACTAATAAAAATGCAAAAATACAAAAAATACTAATATTTTTTACCAAGACTAAAAAAAAAACTAGACATTAAAATAAAAATAAAACAAAATGATTAATATTCTAATATATAATCATTAATAATGATTAAAGTTGTATTTAAAATGTTACGAAACTTAATAAAAACTTATTTAAAATCAAAATAAAAAGGTATAAAAATGAAAAACAACAAAATAAAAAAATATTTAACCAATTAAACTAAAAAAAATAAAATAAAATAAAAATGTGAAAATATTACCAAACACCAATAGTAAATCCATGATAGTGAGATCAACACATTCTTCCTCCTGCTGGTAATCAGCTCTGAAAGCTCAATCTGCTGGTATCAAACCCAATTAGAGCATTATCAATATGTAGAGCATGTTCTCACAGCATATAAACAGTGTTTGTGTGTGTGTGTGTGTGTGTGTGTGTTTGCTGTAGAGCGGGAATGATGGATGAACCCGCTTCACTGAGGTCTGATAACAGCTTTATCTCAAAGCTTCTCCCAGAGGTAAACCAGTCTTGTTCAGATGTGCTTCATTAATATTCTCCCGGCTGGCATCGGTCAGTATTGGTGTTATCCATTACAGCCGTTATTGATTGATTGATTGAATTCCGTCTCGGATCCTGAAAGGCTTTAATTCCTTCACGTAATGATTCACAAACAGAGAGTTGCACCTTTGCACAGGTGTCTCAGACTCAATCTCCAGTGTGTGTCCGCATGCAGGGGTGTGTTTTAGCAGCCGGAGCCCTTTTCGTCCTTGAAATTAAATGCTAATGCATTATTTCAGCATTTACCAGCGGGGAGTCAAACACCTCGACCCGCCGAAGCCTGAACACCTGAACACCAGAACAGAGGCGGCCAGAAGAATCATGCATTCAAATTAATCTGCGATTCTATCAGCGTTCGCTTCCATTCTGTGCAAGTCCATTAGAAATCATCCCAGCGCTCGGCCTCCAGATAAAGAAACATCTCCGCTTAAATACAACACAACTCAATATTAATCACTTGTGTTCTATTATAAGATATTTAAGTAATAATCGGTTTAGCTCTATTAAGACATTTAAGTAATAATCGGTTTTGTTCTTTTAAGATATGTAAGTAATAATCGTTTTTTCTCTATTAAGATATTTAAGTAAGAACAAAACCGATTTTTTCTTAAATATCTTAATTGAGAAAAAACGATTATTACTTAAATCTCTTAATAGAACAAAACCGATTTTTACTTAGATATCTTAATAGAGTGAAACCGATTATTACTTATCTTAATAGAACAAAACCGATTATATTAAGAGATTTAAATTATAATCGGTTTTGCTCTATTAAGATATGGACTCTAAGGGCTCAAACGGAGCCCCAGATAGGCCTTCCAGTACTATTGCCAGGTCCCAGGCCGGCATCCTAGTGCGAGTTGCAGGCCTTAGCCTCAGGGTGCCACGAAGGAAACGTGTAATCAGGGGGTCTCGACCCAACGATGTAGCACCCACCGGGTTGTGGAAAGCCGCAATGGCCGCCACGTAGACCTTCAAGGTGGATGGACACAAACCTGACGCAAAGCGATCCTGCAGAAACTCCAATACTGTGTTTACTGAGCAGTAAACCAGATCCCACTGACGCTGGTGACACCAAGAAGTGAATACTCTCCATTTCAATTTATATAAATTTCCTTGTAGCGGGAGCTCTGGAGCTCAGAATGGTATCAACAACCTCGGTTGAGAGACCACTCTCTATGAGTTGGGCCCCCTCAGAGGCCAAACCCACATATTCCAAATCTCTGGTCGGGGGTGAAATATTGTGCCCCCGGCCTGAGACAGAAGGTCTCTCCTGAACGGGATCTCCAAGGGAGTACCGTCTAGGAGATGAATCAGGTCCGCAAACCAGATTCGACTGGGCCAGCGTGGTGCTACTAGCAGTAGGCTTATTCCGTACTGGCGAACTCGCTCCAGAACTCCTGGGAGCAGAGCAATAGGGGGAAATGCGTACAGACGTAGCTTCGGCAGGACGTCTGCTCCAATATTCTGGTCCCCCGGAATATACACTGCCCTCAGGGAGAGTACCTTCCCCAGGGACCATAGGAGGATCTGGTGCGCCAACTTGCATAGTGGACGCAAACGCAGATCCCCCTGACGGTTCAGGTAAGAGACCACCGATGTGTTGTCTGTGCGGACAAGCACATGATGGCCCCTCAGATCTGGGAGGAAATGTCTCAACGCATTGAAGACAGCCATCATCTCCAGTCAATTTATGTGCCAAGAGAGATGATGAGCCTTCCACAGACCCTGAGCTGAGCGGCCTTCCATTACCGCTGAGGGAAGCATCTGTAGAGATAGCAACTCGATGGCAAAGAGCTCCCAACACCGGACCCTGGGACAGGAACCAATCTTTCCTCCAGATAACCAAGGCGCGGAGACACCGCCGCGTGATCTTGATCATTCGGAGTGGGTTTCCCCTCGGGGAGAACCCTCTGGTCCTGAGCCACCACTGCAAAGGTCTCATGTACAGCAGGCCAAAGGGTATCACATTTGACGCCGCTGCCATGAGGCCTAACAGTCTCTCGAACTGTTTCACAGTGCGTGACTGGCCTAGCTTTAGCTCTTTCGTGGCTGTCAGGATAGCAGCTACACGAGCGGGCGATAGAACGGCCCGCATCGTGACTGAATCCCAGACCACACCAAGAAAAGTGGTTCTCTGTAATGGAGAAAGCACGCTCTTCTTGGCATTGAGCCTCAACCCCAATTTCTGCATATGTGCGAGGACGACACCTCGGTGCCGAACCGCTAACTGTTCTGATTCCGCTAGAATCAGCCAGTCGTCGATATAATTCAGAATGCGTATCCCCTGCAGCCTGAGCGGGGCCAGAGCTGCATCTACGCACTTCGTGAATGTGCGGGGTGATAAAGCTAGACCGAATGGAAGTACCCGATACTGGTATTCTTTGCCCCCGAAAGAAAACCTCAGGAACCTCCTGTGCTGAGGGAGGATGGAGACATGGAAGTAAGCGTCTTTCAGATCTATCGTGAAGGGTTGGTCAAAATCCCTTGCCTCTTCAAATACATCTATAATCATAAATCCTTTTGGATGCTTATATACTTCCTTATAAAAAATCAATAATCAAATATATTCATTATCACATACTTATTTTTATATTCTTTGTGCTTGTGAAATTATATTTTCTTAAATGCATGTGATGGAAGTAACCAGTTTCTTTTAGGTGCATTCCAATCTTACTTTGAGATTGCACGTAGTACACACAGGACACGAAGGCCACGTAACCCACAAGGCCGTTTGTCTCTTTCTCTGGTATCAGAAGAAAGGTTAGAGGGTCCTAAAGGCAGCATGGACACATATGATCCTTCGCTGGACAGATGGTCAAGCTATATTGAGCGTTACTATTGAACTTTAATTGTTGTATTAAAGTGTATTCTTTCCAGTATATTTTCTTCCTTGGGAGTAAATGCCAGTTATCTGTTTTTCTCCCAAACGAGTGAATGTTTTAGCATTATGTTTTGGTATACTTAACTGATAGTAAGGAGCTCAGACTCTCTTCAGCCTTGATGGGAGCTGTTATTTGCTAGTGTCTGTTATTTGTGTGTGTGCGTATGACATTCTATGTAGGTTCTGGACGTTCGGACCAGACAACCCGGCGCCCTCCTCTAACCTGCGAGGCCACCACAGACCTAAATCTATTGAGTGGACGACAACTATCTTTACTAATGGCGATAGGCACCCCTATCTCCTCACATGTGTTAAATTGTTTAGGCTCTTAATGTTTCTTAGCCAATGAGAATCATTCAACCTGTAAGCAATGACGTAGCTTAGACCTTGGAAATGGTATAACTGCTGTGATCTTTGTAACTGTAAGCGAGGCGGCCTACGAACTCCTGTGTGAGTCTTGAAGCTGACTTCTGCTGATGAAAATGCAAACTATCTTCAGTAAAACTTTTCTTTAATTTTTTATAATTCTGACTCCGGGTCTTCATTCTTCATATCTGGTTCTGGGTCTTTAACTGTACACCCCTTACAGTTATGGTGGAGGATGCGGGCAATTATTCTTTGGTGACATCCCTGGCTAATCAACAAACAAGGTAGTAATTTTATTATTTGGTTAGGGCTATCTGATTGGGAGAGATTTTGAAGGGGAGCGGGAGAGCTTCACTCCGATGAGGAGAGTGAAGATTAATTATACTGAAGGTTAAAGTATAAAAGGAAGTCGCTGATAGCATTGTTTAAAGTTTTAACAAGAGCAGACAGCGCAAGCGAAGCGTGCTCTGTGGGGGCCCCATTGGGCATCGTTGGTATAGCAACACCCCAGCAGAGTACGTCCCTGGATTGTAGGTCCAGTGGCACCGAAAACCTGCTCAATCTCTTCCATCTCAGATAGGGGATCCCCGAACTTAGTGAAGTGAATCAGGCAGTTAGGGATACTAACAATAATAGGGTTGTTTGCCAGGGATGCATCAGGAACGATTCCGAGAGAGAAAAAAAAAAGAAAAAAAAAAAGAAGTTGTGACCCAAATTGGCATGGACCAGTATATGTAACTGTGATTTTGGAGTATACTTTGCAGTTTCATCACGCAGAAGCCGAGCTGTGTTGTTAAAAGATCGCCGCCTCCATTTCTGCAATAACTTCAGGTGAGTATGAACCATGATTAAGATATGGCAGTCCTGAAACAAATAGTGAGACAGGAAAGCAAACGTTGTTAGCAGCTGTGCTCTGAAGCCCTCACTTCAAAGAATTTTGCAGAAATTATTAAGTAAATGGTAGTCAGTATTTTGATTCTGATTGGAAATTTAAACAACTTGACTGGCTACAAACAAATAAAGAAACTGGAAAATTTAAATGTTTAGCCTTGTATTGCTTACGATGATTACAAAAAGCAAGTGAAGTAAATTCTGGGTCGGGGATAATTTCCCTCGACAAGCGACTAAAGTTAAAAGGAAACTTTGTGAAAACAACTTACAATATTTTGAGCATTTCCATGCAGCTTATGAAAATTAATGTTCTGCCAATGATAATGATGAAGATTATGATTTGGCTATTATGATTAAATCCGCCACTGGTGGACTGTAAAAGAATACAGAGAACTGCTTATCAGTGGCTCTGTTTGCATTCCTGAATGGGACACACACTGCTTCAAGAGTGTGCAGTAAGTGGAGCCGACAGAAGGTGTTTAAAAATGTGATAGTGACAAATTCCTGGTATTAATGTGGGTTTGAAAGTTGATCAGTGTTTAAATGAAGACATTAACATTTTTCGTCTGAAAAATAAGAGATAAAAAACAAGGTCAAAAGATTGAAGTCTTAAAGTGAATCTTGTTGAAGAAAAGATCTATAATAGTAATTTTTACAAGTGAATTGATGAACACTAGTTGATGTAAAATTAATGACTCCAACAAATGTGAGTTGCAAAATATATCAAAGTAACTAAAAGGATGATTGTGTTATAATTAAACATTTTAAAAAGGTTTTAGATGATATAGAGAGACTTATCTCACAGATGATTTACAATAACTGCAAAAGTATCACAAGCAGATAGGTCTAGCCTCGTCAAAGTTAGTGTGAATCCTAATTGGAGATGCATAAACTCCAAGAGAAAACTTAAGTCAAATATTAAACTATGGTTGAGAACTTGACATTTAAATTGAGATTCAGAAATGTGAAACGTTATTGAGAACTAAAATAATTATTTTTATTGAAGATCAAATAAGCATAAGCAGGACTGGATTAACAGTTGCTGAATGCTGATTAAACAAACAGCTTGAAAAGTTGACCATGAAAGAACTAGAAGCTGATGTTTTGCTTTCAAAAGATAAGTTTGTTATTGGCTGTAATGAAACAGTTTGCTTATCTGGATCTGATGTGTACTGTGGCTGAAACTGCCAGTGCAACAGAGACTCAATCTGAGTGGAAATTTGTAATGTCTAAATAAAGACAACTATAAAAATTATGTTTATTTGGAAACACATGTAATTTCTGGCAAATATGCCTTAAGCTGGGATAGAGTTATAGGATGGTAGATAAAAGTTTGATGTTAGAAGTTTATGAGAGTGCAGTGTGCCAGTCCTGAATGTCTCAGAGTCTCTCTCATTCAATGTCAGCTAAAAGCTGTTATCTGAGCCTGTCATTAGTGATAATAAGCTATTTGAATTAAAACACAGTGAAGTGACATCTTTGATTAGGTTATTTTAGGACCAGTAACTTCTTTGTCTGATCTTAGTCCCCACCATGAAACGGGGGTGGGCCGACGCCTTCGGCTACAGAAACTGTACACTGAATGTACGGTTGTGATCTAAATCCACTGAGTAGCTAGGTTGCTGCTTTTAAGATGGTTAATGGATTTAAGTGATTAAATACTGTTGTTATTAACCTGTCTCCCTGTGTTACAACTATTAGGCAGTCCGAATGGCCCTGGTGACTCTTGATTGTGTCTTTCCTAAGCTCCAGAGAACAACAGATTTTGTTGAAGAAAACGGTCAAAGATTCTGTGATGGGAAAGAGCGGTTACCAGTGGGCACGAGTGACCATCCCAGTGACGGGTAAGACCTTCTTTGGCCAGACAGGGGGCAACCTAAGGCAGGGGGGTCACGTAAAGTCACTGGGCATTTCCTGAATGGAGATGTTTTATGTGAGACAGGTATGAGAGTTGAGCAGGAGCTGTGAGGCCAGCAGCGTCCTTATACCGTTAAGGGGAGATGAAGCGGGGACGAGTCCCGGCAGTCTGCCCCATAAGCAAAGCTCCTCTATACCACTCACCAGAAGAAACCGCATTAGTTGTATGGCTTGTTTTTCATTGTGACAAGCGTCTGCAAATATGCCAGGGGAAAAAAAAACACCCTGATGGAGGTTATAGATAAAGAGCTAACAGGAATGGGCTTTCGGGGTTCAGTCGGGGCCATGAAGTGATTCCCATTAGTTGTTGTGGAGACAGTAATAAAACTTTTTGATGTCGGTTGCCTTATGGGCAAGGAAAATTATAGTGTTGAGTTTGAACTAGTATGTCTAACATAGTTTTAACTTCTGAAGGTCGTTAGACATGGTGGTGACTAAAGATGAAGACAGTTTTTGTAGATTCAAGAGAAGTCTGGCTAACAAAGGTGAATGGTCAAAGGTTCATAGTGAGAGAGACTGCTTGAGTGAAGGAAAGGATGGTAACTGTGTCTGTCTTTCTGTTATCGGCCTGCTAGAGCAAGCTTAAACAAAATAATGTTAATGAACCAAAACAACCCAGCTGACCTTGTTAAAATCAAATGAATAATGAACAGGCATGCTTTGAAACTGGTTTAGGGACCATGTAAAATTAGATAGAAGCTACAGGAAAATGGAAAGGTTAAAATCTTATTTAAAATTTTAATCTTTTAGCAACAATATAAAATATGAGAATATGAGCAGTTCATAGTCAGGTATGAATGTGTGTATTTGTTGGTGACTGCACGTCATGTCTTGTATGTGTTAGTTTGGGGTACTATTATTTCCTGATTTTAAGGATATTGTGTCATTAACTTCTGGAATTAGTGTTTTATCATTACAGATGGGTTAAGTAAAATGACAAACTTTAAAAAAGTTGATAATTCTAAATCAATCTGATGAAAAGACAATGCAGAACATGGGACGAGCTTTAATTGGAGTGGTTTTCCAGCTCTGTCTGCTATTGGTAACTATGAAATCTCTTGTCATTTATGATGTTGAACTGAATTACTCTCTGGATTAGTATTTTATATAAATTGGAGTTATAAAGAAGATTGCCGTCCATTATGGGGTAAAACTCTTGTCTAAATTCAACTGAGGGTCTAAATTTAAATAGACAACTAGGTGGGATCATAAGGATAAACGTAGGAAAAAAAAATATATACATATATATATAGACTTGACGGCAGAGAGACAAAGTGACACATTGGCTAAGTCACTATCCAAATTATCCAGAGTGAGCTCCCTCATTTTTATTGAAAGGCCAGAGGGCGAACAAAGGAGGAGTGAATATAACTTCTAAAAAGAAAAGGTTTTATTTCTCAATCCATTAAATGGATGTATGACATTAGATGTCTAAGAAAACAGCTATATGGCTGTCTTAGGGGTTGGGATCTGAGTAACATAATATTTTGGTTTCTGTGAAACTGTAAAGATAAATGGGACTGAGACAATACTGCTAATATTATTATTTTTTTATGTTTGTAATATACTTACAATGTTCTAATAATCTTTAGACTAACTATTTGATAGACAAATACTGTATGGAAGTCAAATTAAGTTTAAATGGTATGAAAAGTGAGTTTCAAAATAAAAATAATAAGGCATTGTATGATTAACAGGGATTAATGTGATATAAAGATAAGGAATGAACAAAAGCTTTATTAAGCAGAATGGGGAACAATTCTATATTTTAGACTGAAATGATGATGTGAATTTGTTTTATTTTATTTCTATTTTTGAAACAAACAAAAAAAAGGGTATAAGATGTTATACAATTAAAGTGGTACATGCTATGTGACCGTAAACTGAAAGATGATTTCAGTAAAGACTTAAAGTTCTTACATCGATTATTATGGGTCTTAATTATTAATATTTTATTTTTGTTGTTGTTTATTTTTAGTTAGATAACCATTGTGTTTTGAACCTAAAGGGTCTATAAAAGGGGTAGTGAAAATAATGGATTAACCATCCAACTTTGTTTATAATAAAAGGATTTGGAAATCATAGTTTTATAAAAATAAAAATAAAAACCTAGTGCATATATTCTGGTATTCATGATTATAGACAATGTCTTCATTTAGGATCTGAGTAGTGACTGTGGATCTAGGCCATGCTAGGAATACAGCAACAGTGCTTGCTTATGTAGCCTGGCTTCCAGAGAATAAATATGTACTTGTTTCGTAATCAGTTATGTGTTTTATAAAAATTTTAACCTGACTGATAAACTGAGGAAGAATTACATTGATGTCCTGTTGTGAGTGGAAGGTGGGAGAACCTCTTAATGGGGACTGGAATTTTTAGTAACCAGCATGTCCGTGACGAGGTGAAGAGACAAGTGTGACCCGTCAGGGGAGCATGCGTCACCACTCCTCCCTTCCGTAGTGACCTCACTGGTTAGACCAGACGTGGCGGTATTGGACCCCACATTGGTCTAAAACGGGGGACTGAAGGGTTGGTCAAAATCCCTTGCCTCTTCAAATACATCTATAATCATAAATCCTTTTGGATGCTTATATACTTCCTTATAAAAAATCAATAATCAAATATATTCATTATCACATACTTATTTTTATATTCTTTGTGCTTGTGAAATTATATTTTCTTAAATGCATGTGATGGAAGTAACCAGTTTCTTTTAGGTGCATTCCAATCTTACTTTGAGATTGCACGTAGTACACACAGGACACGAAGGCCACGTAACCCACAAGGCCGTTTGTCTCTTTCTCTGGTATCAGAAGAAAGGTTAGAGGGTCCTAAAGGCAGCATGGACACATATGATCCTTCGCTGGACAGATGGTCAAGCTATATTGAGCGTTACTATTGAACTTTAATTGTTGTATTAAAGTGTATTCTTTCCAGTATATTTTCTTCCTTGGGAGTAAATGCCAGTTATCTGTTTTTCTCCCAAACGAGTGAATGTTTTAGCATTATGTTTTGGTATACTTAACTGATAGTAAGGAGCTCAGACTCTCTTCAGCCTTGATGGGAGCTGTTATTTGCTAGTGTCTGTTATTTGTGTGTGTGCGTATGACATTCTATGTAGGTTCTGGACGTTCGGACCAGACAACCCGGCGCCCTCCTCTAACCTGCGAGGCCACCACAGACCTAAATCTATTGAGTGGACGACAACTATCTTTACTAATGGCGATAGGCACCCCTATCTCCTCACATGTGTTAAATTGTTTAGGCTCTTAATGTTTCTTAGCCAATGAGAATCATTCAACCTGTAAGCAATGACGTAGCTTAGACCTTGGAAATGGTATAACTGCTGTGATCTTTGTAACTGTAAGCGAGGCGGCCTACGAACTCCTGTGTGAGTCTTGAAGCTGACTTCTGCTGATGAAAATGCAAACTATCTTCAGTAAAACTTTTCTTTAATTTTTTATAATTCTGACTCCGGGTCTTCATTCTTCATATCTGGTTCTGGGTCTTTAACTGTACACCCCTTACAATCGTGACAAACCAGTCCTCGGATCTGATTTGAGTCACGATCTGTTTGAGTGTCAGCATTTTGAACTTGAGTTTCTGTACTGTAGATTCAACAGACGAAGATCTAAAATGGGACGCTAACCCTAACCCTTTTTTGGAACGATGAAATAACGGCTGTAAAAAATTGATTCCCTGTCGGGTGGATACACCTGCTCTATAGCTTGCTTTGCTAACAGAGCTTTCGCCTCTTGCTCCATCACCAGAGCCTGCCCGGGATGCACTAACGTTAGCAACACCCCGTTGTAGCGTGGAGGACGAGAACCGAACTGGATTCTGTATCCCCTCTCTACTATACACAGGACCCATTGAGAAATATTTGGCAGTTTTTTCCATTCTGTCATAAAATCTACTAAGGGAACCAGCCTCTCGAGGCTGGTCTCTGGTGTACTCAAAACACTCAGCTGTTTTTGAACCCCCCTCAGAGCTTCGCTGGAGACCACTGCGCCCCGAAGCACCAAGGGTGGTGGGGTTGGCAGAATGGTCCCCTGAGGACATCGAGGTGAAACAGACACCGTGTACTGAGGTGTGACCCGCTCCACCCCGGGCGGCGCTGCCCTCACAGATCTTTGCGATCCCCAGGAATGCATTCTCCGTGCTGCCTCGGGTCCTGCACCCTGAGTAACGCGAGCCTGGCCACTTTCCTCAAAAAGTGACAGACGGGAGCGGAGCATGCGAAGCAGAAGCTTCTCACAATGCTGGCAATCACGACCCAAACCACGACCCAAACACACAGTTATGATGTTCTCATTATAATGTTATGTAGCTGAAATGACAGAGTTGCGCTGCACATGTTACACTTTACTGTATTTTCCTTTAAGTAAGTGATCATGGTGAGCGCAAAAATCAATTATTTATACGATAACAATGCTTTATGAATAAACCTATCAAAATTAAGCGAGTTAAATTAATTTATGCTTTAAAACAAGAAAATATATATCAGAAAACAAGACTTAATATCTTCAGTCTTTTCGCTTCCCCTGAAAAACAACAAAAATATGAACTTTTTGCTGTGGAACAAAGCAATATTTGTAATATTACAATTACAATGTTAATCAAATGCATTGCAAAACAAAGATTGTTGATCTCTTGTTTTCCAGCACAAATATCTAAACATTCTTAAATCAACATTTACTGGAGTTTTGTTTGAAAAATTTATGAAAATTACTATTGATTAAAAAAAAGACTTCTAAATACATAATCTTCTTTACCCTTTAAATTAAGTTTATTTTTGACAGATTGACATTTTTTCTAGCTTTAGGCATACACTTTTTCAATAAAACAAGACTTAATATCTTCAGTCATTTTGCTTCTCAACTAAATGTACAAGAATGTTTAGATGTTTGTGCTGGAAAACGAGACAGAAACACTGAGGAGGAAATCAATGTTTGCATTGTACAATGCCACAAGACAACTAGATTAGGAAGCGAGGTAAATGTGTTATGGATCACAAACACACACAGGCAGATCGTGTGTGTTTGACTTTAGTGACAGTGAAGCAATTATGGAAACCACACGACCCTTCGAGCGTCTCTCTCCGCTGGGATGGGGCGAACGAGAGGATAACTAGCGGAGACAAGAGAAGTAATTGACAAGGTTTGTGTGTGTCAGCGCAGGAACATCTTTAAAGAGATTTCATTTACTGACACAGCAAACGACACACACACACACAGACACAGACACAGACACACACACACACACACACACACACAGACACACACACTCACACTCACTCACACACACACACACACACACGCACACACGCGCACACACTCACACAAACACTCTCTCACACACACACACACACACACAAAAACACACACTCTCACACACGCACAAACACTCTCACACACACACATGCACAAACACATGCACAAACACTCACACAAACACTCACACACACACACACAGAGAGAGAGAGACGAACGCATGTTCCTGTCAGACGGAGCATCTAAAAGCTCATGAACAACGTCGTATGTGTTTTTAAGCGTTCGCACCTCTCTGAGAACACACTGTGGTCTTCAGAAGCACACACACACTCACACACACACACACACACACACACACACACACACACTCACACACACGCACACGCACACGCACACGCACACGCACACACACACACACACACACACACACACACACACACCTAAATCTATCCATCTTTTTAGCAGCGCCAGCCAGGGGCGAGAATCAATATGACCGCCCCTCGATAGAGGAGCCAATTTCTCCTAAAGATTTTCCAGTCAGACTTAAAAGGCCTTTTGTTATTGCAGAAGGAACAAAAGTAAACTTTCAACATCAGCCGGCGCCGGCGAGAACTTCTCAAGAGTACACACACACACACACACACACACACACACACACACACACACACACACACACATTTACCCATCTCAATCAAGAGTTCAAATATTTATGATGACTAAATCAAATGCAAAATTTAAAAAACATCGGGTCTCATATTCATATGTATGTTTATACACACAGAAGAACTTTCAATCTAAAAATTTCCACATACACTGAAAAAATTGTAGGATTTCAAAAAGAATCTAGTTTAAAAATTGCTAGTAAATTTCACAAATAATTACAAAGAAACAACAAGTAGTGTGAAGTTTACAAGCAAATATATTGATTAAACTAGTCGAAACTTAACTGAAACAGAATTTCTTTATCAATAGTCTTTATTTACACCTTTGAAAATTTTTATTTTTTTCATTAACCTCATTCTAATGTTAATGAATTCCGAGTTGAATGCTAATTAGTTAGCATAATACACGACCAAAACCATCTCTATATAAGAGAAGCCTTTCCAGCCTCATGAAGATTAAATATGCATACAATTTCATCATGTGTTAATAATGCCTTATGAACAAGACTTAATATCTTCAGTCATTGTTCTTCTCCAGTAAATGTCTTTTGATTTAAGAATGTTTAGATGTTTGTGCTGGAAAACGAGACTGAGGAAGAAACACTTTTTTGCAGTGTGCATTTGATCATAAATGTATAATAAATGTTACCATGAAAGTTATTAATGCACAGCTTCCCTGTAGCTCAAACCCTGACGACAGCAAAGCCAAGGTCGCGGGCTCGACTGCATGAGTGCATGCACTGATAAATGCATATCTGGAATACAACGCAAGTCACTTTAAATAAAAGCATCTGCCAAATGTATTTAAAAAATGTAAATGAACCATGATTTGTATCTGAAAATGTTCATGCACAGTTAACCCAGTATTTATTTGCTCATATATTTAGTGAATATTTCACAACCCAAATATATGCTATATATAATATACTGTTGCTTCAGTGTTGCCGAATGCATGCCTCTGATTGGTCCATATGAGTGAGATTCTGTGCATTAAACACCTGTGTGTGTGATGGACATCTGGACAGAGCTTCATCCCTAAAGTATCCCTGCATAAAAACACACACAGAGACACAGAGCGTAGCCATAATCTATTATGAAAAATGAGACTCGTTCTGCAGTCATATTGTTTTCTTCCACAATTATATATCAGCATAATCAGTGGTTTAATAATCATTTCAGAGCTGCATTCCTTTAATCAACGATCCTCTGCTGTGCGATTCCATTTATAGTGAGTGTGTGTGTGTGTGTGTGTGTGTGTGAGAGAGAGAGAGAGAGAGAGAGGAACGTTGTGCTCTAAATCAATACAGCCATAAACAAAACTAGAAGGGAAAATAATGAATTGGATGAGTCGACCCGGCTGAAGGTCAAACTGTCCAATTACTGCAAATTAATGTCCCTGTTATGAATGTAATTAAAACAGCAGCATATAACAACATGCACGCGTGCTCATCCAACAGGAACTAGTTAACCTAGTCAGTTCCCTACCTGGACGACACACAGCTCCTGCAGGGAACACGCTTCCCTAATGGACAAATCAATCCCACAATTCACTCCAGTCAAATGTTCCTGTACTGCACTTTTCACAATACACACGGTTTCAAAGCAGCCTTACACAAACGGGCTTATTATATTAAGAGATTTGAATATTAATTGTTTCTGTTCTATTCAGAGATTTACATAATCGGTTTTATTCTCTTACGAGATTTAAATATTAATCGGTTTTGCTCTATTAAGATATTTTAGTAATAATCGGTTTTGTTCTATTAAGATATTTAAGTAATAATCGGTTTTGTTCCATTAAGATATTTTAGTAATAATCAGTTTTGCTCTATTAAGATATTTTAGTAATAATCGGTTTTGTTCCATTAAGATATTTTAGTAATAATCGGTTTTGTTCCATTAAGATATTTTAGTAATAATCGGTTTTAATAATCGGTTTTGTTCCATTAAAGGGTTAGTTCACCCAAAAATGGAAATTAAGTCATTAATTACTCACCCCCATGCTGTACCAACCCCGTAAGACCTTCGTTCGTCTTCGGAACACAAATGAAGATATTTATGATTAAATCTGAGAGGTTTATCACTCCTCCATAGGCTCCCTAAGGGAATGAATCCTGACGGCCCAGAAAGTCATTAAAGAAAATGTTTAAATATTCCATGTCGCAACAGTGGCTCAACTATAAGTTTATCAAGCGACGAAAATACTTTTTGTGCGGAAATAAAACAAAAATAACGCCTTTATTCGACTATTCCTTTTCTTCCTTGTAGGCCTTAGACGAGAGTTCAAGAGATTTCCACGACGCATGCGCGAGAACTGAACTGAAGTAGTTGAAGGAGATCGCAATTCTCACGCATGCGTCGTGGAAATCTCTTGAAGTCTCGTTTCAGGCCTACAAGGAAGAAAAGGAATAGTCGAATAAAGTCGTTATTTTTGTTTGTTTTTTCGCACAAAAAGTATTCTCGTCGCTTGATAAACTTATAGTTGAGCCACTGTTGCGACATGGAATATTTAAACATTTTCTTTAAAGACTTTCTGGGCCGTCCGGTGTCATTCCCTTAGGGAGCCTATGTAGCAGTCATAAACCTCTCAGATTTAATCAAAAATATCTTCATTTGTGTTCCGAAGACGAACGAAGGTCTTACGGGGTTGGTACAGCATGGGGGTGAGTAATTAATGACTTAATTTTCATTTTTGGGTGAACTAACCCTTTAAGATATTTTAGTAATAATCGGTTTTGTTCCATTAAGATATTTTGGTAATAATCGGTTTTGTTTCATTAAGATATTTTAGTAATAATCGGTTTGTTCCATTAAGATATTTTAGTAATAATCGGTTTTGAGATTAAAACTAAGAGATTAAAATCTTAGTCGTTTTGTTCTAGTAGGATATTTAAATAATATTCATTTTTATTCTATTAATACATTTAAATAATAATCGGTTTTGTTCTATTTTGAGATTTAAATGTTCGTAAGTTTTGTCCTATTAAGAGATTGAAATATGAATCAGTTTTATTCTATTAAGAGATATAAAAGAGAAAAATTAATCAGTTTTGTTTTTCTAATTATGAATCGGTTTTGTTCTATTAAGAGATTTAAGTGGTATTTAAATGGTCGGTTTTGTTCAAAGCGAGCAATTCTTAAAAACTATGAAAAAATGACCGGATGTCGGAGGTGAAAACGCCGGGAGAAAGTAATCAAGTGACAATGGTCAATCTTGTTGTTAGCGAGTGTAAACAACACTCAAAAAAAGGCTAAATGAAAACACAAAACAGCAGAGAATATTAAAATTTCATACTTGGAACTCATACTAGAACATATCTAAAACATATCCCCAATATATCAACACAGGCTCAATGGACAAACGTCCCTTATCACAGTTTCTAAAAGAAATGACCACTAGAGGCAGTAAAACAGCAGCACTTTTAATCGTTTTCACACACAATTATGATTACAGGGGCAGATTATGGATTTTCACGCGGCTATGTTATGACCTCGAAACACATTTTACCACAGTGCATGATTTGTAAACTAATATATTTTGTAGTTTGCATCACTTAACCAGCTCCAGATGTCCAGTTTCACTGACTGACTAACTGAGGTTGCTCAGTACCTCAGCTGGTACGAAGTGTATTTGTGATACGGAGAGATCGGGAACGAGTCACGATAAAAGAGCTCAAACACACGCTAAAATGCAATGTAAGGTCCACCCATTGGCCCAACACCGGAATCCAATGGTATGGTCGAAGGAATAATGCGTGTATGTCTTTTCAGCGCTCCAGTGAAGTTCACTTAATTTATTGGAATTTAGTTTAAATAATACTTTAGTTCTACGCTTAATCTGACTCCAATTTCAAATGTTAATCAAATTTAGATTGTGTTTCTTATTAGAAAACAGTCATAAATACTGATTATGAGTTAATTTAGATCTTTGATTATTCTGGCCATTTCATAATTTCAAATATTCGTTCATTAAGGACCTGGTGTCGCTTTGAGACGTCACGTCGCGAGTGTGCGCTCACGATCACAAACTAGCCAGTCCTAAAATAGTCAGAGGGTGCAGTGCAAACTATCTTACCCTACGCGGCCGCTCACTGCTGACTCATAGGTGTAATTTTTCTCAATAGTTGCAGCGTACAACATGCTAAGTTAGGAGATAGTCAGGAATCAGAAGGTCTAATGATGTGCCCCATGCTCCATTCATTAGTGCCTTAGGTGTGATCTATCCTGGACAGAGATTTGCGGGAACAACAGACTACACATAATCTACTAGAAATAATGATTCCAGAAAACTTCAGAATAATCAAGGTTAACATTTATTTTTGTCAGGAAAAATGTACCGTGCCAATTTCACAAGTAAATGATTAAAAGCCAATTCAGAAATAATAAATGCATGACATCAATTACTCAAAGATGATTCTAAAAGTAAGCAATGCATTCCTGACAGAGACACACAGTAGTGTGTGAGAGCTTTCCAAGGGGATAACACTGACACAGCACTGCATGGGGGTTTTCCTGGTTACAGGTCCCAAAGATTGCTCTGTTACCTAGCCTTAAATACCCAGACCAGAAAAAGGGTTGTACCAATATTTTTCCAGTGTGTTTTGGGTCAGTTCCTGTACCCCGGGGGGTAGCACCTGGTCTCGGGGGAGAGGGGAGATGTCTTGAAGAAACATCACCCAAAGAGGAACACAGGATTCTCCTAAGTCCTCAATCTTTTTCATATTACCAATGACTGCAATGAAATTAAGACCATTTTACCACTCACACCGAGACACTTAAAATGATACCAAACACGAAAAGGAAAAACAATAGATTCCCAAGATACATCATATATGATATATAAGCATTCTTAGTGAACTTTTGGTGACTTGACTCAGAGGGAGAGGGGGATGCAGAGATAAGGTAGGAGAAACGTTTGGACAAGACAATGTCCTGTGCTCTGTCTTTGCGATCTTCTGTCCAGGGTGCGTTTTATTGCTTTATGGTGAGTTTTATCTCAGCTTTTGTCTTAGCAGGAAAATCAGTTCTTACAGCAACGGTTACGTTTTTTTTTGTCGCATTTGCGTTTTGTAAACACTATCGGGTAGGTTTAGGGTTTAGTGTAGGTTTTAAAACGTGATCATTAATCTTTCAGAAACGCAGTGATACGTACAAACTTTGGCTTAATAAAACGTTGCCATGTTCACGTTCATCTGTTCTGGAAAAAAACGAAAAACACTCTTTTAGCGCCACTCACTGGGCAACGTGTTTTGCGTTTTGCAATATACACGTGTGATGTGTATTTATATGAATTGGTTTGGTTTCCAATTCATATAAATACGGATTGGTTTCCAACGCCATTTGGGGTGAAGCAGGGAGACTTACTCTCCCCTTCCTTGTTTGCTTTTTACATAAATGATTTAGCTCAAGAAATTAAGGAGGAAAATTTGGGTGTGCCAATTGAGGACATGAATTTAAGTATTCTGCTTTATGCAGATGACATTGTTTTGATAGCTGAAAATGAAGCGAATTTACAAAAGATGCTGAATATTATGAGTTCATGGTGTAGTAAATGGCGTCTTACTATTAATAGTGAAAAAACACAAGTTGTTCATTTTAGGGAAAAAAGTGAATTACAGAGTATTCATACATTTCAGTTTAGCACTGTGCCCTTAATGTATACTTGTCATTATAAATATCTTGGTTTTGTTTTTGATGAAAATATGAAGTTTACAGAGGGAAGGAAAATACTAGCAGAGTCTGCTGGAAGAGCATTAGGTTCTGTGTTGAGTAAAATGAAACTATGTACAGATCTTGGTTTTTCTACATTTACACAACTGTATAAATCTTTGGTTGACTCAGTTTTGTTTTATGCTGCAGGAGTTTGGGGTTTTGAAGAGGTTTTTGACTGTAACTCTGTTCAAAATCATGCTTTTAGATGTTTTCTTGGGGTACATAAATATGCAGCAAAGGTAGCTGTTAATGGGGATGCAGGATGGGATCCATGTATTGTAAAACAAAGGTGTGAAATGGTGCGATTGTGGAACCGTCTTGTTAGTCTGCCAGAGGAAAGGCTAACTAGGAAAATCTTTAATTGGGACAGAGCAAAGCATCACCCCTGGTCTGGAGAAGTTTTGACAATACTGTCTGTGGCTGACTTGCATATAATGTATTATAATAATCTTCAATGTAATGTAAAGGTTGTCAGACAAAGAATGTTAAGTATATATGAAGATCAATGGAAACAAGATATATGGAAGAAGCCAAAACTTAGAAATTATGTTCAGTTTAAGAATGATTTTGCTACAGAACATTATATTTTCTTTAATCTAAAGAGAAGGCAAAGGTCCCTCTGTGCGCAATTGAGAACTAGTACCTTACCTCTGGCAGTGGAAGTGGGTCGATTTAAGGGTATACCTGAACATTTACGTTTGTGTGAATTCTGTGATCTCAAGGTTGTGGAAGATGAATTTCACTTTGTTTTTTATTGTCCTTTATATTGTGATTTAAGGAACTCTCTTTTTGAATTAATTCAGTTAAAAAATCCTGATATATTTTGGAAATATGAAGGGGACATTTTGTGCTGGTTGTTTGAAAATCATGTTTTTGCTTTGGCAAAATTTATAGAAAAAGCCTGGTATTTACGGCAAAGTATTTTGTATCCCGTTTGAAAAGCCATCTCTATTTTTTTATGTGTACTGATTTTTATTTTTAAGTGGTTTGGTTATGCTATGTTGGACTTATGTCTTATGTCACGTGGCTATTTGTTGATATTTGTGAAAATAGTGTCTAATAAGCCCATGAGGGCTGGGCACCATAAAAGATGTTTGACACTTAAATAAACAAATCAATCAATCAATCAATCAATCAATCAATCAATCAATCAATATGAATATGGTATTATTAGCTTAGCAACACATGTTCAGCTGGAGTCAGTTGTTCACGTGACGATCAGGGTTTGAGATTAAACTAGTCGAAACTTAACCGAAACAGAATTTCTTTATCAATAATCTTTATTTACACCTTTGAAATTTTTTATTTTTTTCATTAACCTCATTCTAATGTTAATGAATTTCGAGTTGAATGCTAATTAATTAGCATAATACACTCACCGGCCAATTTGGCAACTAAATTTTTAAGTTACCGGCCATTCAAAACTTATACTAGCCCAATATATATATATAGAATTTAAATTTCATACATTAAGGACAAAATCCTGTCATCCAGCATCTCCTCTTCTTCCTCATTCATCCTCATCCTTCTCACCAAACATGTGTTTTAGATGAACACATCAATACAGTACAGGAAAAAAAATAGGATGTTGTAAAATAACAATATCTTTTCTGTTAACCAAATGCTTTTTAATCTTAGCTATTGCTTCAATGCAAATGAACAAGCACATATTTGTAGCGTAGTGACGTGTGTGTTCAAGTACGCCAGATATGAGCAGATTCTGCACTATACGCTGTATTTAATATATCACGATGACTCACGAGTATTTGTGCTAAATCTGTGCAGATTTGTCTTAACTTCCCCAGAAAAGTGAGTAAACATAATAACTAACACACTAAATTGGCTGGTGATTTGACACGTCTCCCGCCGCCACTGCTGATTTATACCCGCATTTGGCGGATGTTCATTTCAAACCCTCATTTTCTCTTATAAGCAGCCTGTAGTTTCTCCTATGTGGACAGCAGACAGTTCACTTCTGTCTCTCTCTGCCAATTCAGCAATTACTGGTGTTCAGCCTCCACCAGGATAGACCCGTTTGGGTCGCTCTAACTAACGCCTCGTCTTTCTCCCCAAAGACAACGCCACCAGCCAATCTCAGGTAATTTAAAGTCACTCGGTGCGATCGGCCCTCAGGGGCCCGTGACTCTCTTCTCTCGTTCTCTTATTTCACCTCTCCATCGGCAGCTCCTGGCGAGCAGCTCTCGCTCTAAATCGCATGTATATATATATATATACTGTCTGTTTGGGCACTTTGAAGTTGAGAGGATTTAACCAATCAATCGCTATATCATCATCAATCAAGCCGTCGCTCTCGCTGCGATCGATCGGACGGTGAAATGGAGCAGTCGGCCCACAGATCTGGACGGATAATCTGAGCCGTGCATTTCTGCTTTCAGCTGATACATGTCAAAGGAGAGAGAGAGAGAGAGAAAGAGAGAGAGAGAGAGATGGTGGTGGAAATTCTCTGCTAAAAATTGCAGGAATACTACTGTGAATTATCACACATCATTGTTTTAACTTCATGTGCCCGTAATCTTGAATCAGAATGCCTCTGAAATCCCACAAAACAGCCAAAAATGTCCCTGATATGAACAAAAATGCCAACAAAACAAACAAAAAAGGCAACTGAATAAACAAAAACGCCAACAAAATAAACAAAACTGCCCCTAAATTGAACAAAAATGCCAACAAACTGAACAAAAATGCCCCTATAATGAACAAAAATGGCAACAAAAATGGCAACAAAAAAGAACAAAAATGGCAACAAAATGAACAAAAATGCCAACAAACTGAACAAAAATGGCAACAAAATGAACAAAAATGCCACCAAAATGAACAAAAATGCCAACAAAATGAACAAAAACGCCAAAATGAACAAAAATGCCAACACACTGAACAAAAATGCCAACAAAATGAACAAAAATGCCCCTAAAATGAACAAAAATGGCAACAAAAATGGCAACAAAAATGCCACTAAAATGAACAAAAATGGCAACAAAAATTGCAACAAAATGAACAAAAATGCCAACAAACTGAACAAAAATGGCAACAAAATGAACAAAAATGCCACCAAAATGAACAAAAATGGCAACAAAATGAACAAAACAGCCCCTAAAATGAACAAAAATGCCAACAAAATGAACAAAAATGGACCCAAAAATGAACAAAAACTCCACCGAAATGAACAGATTCAAACAAAATGATAAAAAATTCCATCGAAATTAACAAAAATTCCCCCCAAAATTATCAAAAATGCCACCGAAATGAACTAAAAAGCCACTGAAATTTATCGTTTGAAGTTAAAGATGTCAAAATCAAGCCCCGCCCAACATTTGTTCTTGTTCCAGAACAAAGTAGCCAGTCACTGGCTACTAAAATAAAACATTTAGGAGCCCAATTCCATACAGACGTTCATTTAGAAGCTGATTAATGGACGTTTACAATCTATCATTGAAGAGACACATTTAGATATCAATCAACACAGGCTCATTAGTAAAAGTTGCATCTACATTTATGCAAAACCAACATACCTCATCTTACAGCTGAAACTACAACACCAACAACTTTGATTCATTTCCATTCATTTTCTGAAGCAAAGCATGCTGGGAAATTGAAATCTGCTGTAACTCATTCAGTTTGAGTTATACTTAATCAGTTATTGAGTTCACATGACTTTTTCAATTAAAATACAATGAAACTTTCAGTTGTATTTTAGTCAAATTAACTGATATGTTTTTACAATTAAAGTCTGTTGCTAATGCTGGTTGCATTTTTAAAGTATTTCTAAAATTGCTGCTTTTGAGAATGTTTTATTTGCCGTCAGCTGCCCTGAAATTGAACATCAAGTGAATAAAGTTGAGCAAGCGGCGTTTAAAAAAACGAAGCACCTTTCCGTTTCAGAGTGGTCTCATTTGGAAAATGGAGAGAAAATTGTGACAATTTCTCAAAGGAGAAAATGCGATGTTTTGTGGCTCTGAACAGCTCGGCTAAGTGGACGTCTGATGGGGAGGATCTGAGCAAGATTCACAGGTCCGTCTGGTCATTATTTCAATCTCTCCCGGTTTACGGGTCCAGAATGTTGATGTGGGCCGGGGATACGCTCATGTGAATGCATGAGAGTCGCAGTCGCTGGGGTGCAGCTTTCATTTGGACAATAAAAACAAGCAGGAGGGGCGATCGAATCTCTCCAGAGCGCGGACAATGAAATCTTCCAGAACACTTCCCTGAGGAAAACAACAATAGAGCGTCTGGGAATCACTCATGACAGCTCATGACATAATAATGTGTTCGTCTGGCTCTCTGATGAGGGACGTGTTGGTTTTAGCTGATGGCTTGTGTTTATGTCATGGTTGATATGATGTGTGTGTGGATCTAGATGTGGAATGATTCTGTA
This sequence comes from Tiaroga cobitis, assembly GCA_030578255.1. Classification (NCBI taxonomy): domain Eukaryota; kingdom Metazoa; phylum Chordata; class Actinopteri; order Cypriniformes; family Leuciscidae; genus Tiaroga; species Tiaroga cobitis. The sequence goes on along the minus strand of CM060592.1, from coordinate 53,094,093 downwards.
TGAGGGGTCTCTGTTCGATACGGCTTTGCTTCAGAAGTTGCCCTAATCCGCATCCCCCTGCGCTTCGATCTGGACTGACTGACCGCAGAAGAAAACGCTGTGGAAAACAAATAAAGCAAGGATCTGTTCCTCAGTTAACAAACCTTCTCCGGTTCAGGGAAGGCCGAGGCTTCAGACCAGTGTTAAAGAGTCAATAGCTAAAAGTACTGACACTACTAACCAGGTAAGGGGAGGTTTACAAGAGAGTTAAAAGTGCTTCATTCAGGGTAGAGAATTAATAGTGGCCTGGGGCAAAAATGCCAATGAAATGTATAAAAATGCCACCAAAATGAACTAAAAACCCACTGAAAAAAACAGAAATGTCACCAAAATAAACTAAAAATGCCACTGAAATAAACAAAAATTTCCTTTAAATCCTCGCTTGCCTGGCTTATGCTACTCAGAGCAATGTCTGAACATTGTATTTTGAGCACTTCTTGCGTTGTTTTTGCCTCTTCACGATGACTCGCTTGGTTTAATCCTCAATTGTAAATCGCTTTGGATAAAAGCGTCTGCTAAATGACTAAATGTAAATGTATAAAAATGGCCACGAAATAACCTAAAATGCCACTGAAATGAACAAAAATGCCTCCAAAATAGAAATAACTGACAATTAAATGAACAAAAACACCACTAAAATGAACAAATGTTCCAAAAATGAACAAAAATGTCACTGAAATGAATAAAAATGCCACTGAAATTATCAAAAATGCCAATCAAATGAACAAAAATGTCACTGAAATGAACAAAAATGCCACTGAAATGAACAAAAATGCCTCCAGAATAAAAAAATGTACAATTAAATGAACAAAAACACCACTAAAATGAACAAATGTCCCCAAAATGAACAAAAATGCCACCAAAATGAACTAAAAAGCCACTGAAATAAACAGAAATGGCACCAAAATAAACTAAAAATGCCACTGAAATGAACAAAAATGCCACTAAAATGAACAAAAATGCCACCAAAATGAATAAAAATGGCCACGAAATAACCTAAAATGCCACAAAATTGAACAAAAATGCCACCGAAATGAACAAAAATGCCTCCAAAATAAAAATAACTGACAACTAAATGAACAAAAACACCACTAAAATGAACAAATGTCCCAAAAATGAACAAAAATGTCACTGAAATGAATAAAAATGCCCCTGAAATGATCAAAAATGTCACTGAAATTAACAAAAATGCCACTGAAATTATCAAAAATGTCACTGAAATGAATAAAAATGCCACTGAAATTATCAAAAATGCCAATCAAATGAACAAAAATGTCACTGAAATTAACAAAAATGCCACTGAAATAAACAAAAATGCCACTGAAATGAACAAAAATGCCTCCAAAATGAAAAAAAAAATACAATTAAATGAACAAAAACACCACTAAAATGAACAAAATGTCCCCAAAATGAACAAAAATGCCACCAAAATGAACTAAAAAGCCACTGAAATAAACAGAAATGGCACCAAAATAAACTAAAAATGCCACTGAAATGAACAAAAATGCCACCAAAATGAATAAAAATGGCCACGAAATAACCTAAAATGCCACAAAATTGAACAAAAATGCCACCGAAATGAACAAAAATGCCTCCAAAATAAAAATAACTGACAACTAAATGAACAAAAACACCACTAAAATGAACAAATGTCCCAAAAATGAACAAAAATGTCACTGAAATGAATAAAAATGCCCCTGAAATTATCAAAAATGCCACATAAATGAACAAAAATGCCACTGAAATAAACAAAAATGTCAATGAAATGAACTAAAATGCCCCTGAAATGAACCAGAAAGTTAGAAGGTTTGCAGTCTGAGGTAGTAAGAAGTTAAAAATGTCAATATTTGACATTTAATAAGGTAAAATATGGCCCAGGAAATCATTTTATATTTCAAATTTGTATTGGATAAGCAGCTTTATGTCAATAATCAAACGTGCTCAGCAACTGTCTTCCTTCGATACATTCGTTCTTGAAATACCGGAAATGACTTAAAGAGACATAAAAACGAACATTGAATGAACAAACCTGTATGACTTTCTTTCTTTCTGTGGAACAATAAAGGAAGATATTTGAACAATAAAGAACAATAAAGGAAGATATTTGTAAAAATGTCTCAATAAAACTCAATGGGACCCAAAACTCAATTGAACAATAAAGCACAATATTTGTATTTCAACTGTAGTCGCACTAATTGATAATAAAGAATACAGCTCTGATTAAATTTCAACCACACCTCCTCTCTGTGAAGCCCCGCCCTCCAAAGACACACCAGCCAATCCGAAATCAGTAAACCTGAACATGCAAAATTATTGACAGACTGGGTGCATGTGATTGGCTAAATGCCTGCAGGCCACGCCTTTTGACTCTTTTGTGCTGTTCACACACACACACACACACTAAATTAAATGCAGACATTTACTTGAATGTTAACTACATTGAACACTTCTTCTTGCATAGTTTGACTGTAGTTGAACTACTTAATATTCTGAGTAGTCATTAGCTTGACAAACTACAGTTCAAAGCAGCTAATCTGCCCAGAAACCCTCCAATCCACCAGAAAACACAATCAACAGAGAAAAAGGAAGACAACAGGGATATTTCTCCTCACATTTGTTTCCACTTTCTCTCTCTCTCACACTATATAATCTCCATAAGTCTAATTTGTAAATGGCTACAATGGAAGAAACTAGTCCGCTGAGGGTTGATCTTCAGCTGGGACGCTCATTATGTTTGATCATCGCAATAAACAAGACCATTAACACGCCTTGTTGTTTCTAAGATCTGTAACAAATTCCTGTTGTTTTCTTTCTTTTTCCGCGCCGTGAGAGAGAGGGAATAATTCAAGGTTGAGCATTCCGACACACACTTTGGAGAATTATGAAATGAGTGGGCAGAAAATGAAAAGCTGGTGTAATTTATCACGAACGAGTGAAGCAGAAAACACGTTATGTTCAACGCATGTGGAAAAACCAAAAGTCCATTTATCCCGAGTTACCCGATTCCAGTGGTAAATATCCCACTCTAGAACATGATACACTGCAAAAAGAAGCCAAATTACAGAGGGCTAAAAATTACTTTAGAAAAATGGCAGCATCATTATTTTAGTTTTGCACAGAGATTGATAGATTTATTAGTGAAATCTGTTTTACTTTATTAATCTTGGTTTCATTTTATGCCAACGGTGACAGTTCAAATATGGGGGAAAAGCCATTTTCATGTTCTTCCCCCCAAAGTTTGCATGCCTGTAACTCAAGAAGTATTACACATATCTTAATATCCATTTATATTCTGGTTCATAACAAACTTTTCTTACGGTATCTTCATTTGTAAGGTCCTATATGGTTCAGTTCTAGAGATATCGGGATCCCAATGTGGCTCCATGAGTACATTTTCAATGTACAATTTAACAATATAGCACTTTTCCCATTTTTGAACTATCATCATTGGACTATAGTGCAACAAAGATTGTTAAAGTCATCAGATTACACTAATAGATCTATTAATTTAGAGCCAAATTACAGGACTTTTTTTTTACTCACAGTAAAAAAAAGTCCTGTAATTTGGCTCTAAATCTCAAGTTAAAATCTTTCTCCACAAAATAGTGTATTGTTCAGTAAATAATATACATCCATGACACTTCATATTTAGGCTTTCATCACTTTTTATGTTATTCTTTATTCAGAAAAAAATTCATAATAATTTGCAGTGGAAGTTCCTGAAATTTTGCTGATTAGACATGGAATGAGCCATAAATTCTGCCGTTTAATTTCTGTCCTGAGAGATAGTCCATGATCCCATATAATGGTGCAAGAGTTAATGTGTTTTTTCATTACAACACTAACAAAAGACACACAATCAGTGCATCCCTATAAACGTCACACATCAAACTCTAAACCCAAGTCATGCTTTTGAAAATAAACTAAAATGTCACTAAAATGAACAAAAATGTAAAAAAAATGCCAGCAAAATGAACAAAAATGCCAATGAAATTAACAAAAAGGCCAACAAAATCAACAAAAATGCACCTAAAAATCAACAAAAATTCCACTGTAATAAACAAAATGAATAAAAATGGCAACAAAATTAACAAAAATGCCACTGAAATCAACAAAAATGCCAACAAAAGGAACAAAAGGGTCAACAAATTGAACTAAAATGCCAACAAAATTACCTAAAAATGCCACTAAAATGAAAAAAAATGTGCCGTGGAAGTTTCTGTAATTTGGTTGATTTGATATGGAATAAGCCATAAATCTTTTATATACATTTCATATCTGTCCTGAGAGACAGTCCATGATCCCATACGATATGGTGTAAAACTTAATGCGTTTCTTTCATTACAACACACAATCAGTGCATCGCTGTAAACGTCACACATCAAACTCATGCTCTTTTAATTCTTTAAAGCTCAACAACTTCAAATGATGAACCGCAGGCCTCTTACGGTCGACTTCACCTTTAATCAGTCCACGAACACACAACAATAATCACAAGATCATTTCTCTGACATATTCATTTGTTCCCCAAACAGATCAGATCAGATGTTTGTGGTGCTTTAGCGTTTAGAGGATTTCTTCTCTCTGTTTTTCCAGTGTGTTGTTGTGGACTTTGGAGGTTTGTGGAGCGATTAATTGATGGCGGAAGGAAACATGACAAATAGTCGCTCCGCACCTGAGTTGTTTCAAATTTAAACAGTCGGTGGCATGAATTAATTGTGTCTTAAACAAAGGAAAGCTGCCCAGCCGTCCCACAGCCTCATTAATACTGTGAATTATTAAATCCCATTGCCGTGTGAAGACTTTTGACCTATTTTTCCATGAACTATTCCATCATAACGGCACACGCCATACATTAAAACACTCATTTGAGATAGAGCCATACCAAACAATCTGTTTTCAGAGAAACTTTAAAATAAATCAGTTACGTATTACGAGTTTGGAGGAGCTGAGAGAAGGTGCCAGTGATAATGAAGAGAAAGACATTTAAAGCGTGTGAGAAGTGTGTGTTACAGAAGTGATGTGGGCAGATCGTTCAGTGTGGGTGAATCTCCACACACTGATTCCAGCGGCTTCACTAATGAACACAGAGTTATGAACACATGCGGTGTCCTTTAACCTCTTAACTCCGCGTCCAGATACTGAGACTATTTTTCTTGCCTTTTTTCCCTCCATCACATATTTTAGCCATCATCATTTCATTGGAAAGCTTAAACACTCCAAATTTCAACCATTTTAAAAACTTTTAGAAGAAGCTCGATTTGTGTGATATCAACTTCAAATTTAGAACAACTTAGTTAGACGTAACTCTGATTTCAAGCACTTTTAGAGTCCAAATTATTTAGTAAAATACAGTAAGGTTTATATTAGTAAAGTTCCTTTCCAGTAAACCTAAACTTCTGTAACATTTTACACTTACATTTTTGTATTCATATTTAGCAGAATAAGTCATATTAGTTTGGTAAAATGTCTTTATACACTAAAAAAAACTTTCACTCAGAAATTGCTAGTAAATGTCACAAATAATTACAAAGAAATGGCAAGTTAGTTTTGAAGTGAACGACTGAAATAGTATTTTTATTGTGAAACGCACTGCAATAATCTTGTGAAACGGAGTCGTTGTATGATTCGCTCGACTGAGTTGTTCAACACTGAGTGATTCAGTTCTGTGTCGCTCGTAGAAACTCTCCGGTTCATTCGGATTCTGTGGCTTCGGTTGGAACTTCGTTAACGGAGCAAAAATAGACAAAGTATCTGATAATATTGTGTCTAAATGTACGTTATTCAACTGAGCGCTGCAGTGATGATGTGTTTGTGTCGGCTGTAAGTTTGTGTTTTACACACTGCAAAAAATATCATGTTTTTTCTCTCTATTTCTGTCTCGTTTTCAAACACAAATATCAAAACATTCTTAAATCAAGATTTACTGGAGAAGAAGCAAAATGACTGAAGATATTAAGCCAAAAATGTCTGAAAAGGAAGTGAGTTTGTGTTTAAAACAGGATCAAATATCTGCCAATGGGGTCAGAAAAATAATCTTAACTCAAAGAGAAAACGAGATAATTTTTCTGTCTCCACTGGCAGATATTTGTTCTTGTTTCAAGCATTTCACTCACATTTTTGACAATATCTTCAGTCATTTTGCTTCTTCTCCATTAAATGTCTCTTGATTTCAGAATGTTTAGATGTTTGTGCTGGAAAACGAGACAGAAACACTGAGGAGGAACATCATTTGTTGCCGCTAGAACACAGTAAATCACTCTTAATGATATGTTTTAGTCCAGATCTACTACTTGACGTTCGGGGACACTCGACAGCTGCCAACCAACTGTTTCTCAGCTAATGAGCTTCACTGAGGAAACAAATGGGAAGTTTCTTTGCATTGATGAAGCATTCGGCTCCAGAGATCTCCAAACTTCTACTTCGGCTCTTATTGAACATCCTTCACGTCTGCAACGGGACCCGCAGGTTTACATACATCTCCTAAATAACAAGCAACTTGCCTGAATAACTATAACAATGCATTGCAGTGAGCAGCATCTCTCCTTTTAAAGACTGATTATGAATATTCAGGTAGTGTAGCCATCTGCTCCGAGCATTGGAGGATGAAAACAGATCTACGGCAGAATATTTCATTATTACATCTGAGCGCGTGTTACGCTTCTCTGCTGCGCTTCAGAAAGGACGGATGCAGATGTTTAATCAGAAGTAAAGCATCGTGAGGAATTCATAATTCAATTCTGATTCAACTTCAAGTTTAGGTATTAGGATTAATGGATGTAGAATATGGTCATGCAGAAAAAATGCATTAATATGTGTTTTATAAGTGCTAATAAACAGCCAATATGCATGATAATAAGCAAGTGAGAATTGGACTCTAAACTAAAGTGTTTCTAACTAACTTTATCTGGACAATAACTTTATTCTAGAGCTGCTGTAAAGCCTAAACACTGTTACTGTAATCTCCTGTTCTCACTGTAAAGCTGCTGTGAAACACTGTATTGTTAAAGCGCTGTATAAATGAAGCTGAATTGACTTGACTAATGTTGCCAATATCTTAATAATATGCATGCATATCTTAATAATATGCATAAATAATATGCATGCATATCTTAATAATATGCATGATAATAAGCATGCATATCTTAATAATATGCATGATAATAAGCATGCATATCTTAATAATATGCATGATAATAAGCATGCATATCTTAATAATATGCATGATAATAAGCATGCATATCTTAATAATATGCATTAATAATATGCATGCATATCTTAATAATATGCATGATAATAAGCATGCATATCTTAATAATATGCATGATAATAAGCAAGTTGATAGTGAGAATTGGACTCTAAAGTGTTACCGTAAGTTGCTTCTCAAGCAAAGAATGAACAAATTAAGAGTGCAAGTTACAGACATGGAAACACGTCACATTTATAACATAATAAGATTAAATTAACTCAAACCTCCCCGGAAAAGCATTTGTAACCAAACTCTGTGTTTGTGTGTGTAGTTCAACGACATCATCTGAACATCAGCCTGTTTACCGCATTCTCCAGCGCATCTGTCAGCGCCACTGAAGCCCGAGCGCTTGATTAATAATTAGTCTGAAGGAGAACGGCACAGTCAAAGCCCGCAGAAACACCTCCATTATTTAACGGCAGCGTGCGTTAATTAAACCAGGATCCCGACACTGAAGGAGTGATGGATTGGGATCGGAGTTCTAGATTCCAGAACGTTCCGCTGAGGAAGAACTGAGTGGATGTGAGCGGAATAATCACGGAAAAATGACATTAACAAATCATGGTGTTTGTTAAATGAGAGAGCAAGAAACAAGCTGATCGATTCTGGATATTTATATTGGTAATATATTCAAAATAATATTCTTAATCTGTATTTTATGTCTTGTTTTTCATCACAACTATATAAAGGTTGTGAGGCAAAATTGCATAAAATAATATTCACTTTCAGAAAATACATTAGTGGTCAAAAGTTTGGGGTCAGTGAGATTTTTTAAAAAAAATTTAAATAAAATGTATCAAAGTTTCCACAAAAATGTATAATAATCATAATGTGTCTTGAGCATCAGATCCTCATATTAGAGTGATTTCTGAAGGATCATGTGACACTGAAGACTGGAGTAATGATGCTGAAAATCACAGGAATAAATTACACTTTACTGTATATTCACATAGAGAACAGATGATTTACACTGGAGTAATATTACACTGTTTTTAATGTATTTTTGATCAAATAAACGCAACCTGCAAAAGAAGAGACTTTGATCATCTGATCTCAACTCTTCTGAAACTAACAAACTCTTTAAAACTCTAATAGTAAAGTAGTTCGAAATCTGAAATTAAATAGTTCCAAAGGATTCTTAAAGTCCACAGCTTTATTGTTTGACTTTAAATGTTGTATTTTACATTGAAACACCTCAAGACACTAAACCTCCCCTGAGCTGATCTTAAACTCATCATGAAATGTAAGTTGCGCTGGTCTTCTCTCCTCTATCGTGTCGTATATCGAGCGAAACGCTTCTGGAACAGGAACACATGTGGGCGGGGCTTGATTGTGTCTGTGGGGAGTTGATTGGACGGTTGTGGTTTGCTATTGGCTGATCTCATGTGAGTGACAGGTTATAGCCCCGCCCACATCATCAGAGAAGAGAGAGACGCTGCAAGAGGAACTGATTCTGATTCAAGATTACCAGGAACATGAAGTTAACACAATAATAACGATGTGTAAAGCATTCATAATAAACACGGCAATATTCCATAAAGCGGACGTCTTCATGTTTGGCTCTTCTACCACATCCAGAGGTTGTTGCCTGTAAACTGGGACCTTTAGCTGGCAATCTCCACACACATGTTGGAAACCTGGGCATTACTTTTGACTCTGCTCTGACTCTCGACAAACAGATCAGAAGTTGCTTTTATCAGTTAAAGAATATTGCGAAAATTAAGGCATTTTTATCACCCAGAGACACAGGGCCGGTTTCACAAAGCTATTTTAGACCGGTCTATAGTGTCTAAAATTTGCTCATAGATTAGTCTAATGCGAGTTGGACTGTTCCACAAAAATAAAGACTGACTTAATTTAGACCAGAACAATGAGACACCTTAGGCTAACTCAGGTCTGAGACTCTGTTACCGTGGCAACCAGCAGTAACAACCAGTTACACTACAAACAGCCGAAAGAAAAGGGAAAATGGCTCATCATGTCCTCTTAAATATTTCTTTTTTGGCATCTTTTACCATGTTTTTGTATCTTTTCTGTGCGTCTGTAACGCTCCGCTCAACGGTCGGATTAATGCTGGTAACTGTCGTAGCAATCTTTGTCCAAATGAAGCATTTCTTCTTGTTACTGCATTCTCCGCTAAATTTCCCCAGTAAAATGTCCTTGTAACTGTTACACTCCTCCAGCAAAAACACACATATCTCCCGCTGGGGTAAACTGCACCGAGCGGTTGAATGCGCTTACTCCATCCGCCATGTTTTTTGTTTTGAAAAGTGTCTTATTTTACCCAGAATGCATTGCAGTGTAGTCCTACTTAAGATAGTCAGAGTCTTCAGTGCTTTGTGCAACGGTCTGATTTAGACGTCTATCTGAAGTCTGACTATCTACTATATCTAAGCCGTAGTCAAAGTCTATCTTTGTGAAACCGGCCCATGGAGTCTGTGATACATGCGTTTATTTCATGAAGTTTAGACTCCTGTAATGTACTTGTGTGTCTCACAGTCTGTATTGTCACGTCTTCAACTAGTTTAGTTTAGATTGTTAAAAAGCGAACATATTTCTCCAGTATTGTTCTCTCTCCATTGGCTCCAAATTAAACGCCGTATTGAGTTCAAAACACTATTGTTTCTTATAAAGGATTGCATGGACCGGCTCCTCCATACATCTCTGATCTCCTTTCATCCCAACATAATGCTTTTAGAAAACTACAGTAGTGTACAGCTGACTGGTCCAAGGACTCGTTCAACACTGGAAGGAGATCGTGTGTGCCATCGCACATAAAGACCGCACCAACATACATCGATCTTAAATCTTGGCTTAAAACCCACTTATCTACTGTTGCTTATGATCATAAGTGGGCCTAGTGGTATACCGGTGAAACTCAAAAAAAAAAAATATCGTGCAAAAGTTCATTTATTTCAGTAATTCAACTTAAAAGGTGAAACTAATATATTATATAGACTCATTACATGCAAAGTGAGATATTTCAAGCCTTTATTTGTTATAATTGTGATGATTATGGCTTACAGATATGAAAACCTTTTCAAAATATTCTAATTTTGAATTTGGGGTTTTCATAAGCTGTAAGCCATAATCATCACAATTATAACAAATAAAGGCTTGAAATATCTCACTTTGCATGTAATGAGTCTATATAATATATTAGTTTCGAGTTTCCATTGTAGTGTATTGTTTATTTGTTGTCCTACTGTTAGTTTAACTGCTTTTATTGTATTTGTAAGTCGCTTTGGATAAAAGCGTCTGCTAAATGAATAAATGCAGATGTAAATGTGTGTGTTTTATGTTTACTCATTAGGATACCGGTCTACACTTTGGCCAACAGCTGTTGCTTTATAAATGTCCTCTATAAATAAATATGACTGACAGACTGACTCAAATGTCAAGAACCGTTCAAAAGCGCAATATCGGCCTAAGATCCGTGCGTTTTCATTAAAAATCCCTTTTAGGCTGCACACAAAGTGTATTGTGTGTCTGGGAAACCTGCCACGGTGGTTTACTGATGCGCATTGTGGTCTAGCGCGCCGTCTGATCGATCCAGGCCGTTCTCTCACCCGTGAACCCCGAGTTTAACAGCACCAATCGCTTTGTTAATCCCAACGCCGCCACTCACCATTTAATGGGAATCTGGGAGGCTTTTGGACCCTCCCGAACGCCTTATCATTTAATTGGCTGGAGGATTGGGAGACGGGTCCGGATGACGTCGGCGTATTCAAAGCTGTTTACCTGAAGGATGAACGAGGACGAGAAAGAGGTCAAACAAAAGAGAAAGACGTGGCGACGGTCGCCAGAATCCAGCAATGGCAGAACGGCCTCTATTCTCTCGCCTCTATTCATCGACACACACCGGCTGACTGACATTCTCCTGAATGAGGCGCGCGACAGAGAGAGAGAGACAGAGAGAGAGTGAGAGAGAGAGAGCATCACAGGAGAAAGACTAATTCAATCGGTCAGGACAACTTATCAGTCAGGCGAACACAAAGCCAGACTGAAGCCTTGGAAATAAAAGCCGTTCGCTGCCGCGCCGGTGCAGATTTCAGCTCTTCCAGCGACACATTCGTCCAAATAAACGGCCTGTGTATGAAAGTGAATTATTTGCCATTTCCATACAAAGAGACACACACTCTCTTTGTACACAGTGTTGAATTTCTCCCACATTATCTGTGCTTTATGGGGTTTAAAATAATTCATATTCAGTTGTATTATTGTTTTGACAGCACTGACACTATCGGACGAGAGGCACTATTGTCTTCTGTAGAGATTAAATTGAATTTGTTTCATAATTGATTAACGTTACAAAGTTATTGAACTGAACTGAATAATGTTTGTAATGTTGTATAATTGATTCATGTCATAATTGATGAACTTTGCAACATTGGCACTTATTGAATTGAACTGAATTGATCTGAATAATGACACTTCATTTTAGAGCTGCTTTACAGATTGAATTGAACTTGTTTCATAATTGATTTGTTTCATAATTGATGAAATTTGCACCATTGAGAGTTATTGAGCTGAACTGAATCGACACTGAACTGAATTTATTGATCAATGACTCTATTGTCTTTTTAGAGCTGCTTTACAGCTGAAATTGCACTTGTTTCATAAGTGATGAAATTTGAATTGAACCATTGACAGCTATTGAGCTGAACTGAATTGATCTGAATAATGGCACTTTTCATTTTAGAGCTGCTTTACAGATGAAATATAATTCATAATTGATGATGTTTGCAACTGACAATATTATTAAACTGAAGTGAATCATCACCGAACCGAATTATGTTGAACTATTGACATTAAACGTCATCACGCTGAATATAAACCCATCTACTGCTTTCAAAGTTTATAATCGTGCTCTTGCAAAGTATTCTAACTCAACCTTTCAAGAAAACGTTTTTAAATAAAGACTGAATAAAAGAGTTGTTGAAGCTCATTGTTGATGATGTCGAAGTCATGCGACCGTGGTGTAGTTTGCTTATAGCTATACGCTTTCATTCTGCCGATTGTATTTAGGCTTCAAATGTGTAAAGGTTATCTCCAGGTGTGAGGTTATCTCAATGTTGGTCACAGAGCTTCAGTTCAGCAGTAATCCAAAAGCATATTGACTGCAAAAACTTTTCTTATAAGTTTATTTGTCTGACTCCACTGGCAAATATTTGTCCTTTCTTGTTTTAAGCACAAACTCACTTCATTTTCAGACATTTTTTTCAGTAAACAAGATTTAATATCTTCAGTCATTTTGCTTCTTCTCCAGTAAATGTCTCTTGATTTAAGAATGTTTAGATGTTTGTGCTGGAAAACGACGAGACAGAAACACTGATAAAGAGCATTTGTTTTGCAGTGTGTAAAACACTAACTTACAGCCGACACAAACACATCATCACTGCAGCGCTCAGTTGAATAACGTACATTTAGACACAATATTATCAGATACTTTGTCTATTTTTGCTCCGTTAACGAAGTTCCAACCGAAGCCACAGAATCCGAATGAACCGGAGAGTTTCTACGAGCGACACAGAACTGAATCACTCAGTGTTGAACTGAATCACTCAGTGTTGAACTGAATCACTCAGTGTAGTGTTGAACTGAATCACTCAGTGTTGAACAACTCAGTCGAGCGAATCATACAACGACTCCGTTTCACAAGATTATTGCAGTGCGTTTCACAATAAAAATACCATTTCAGTCGTTCACTTCAAAACTAACTTGCCATTTGAAATTTACTAGCAATGTATCAAAGTTTTTTTCAGGGACATATAGTATTACCAAACTAAAATGACTTATTCTCTTATAACTTCCGAATTCAGTGACTGTCTTTATAAAGTCATTTTGCTTCTTCTCCAGTAAATGTCTCTTGATTTATGAATGTTTAGATATTTGTGCTGGAAAACGAGACATAATTATTTTGCAGGGATGATGTTTTGCACTTGACGAGGAGAGATCGAGTGTGTATTGAGACTTTCATTGAATAACTTATATTTTGTGTCTATTTCTTATGCAAAGCAAGCATAATACAGAATGAGCTCAGAGGACTTGATATGTAATGCACGAGAACACTGTACAAAATAAATCCGTGAAAATGATGTTAAAAGATGGCGGAAGATTCCTTTAAAATGGAAGAAACTGATAAAGAAACGACACGAGGAAGCATTTGGGATCATAAATTAGGGTTTTTTTCCTCTGGAAACTCAAATGTTACATAAAACGTCCCATTAGATTTATTACAGTTTTTCATCATATACCGTTAACTAATGTTTTACTGTAGAAAACCTGTTCTGCAAAAATGCAAGTGCTCCTGTAGATCATTTAAAGTTTCACAGATTTTGACTGAATGTCACTTTTTGGGTGGAAGATTCCCTTGAAATGGAAGAAACTGGAAAAGATGAGAAGGCATTTGGAATCAGGTGTGTGTGTGTGTGTGTCGCTGGATCAGATCAGATCAGCCACTAAATGATTGTTGACTGAAGGGATCTGACGGCAGTTTGATGTCTCTTCAGAGAGGAACGTCCAGATCCCTAAAGCCAGCGTCTGATCCCTGTTTGTTCCCACCCAAATCCCTGCTGCTCCGCAGTGTGTGTGTGTGTGTGTTTCATGTTGTGATGTTGGTATCCTTTACTTCACGCCAAGAAGGAACATTTCACCGCAGGCAGGATCCGTGCAGCTCACACCAGCCGAGCGCCGGGACGTTCCACTCTTCAGGTGTCCGCTTTGACCACAATCTTAAAACGGCGTGAGCAATTTTACACACTGCAAAACATGATGTTCCTCCTCGGTGTTTCTGTCTTGTTTTCCAGCACAAACATCTAAACATTCGTAAATCAAGATTCAAAATAACTTTATAAAGAAAGACAGTCACTGAATTTGAAAGTTATAGCAGAATAAGTCATATTAGTTTGGTAAAATGTCTTTATATACTGAAAAAACTTTACTAGCAGAAATTGCTAGTAAATTTCACAATAATTACTAAGAAATTGCAATTAAATTTTGAAATGAACGACTGAAATAGTATTTTTATTGTGAAACGCACTGCAATAATCTTGTGAAACGGAGTCGTTGTATGATTCGCTCGACTGAGTTGTTCAACACTGAGTGATTCAGTTCAACACTACACTGAGTGATTCAGTTCAACACTGAGTGATTCAGTTCAACACTGAGTGATTCAGTTCTGTGTCGCTCGTAGAAACTCTCCGGTTCATTCGGATTCTGTGGCTTCGGTTGGAACTTCGTTAACGGAGCAAAAATAGACAAAGTATCTGATAATATTGTGTCTAAATGTACGTTATTCAACTGAGCGCTGCAGTGATGATGTGTTTGTGTCGGCTGTAAGTTTGTGTTTTACACACTGCAAAAAATATCATGTTTTTTCTCTCTATTTCTGTCTCGTTTTCAAACACAAATATCAAAACATTCTTAAATCAAGATTTACTGAGAAGCAAAATGACTGAAGATATTAATCCAAAAATTTATCAAAATGAAACGAGTTTATGCCTTTAAACAACAACAAATATCTTTCAAAGGGGTCAGAAAAATAATCTTAATTTAAAGAGAAAATCATTTTTTGCATCACAGTGTGAGTAAATGAGGTTTTAGACTGAATTCGAAGGTCAAGCGAACGCCTGGAACCCGCGGTAGAGAACGAAGGCAACACTCTCCAGCTGTAAATAAACACTAATTGGTGGCTAATTTTCTTAGCTGTTGCCTGGATGATCTGCAGCCTTGAAGCGTGTTTGAATAATTCATAGGAACAGCAAACACGGCTTTATGTTGGAGACCCACAAGGCTCGGCATTCATTACGCCAGCGCGCTGGAGCTTCTGGAAGCACAATCTACTATTAGAATAATCTGCATGTTGGGGATTGGCGTTCGTTCCCGAGGCCCTGGCAATAGAGCTTCCGCTGGCACACACACACACACACACACACACACACAGAAAGAGAGAGAGAGAGAGAGAGACGAACAGAGCCTGTGTTCAGAGAGAGACACCTGGGATCGGACCATTTCACATGTGTGTGTGTGTGTGGGGGGGGGGATCAGACACACTCTTCACCTACAGATACTCCACATCACAGTCCCAGAATGCATTGTGACAAGGTCCGTGAAACAAATCTGTGTGATTACAATAAAATACACATATTTTATATTATGCATTTTTGTTTTTTTGTCCTGTCAAATTATCTAGATAAACATTCTCAAAACAGTATCGGTGTACTCATACGCCATTAAAACACACACACACATATATATATATATATATATATATGTGTGTGTGTGTGTGTAAATTTAAAAAATGTTTAAAAAAAATCCACAAAATGTCATTAAAACATTATTTTATCCAGTATTGGGGTTTATTTAAATGCCAACACTCTGACATGAGGCTCGATTGCGAATCAACATAAAGATGGATGTTGGCATTCATACACTCCTAATCAAGAGATCGGCGCTAACGATATTTATTTGAAAGTAAACATGATTACGTGACAAGATGATGGAAGAGCGATCTTACAATTCTGCTCTCAATCTTCCAGTGAAGTTGGTTTTGGCCTGAAGACAGACACACTCTCACACACACACACTCACTTAGACACACACTCACTTAGACACACACTCTCACACACACACACACACACACACACATGAACGCTCACACACACACACACACACACACTCTCACAGACACACACACACGCACACGGAAACACACACTCAGACACACACACACAGACACACACACACACACTCACTTAGACACACACACGGAAACACGCACAGACACACACACGGAAACACGCACACTCAGACACACACACACACACACACACAGAGAAACACACTACAAAATCTTAATTATTAATTATTAATTATTCCATACTGTTGACACAAGGTCTTTCTCCCAAGAGATACTGACCTCAACCAGAGTTTAAGATGTTTTTCCTCATCTTCATCAGTGTGTGATGTTGCTGTTTGATCATGAAGAAGCTCCAGTTCTTCTCTATATCAGAGTCAGTGTTCCTGAACTCCTGAAACGCCTCCATTGTAGTCTTGAGTTTCTCCCGGGAACGAACACGTCACAATATTCCTCATTATAATAATTAATGCGCAGAATAAAGGGGCGGGGCCTGGTTGAGTTAGTTAGTAGTGTGTTAAACTGGCGGTTATGGAAAGGGGCGGGACATTTCCCAAACACACTCGAAGCGCTCGACCAATCACAACACACTGCTCCAGCCGACCAATCAGAGCACAGTGTGCTTTCAGGAGGAGGGGCTTCATAGAGACAGGAAGTAAACAGAGCGTTACTGACAGACTGGGAAGAGAGGAGCCGCAACAATGGAGAATATGAGGAGAATAATCAACATTCAAGCAGGAAAACCTGTTCTAGTAGAGCCTGAAACTACATCATCAAGACTCTGTAAAAGGCACAATACGGCCTAATTACCATAAAATTCATCAAACACACACACACACACACACACACACAAACACACACAAATGGTCTCTCACCAACATATCAGCTTTAGTGCTAAAGGCAGTGTGAATGTGACACTGTATGCTGTGTGTGTGTGTGTGTGTGTGTGTGTGTGTGTGAAATGTCATTGGAGCGAGGCACCAGCTGTTTTTAAATGGCAGTGAGAGCCTGAGCGAAGTGTCGGACGCATGCCCTTTGAGAGTGTAGTGTGTGTGTGTGTGTGTGTGTGTGTGTCTGTCAGATGTACACATGTGTTCCCTGTCTCCTCCCATCAGCCTCAGTTAAAAAGCTGTTTCACCCGATGGCCCACAGGAACAGAGAGCGCTCGTATCATGAGCACAAACTCACACTGGACTAAAGGCCCATTCCCACCAAAGACGAGAACTATAAAGAAAAGGGAATCGCACTTCATGTTCCTGGTAATCTTGACTCAGAATCAGTTCCTCTTGCAGTGTCTCTCTCTTCTCTGATGATGTGGGCGGGGCTATAACCTGTCACTCACATGAGATCAGCCAATAGCAAACCACAACCGTCCAATCAACTCCCCACAGACACAATCAAGCCCCGCCCACATGTGTTCCTGTTCCAGAAGCGTTTCACTCGATATACGACACGATAGAGGAGAGAAGACGAGTGTAAACTTCTGCTTCTCAAGAATTTAAAGTGAATCACAAAACTGCAGCATTCACTTATAATTAACAGAATGTATAATTGCATGTTGTGTTTTCATGTTTTGTGGGGACTCGCCAATAGACGGAATGGTTTTTATACTGTAAATGGTATATTCTGTCTCCTTACACTAACCCGACCCCTAAACCTATCCAACACACACACACACACATACACACATACACACACACACACACACACTAACCCGACCCCTAAACCTATCCAACACACACACACACACATACACACACACACACACACACACACACACACACTAACCCGACCCCTAAACCTATCCAACACACACACACACACATACACACACACACACACACACACACTAACCCGACCCCTAAACCTATCCAACACACACACACACACACACACTAACCCGAACCCTAAACCTACCCAACCCACACACACACACACACTAACCAGACCCCTAAACCTATCCAACACACACACACACACACACTCACACACACACACACACTAACACCATGTAGTGTGATTTATAAGTGGGGACCCAAAAATCTCCCCGTAAAGAGGCAATATCCGAAATCCTTGTCAGGACATTTTTTGGTCACATTTTGTCCTCACAACGTAGTTTACCAGGACCACACACACACTCACACACTGTATTGTGTATGTACAAAATGTCCATGATTTCCAAATAATTGCAAGTATGTGGAATACAGGAAATACAATTTAATTAAATAAAAAATAATATATATATGTGAAATAAATGTTGATAAAGTGATAAAGTCAGTATCAATTTCTACTGTTTTTAAATGTTTTCAACTTTTACTCTAAACTTTTTCATATGTAAATGCAAGCATTTGGATGGAACGATTAATAAAAATAAAAGAAAGCATTAAAGTAAAAAAGTAAAACCAAGTTAATAATAAATAAAAGTAAAAAAAAAATAAAAAAATAAAAAAAAGTTCCCAAATAAATAAACAACCACACACAACCACTATTGTGTGTAAGACACTGAAACTGGACGCCTTATATTAAACATTTGAACTTAAATAAAAAAATAACTAAATACTGAAACAAACAGCAGCCTAGCTTTCATCTGTGTGTGTGTCATGAGCGAGTGTGTTTGATCAGATGTTATTAATCAGCGACTGATGATTTCTACACTAAGCTGTGCATCGGGTCGTCCTCTCTGACTGGAGATCATCTATCGCACACATGATTAGAGCTGTCAAGTGTGTGTGTGTGTGTGTGTGTGTATTCCCACACATTGAGCAGCATTACATGCACATGCTCGCTAGCGCGGAACGAGCGCTCGTCGAGAGGCTGATTCTGATTATCGTCGTTCTTCACTTCCAGTGCACTTATTGACATTATGTGTTAAAAGCATCTCTGATTTAAACCTCAATGTCTAAAACAACAATGCAGGGACGTTTTTATACGACCATTTCAAGTTCACACATTCTGTGTCGTACTAACAGATACGTTTATTGCACTTTGTGTACATGTCTAATTGGGCTACATAATTTCATCCAGTTTAAATGATAGGAGAAATTCTTAGTCACATAGATTAAAAATGTTTAACAAAATATAAGAATGCAAAAAAAAAAAAAAATTCACAATATATTTTTACTGTATTCAAATTAACATGAAACACTATAACTTTTTCCATCGTTTCCAAATAATTTCAAATATTTTATGAAAAGATTAAGAAAAATACATAAATTAAAATAAATAAATTAATAAATAATTAAAGTGATAAAAAATAAAAATATAATTACATAAATAAAGTAAAATAAAGTAAAGTATTTGGATGAAAAGTTGAATAAAATTAAATAAAGTTTCAGGTATTTGGATGAAAATAAATTAAATACATTAATTAAAATAAATAAGTAAATACGCGATAAAGTGATCAAGTTGCATAGGCTAAATAAATACAGTAAAATAAAGTTTCAAGTATTTGGATGAGAAGTTGAATAAAATAAAATAAATTATAATAAAATAAATCAATTAGGCTAATCAAAATACGCAAAAATAAAGTAGGCTATAGCCTAATACAGTTAAATAAAATAAAAAAAGGAAATTAAAGGAAAATAAATTAAGTTAAATAAAGTCAAATAAATGATAAAGTTAAATAAATAAACACCACACTTTCAGACTATTGGTCAGGAAACACATAAGCCCTGAACAGTAAATCGGCTGAGGCGTGTTGCGATCGAAGCGTTTATTGGGATCTACGAGAACGATCTCCAGTTCAAAGAGTCTCTCATTCTCGTTAGCAATACCAGCCTACAACATCTCCACGGCACAGAAGAAGCGGTGAGCATCTTCTTTCCACAGAAAACACATAAAATAGGCCACAGGGTTGATGTTGAACATGAAGTCTCCCAGAAGAGCCGCTGCCAATGAAAACCCAATGCTAATCCACTATACGCCCACCGCAAACGCCACGCAGATTAAACATATTCTGCATCTCTACACACTGACTCAAAGAGAGAGAGAGAGAGAGAGAGAGAGAGAGAGAGAGAGAGAGAGAGAGAGAGAGAGAGAGAGAGAGAGAGAGAGAATTAAAGACACAAACTTATTAACGGCCCATGATAATATTCCTCCTGGGTTCGTGGACTGACAGAACTGGAGCAACTCACCCGTAACATTAATTAAGCTTAAAATATCAACGTTTCACTCGCCAATTCAGATATACGCCACATTAAAACGGGATGCCATCCATGAAGTCATTATGAGATATGTTGTCTCTGTACAGTACCTTGGGAATATTTCCATTTCACATTTCGAATCAAATGTTTCCGGACCAGAAAACGCACAATGGATGGAGGAAGAATCGCTTTCACGTGCGTTTTTTTTAATTAAAATTTCCCAGAAAAAAAAACATTTTAAAGTCTCACCAAATTTTGATTCTCAATCAAATGCATGTTACTTTCAGGTTGTTTAGATAACAAATACTAAAGAACAAAACTGTGTGTTCTTCATCAGTATTTCCAGCACAAATATCTAAACATACTAGAGAAGACAGATGACTGGAGATATTAAGTCTGGAAAATGTATGAAAATGAACTGAGTTTGTGTTTAAAACAAGAACGAAAATCTGCCAAAATAAATGTAATTCAAAGAGAAAACAAGATTATTTTCTGGACTCACTGGCTCTTGTTTTAAGCTCAAACTCTCTTCACATTCATACATTCTTTGACACATTTACTTTACAAGTAAAATAACTTCTATTAGACATTTGCAAAGGAAACCAAGTATAGGAAAATCATATTTTGCACTCAAAATGAGCTGTTTACATCACCAAAACCCTTAAAATGAATCATCGGGTGACGGAGCGTAATTGATGTGCTTGAGACAAGTCTATATAATGTTCTCCTCGCTAACATAAACAACTTGTTAGGCATGATAAATGTTTTTACAAAGCGTAACATAACGAGCAGAGCTAATAAACCCCGCGCGCGCGCAGGATCCGCTAGCGCGCGCTTTTCCCCGGCGCGAGGCTAATCCAGCGTGCGATGCAATTGTAAGTGTTCAGTAGTGTGTGAGAGTATTATTGCAGATAAGGTTGTGTGTGTCTTATCTGCTCTTCTTTATGACTATATGCACAGAGAGAGCCGTACCTCCCAAAAGCCCCTTACGGTGATTAGCCGGGCCCTTTATAAAATGGCTTTCCTCGATTCCGGATCATTCTGGCGGGAAACGGGAATGGGAAAGTGTGCGGCTGATACTGAACCTCTTTGTTGTGGGGGAAATTGCCAGCCGAAACGCATATGAAAAGCTGAGGCAAGTTCACAGGGGAAGAAGCGTTTGATTTTAGGGCAGAAATAAGGCAGATGCAGGAGTTTAGTTTAGCCGGATGTCACGTGCTTCCAGCATTTTGGGATCTATGAAGCACTTTTACACCCCAGACAAGATTCTTCAGAGATAAAGGGCCCTATTTTAAGGATCTAAGCGCATGGTCTAAAGTGCACTTAAGACGCGGCCGAATCCTCTTTTGCTAGTTTAATGACGGGAAAATGGTCAGCGCTCCCGGCGCATGATCTAAAAGGGTCGTCTCGATTCTCTTAATGAGTAATGGGTGTGTTTTAGGCATAACCTGCAATAAACCAATCAGAGGAATTTGCTGTCTGTCTGTCTGTCTGTGTGTGTGTGTGTGTGGGGGGGGGGGGGGGGGGGGGGGGGGTATATGAGAAGTTAAAGGTTAAAGCTCAAGCAGACCATCTATGGGACAAGCCGGATTCCACCATATCTTTATGTACACAATAATAATCTTTTACATTGTAATTCTTTAATTTTTTATATTTGGCATGTTTGTGTGCTGCTGTGCGTCCCTGTGTGTGTGTGTAATAAGCAGAGTGTGTTTGTTTGTGTAATAAGCAGTGTGTGTGTGTAATAAGCAGAGTGTGTGTGTGTAATAAGCAGAGTGTGTGTGTGTAATAAGCAGAGTGTACATGCGTTGTGGACCCGCCTATAGGCTCACATTACTAACACACTCTTTAAATAACAAAAAATACTGTGTCATTGACTTTAGCCCAGGCCTCAGTTGGTCAACGGTTCCTCAGAATAGCAACGGTCCATCAATGCTCCTGAACACACACTCATTCTCAGACCAGCAGCACATGGACAAAGATGGAGCAAATGCATTTGCTATTTAAACAACGTGGAGCAGGACTGAAAATGAAAACTGCGTCGAGCTGAAACTAGCAAAACACACTTGCGTCGCTGCGTTGCTCCGTGTGAATGATAGAGCCCCTAAAACCCTCAAAAAAGGCACTTAATACTATTATATCCCTAAAAAGAGAAATAAAACATCAGATGGTGTCAAGAGGATCTCATAAAACCAAGGGAAACATTATTCCTCACGAGCCCTTTAACAGGTTAACGCTTTCTGAGCACAGTTTCAAGGATACCGAATTTATGATGATTATTAAAATATGTGATAGCGTAAAAAGGCAATAAAAAAGTGTGCCAAGTGTCTCATTATTTGGACACTGAGAGATACTGGCTTTGTCCCAATTCACACAAGGATATCTTCAATATACTTCGGAGGGTGATGGATAATTAATTGGCAGACATTACTCCCTGCAAAAACTCGCATTTCAGCATTTCCTCGCTCAGGAAAGATGTTTGTGATTACAGTGTGGACAGCGTGTTTAAACCTGACCTGCTCTCGGCGGTGAACTAGATCGCTCTATTATTATATTCAGAGAGCGCAGGTGAGCGAGAAGGATGGAGCAAAAGAGAGACATAAGAGAGAATGAAAAAAGGAAAGCAGGTCAAGAGAGAGGTGTGAGATCTTTTAATAGCGCAGTCATTCAGGCCGATGCGTTATAACAATAGAAGACAAACTAAAGATTAAAAAAAGCTCTCCATATGTTCTTGTTCAGCAGCATTACATCCAAACTGGTGCAGATTCTCCAATCACAGTCGAGAAAACACCGCAGAACTGCACACACACACACACACACATGCAAACTTACTAACACCGTGTCCTATCCAGACGCGATGCGATAAGATTTCAGCAAATAATTTGTCTGTCCACACTAGACGCGACGCGACTGCGATTCGCGTCAAAATCAATCAAAACCCACAGCCAATCAGAGCAGCGAGTGGGCGGAGTCTCGCGGCGAGTGCGCGGCACCGGAGAGTCATCCTGACGGCACTCGCAAGAACATGGATAAGTACATACCGGTAATCAAATATTACACCAACATTATTCAAATACATAGGCTGAGTTACTAAATCAATCTTTGTCAATGAATACACTTGTTTGTTCTCAGTTTGAACGTTCTTGTTTCCATTCGTTTCATTTCAAGATCTGAGGTGAATTATCCACTGTTGCTTTTACAGCTGCAAAGCTGGAGCACTAGCTGATATTCAGAGTCACATTACACGCTTTTAACAGTAAATAAAGCACACAAACAGCGCCTGAGATTAGCATTGCCACTCTTTGTGTTTGTTGTTCCAGCGCGACGTCGAAGAAAAATAGAAACCGTTTCTAAAATAGAATCGCCGCCGTCGCGGCCGGTTAGGACAAACACTCTGAGGAAACACAGGGAAAAGATGCATTTCATCGCGCGTCGCGTGTAGTTAGGACACGGTGTGAGTGTGAGTGTTTCCCTTCAAAAATCATCTATTAGTATTACACTAATACTAATTTATGGATATAGTAGGCCTAGTTTGTGCTTAAAAAAACAAAGAACAAATATCTGTCAATGGGGTCAGAAACATAATTGATTAATAATTGATAAAATACTTTTTTCTGACCCCTTTCGCATGATATTTGTTCTTGTTTTAAGCATAAACTTTGATACATTTTTCGTTAAACAAGACTTAATATCTTCAGTCGTTTTGCTTCTCCGGTAAAAGTATAACATATTAAAATAAGATTTGCAAGCGGTGCAGGATTCATCTATAGCCTAGTAGTCAATTATTGAAGAAGTGGATCAAAGCCTTTCATCAAAGTTATACATGAATTTTGAACAATGACCGTTCTTGTCTTTGGACAACTTTGATTAACTTTTTTGATCCACTTCAAATGTTGACTACTGTATTTTAACAAATATACATGTTTAGCAGAAACTCACATCATATTGCACTCTATTCACTTCAGTTCAAGTTTCTTCACAATACACTGATTCAGCAGCTTTACAGAAAATGCTTGTTTCAATGTATCAATTTATGAAGTAGCCTAAATGATGATGCTTTATGGTCACTATCCGCTTTCATTTCATGGACGACAGCATCTTTGATGTTTCGCAGAAGAAAGCGAAAGGTGAAGTAACGATAGATGAATGTGAGTGGAGTTTTAGCTCATAAACTGGATGAATTGTGAGTCTCTAGACAGTCTCACTCACGACTACTTGGGAACTTTGGGTCTGTTTTCGTTAGAAGGACAGAATTGTTTGACGTTTTTGTGAGCCGGCACTGTAATTACTGTAATAAGGGTTGAGAGATGAAAGAAATCACAGAGAGCAGCAATAAAGAAACATAAAGACGTCTCACTGCACCTGGAACAGATAACAGACTCGTTCTGTCCTATAAAACACTGTAATTGGCAGCGCTTCGGGGTCCCAAAGAGTCCTGACTGTGACTGGAAAAAAAAGTAAGAGTCTAATAATCACTCCAGTTCTACTCTAGGGTGTTCTGGGTGGTTGCCAGGGTGCTGCTACAGTATGCGGTCACTAAGTTGTTCTGGATGTTAGTGTGTTGCTAGGGTGTTCTGGGTGGTTGCCAGGGTGCTGCTACAGTATGCGGTCACTAAGGTGTTCTGAATGGCTGTTAGTGTGTTGCTAGGGTGTTCTGGGTGGTTGCCAGGTTGCTGCAACAGTATGCGGTCACTAAGGTGTTCTGAATGGCTGTTAGTGTGTTGCTAGGGTGTTCTGGGTGGTTGCCAGGGTGCTGCTACAGTATGCGGTCACTAAGGTGTTCTGAATGGCTGTTAGTGTGTTGCTAGGGTGTTCTGGGTGGTTGCCAGGTTGCTGCAACAGTATGCGGTCACTAAGGTGTTCTGAATGGCTGTTAGTGTGTTGCTAGGGTGTTCTGGGTGGTTGCCAGGGTGCTGCTACAGTATGCGGTCACTAAGGTGTTCTGAATGGCTGTTAGTGTGTTGCTAGGGTGTTCTGGGTGGTTGCCAAGGTGCTACAGTATACGGTCACTAAGGTGTTCTGAATGGTTGCTAGTGTGTTGCTAGGGTGTTCTGGGTGGTTGCCAGGGTGCTGCTACAGTATGCGGTCGCTAAGGTGTTCTGGATGGTTGTTAGTTTGTTGCTAGGGTGTTCTGGGTGGTTGTCACACTGCTACAGTATGCGGTCACTAAGGTGTTTTGAATGGTTGTTAGTGTGTTGCTAGGCTGTTCTGGGTGGTTGCCAGGGTGCTGCTACAGTATGCGGTCACTAAGGTGTTCTGAATGGTTGTGTGTTGCTAGGGTGTTCTGGGTGGTTGCCAGGATGCTGCTACAGTATGCGGTCACTAAGTTGTTCTGGTTGTTAGTGTGTTGCTAGGGTGTTCTCGGTGGTTGCCTGGGTGCTGCTACAGTATGCGGTCACTAAGGTGTTCTGAATGGCTGTTAGTGTGTTGCTAGGGTGTTCTGGGTGGTTGCCAGGGTGCTGCAACAGTATGCGGTCACTAAGGTGTTCTGAATGGCTGTTAGTGTGTTGCTAGGGTGTTCTGGGTGGTTGCCAGGGTGCTGCTACAGTATGCGGTCACTAAGGTGTTCTGAATGGCTGTTAGTGTGTTGCTAGGGTGTTCTGGGTGGTTGCCAGGCTGCTACAGTATACGGTCACTAAGGTGTTCTGAATGGTTGCTAGTGCATTGCTAGGGTGTTCTGGGTGGTTGCCAGGGTGCTGCTACAGTATGCGGTCGCTAAGGTGTTCTGGATGGTTGTTAGTGTGTTGCTAGGGTGTTCTGGGTGGTTGTCACGCTGCTACAGTATGCGGTCACTAAGGTGTTTTGAATGGTTGTTAGTGTGTTGCTAGGCTGTTCTGGGTGGTTGCCAGGGTGCTGCTACAGTATGCGGTCACTAAGGTGTTCTGAATGGTTGTGTGTTGCTAGGGTGTTCTGGGTGGTTGCCAGGGTGCTGCAACAGTATGCGGTCACTAAGGTGTTCTGAATGGTTGCTAGTGTGTTGCTAGGCTGTTCTGGGTGGTTGCCAGGGTGCTGCTACAGTATGCGGTCGCTAAGGTGTTCTGGATGGTTGCTAGTGTGTTCTGGGTGGTTGCCAGGGTGCTGCAACAGTATGCGGTCACTAAGGTGTTCTGAATGGTTGTTAGTGTGTTGCTAGGCTGTTCTGGGTGGTTGTCACGCTGCTACAGTATGCGGTCACTAAGGTGTTCTGAATGGTTGTTAGTGTGTTGCTAGTGTGTTCTGGGTGGTTTCCAGGGTGCTGCAACAGTATGCGGTCACTAAGGTGTTCTGAATGGTTGTTAGTGTGTTGCTAGGGTGTTCTGGGTGGTCGACAGGGTGCTGCAACAGTATGTTGCTAGGCTCTTCTGTGTGGTTGCCAGGGTGCTGCAACAGTATGCGGTTGCTAAGGTGTTCTGAATGGCTGTTAGTGTGTTGCTAGGGTCTTCTGTGTGGTTACCAGGGTGCCGCTACAGTATGCAGTCACTAAGGTGTTCTGAATGGTTGTGTGTTGCTAGGGTGTTCTGGGTGGTTGCCAGGGTGCTTAACGTTTAACCTAATTTAATTAATTAAAACATATTTACACCGAATGATATTTGACAAATGGCCTGTGAAAAACACAAAGCTGCTGTTCTGATCCAGAATCATTCTGCATGTTTCCTCCAAAGTAAAGCGGCACATTTGTGAGTTTAGAAGCTCACGTCGGTTCCAGAACCAGCATCATTCGGGCAGAAACATCTGCGTATTAAAAGCCTCCTGAAGCATCTCCACCAGCGTTTCTCTGCTTTCCCATCCAGAAGTTGGTCATAAGCGGAAAAACTCTAACGAACAAACTGCATTTGTGAAGTGAAAAGCGTTTGAAAAAGCCTTTTAGACAGATGTGTGGAGAAAGAAGAAAAGAACTTTAGAAGTTTATGTGCATGACACAATGGGATAGCTCTCCTCAGCACGCTCCCTCTGGGTGTGTGTGTCTGTGTGTGTGTGTGTGTGTGTGTGTGTGTGTGTGTGAAGAAATAGGCCATAGCACAAGATAAAGTGCTTTATCTTTATGAGAAATAAACGTCCCCATCCCTGTCGGCCCATCCTTTGTGCATCCGAAAACAGCGTTATATATGGAATGCGCTAGCAGGAAATAGGGCGCTAGCGAAGGCGCTACACGCTGCAGATTAGCCGTTCTGCCTCGCTCAGCAGAAATCACCACAGTGCTGGTTTATGAGCGTACGTTCAGATAGATCATGGGCACATGAATGCATAAAAGCCCCAGCCGTCACCACACACACACACCGCAAACGGCATCTTCACACCATGCAGTATTTATGCGGCCGGACGTTTATTTATGATAATAATAGGCCTATTGCACGAGGTTGAAGTGAGGTGAAGCGAGGCAAGCTTGTTGTGAAGGTGATGCTGAGATGAACAGGACAGATAAAAGAATAAATGAGAGAGAGAAAGAGACAGAGAATGTGTTTTTTTTTGTTTCATTAATACAGCGTATACTTTTTTCTTGATTTCCCCTGAAAGAATGGAAGTGAAGTGTGACAACATGCCCCATAGGCGGGGTTCATTATAACATGACCATACGACATATTAAAATGTTATCTGATGTAATCCAAAAAATATACAATACAAACTAAAATATTGTCTCAATAAAATACAATTATTAACTTTTTCATATAAAATAATGGCATTTTTTTAATAGTTAAAAATAAAAAAATTTTGAGTTTGACAAAAAACACACTGGAAAACACAGCTTTACAGAATAGTTCAAAACATAATAATAATGAATAATTTCTGAACATTGATTCTCAGTCTTTATTCACCTTTTTCTTATGGGTTCTCAATAGAATTCATAAAAGTGTAGAATATAATATTATACTTCTAATAGGGGCTCAGTGTATCGCAGTGTGACAACATGCCCCGGTTTAAACCCGGCGAGTATCTTCTGCTTGTGAGATCAACATTAAAGAACGATCTCAACTGTTAAATAACAGATATAAGATTAAAATTAAAGCTGCAAGTAGCATTTAGCGGTGTTCAAGCAGTTAAGACCTTTAAGGCCGTTAAGCACAAAAGCATCAAAAGACATTAAGTTTTATTTAGCATACATTTTAACACTGACATAATAGATGGAACATACCATTTACAGCCAATACAGGCAATTTACCATAGGAAATACCTAGTTTTAAAGCTTTTCAACAGTTATAGCGCCACCTATTGTCCGATCTCCATAAAACTTTGCATGCTTGTTCATGATGTTAAGTCACATATGCTCACCAATTTTTGTGAAGTTCTGAGTTTTTATTTATGATTTATAGGCTTTTGAGTGTATTTTGACACGCCCTCTTTTCTAAATGACCCTGTTACAGTGAACCAAAGGGCAAAGTTCAACTTTTTTTGATAATTATTGATCTAGAGAGTCCAGAGAATTGTCCTAGACTGGTCTGGCTCCGATCGGGCGAAAAACCAGGGACTAGTTCGCGAAAGTAGGTTTTGGACAAAATTGGACATAGCAGAAAAATTTTCTGGCCTAAATCGATTTTGGAGATATACATTTTGACCGCCTTGAGCCAAGGATCACAGTGGTGTAAAGGAGTCTAGAAGTTATGAGCAATTTAGTACTTTTGGTTGCTGTAGCGCCACCTATGGGCCAATCGGGGTCATGCTCTGATAGGTTCTCCCCAAACTGAGGCCCTACCACCTGGCCAGGTTTCAAGTCTCTAGGCCTTACGGTTTGGGCTGCACGATGCGTTTCAGGTTTTTTTTTTTTTTCAAATAGCAATTACAATAGGTTTTCAGCACTTCGTGCTTGAACACCTAATAATATCAGATTTGTCTAAAACAGAGATGAAAAAATGAACATAAGACATTTACTTTTGGGATGGTTAAATAAATGTTCAGTGATATCTTCCAAAGATTTCTGAATTTTGGCCCAAAAAAAAATTTCTCTATATAGTGTTGATATGGCAACTAGTAAATACACTAAGTTTCATCAAGATAGGAACAGGACAGATAAAAGAATAAACGAGAGAGAGAGAAAGAGATTCACTAGCCTTCTTTAAAATCAAGATCATAAAGGCCTCGATTTGGACATATTTGCTCTCACTTTCTTACTTCTGTTAATTTTTCATCTCTGTTTTTCATGTTTATTTAAAACTAGATTAATCTGATATTATTTTAATCTTATATCTGTTAGTTAACAGTTCTTTAATGCTTCGCTAACCAGCAGCGGGTTTAAACCGGGGCATGTTGTCCCACTGCGTTAAAATGAGCCCCTATTAGAACTATAATATTCTATTCTATACTTTTATGAATTCTATTGAGGACCCATGAGAAAAAAGTGAATAAAGACTGAGAGTCAATGTTCAGAAATTATTCATTATTATTATGTTTTGAACTATTCTGTAAAGCTGTGTTTTGCGGTGTATTGGTTGTCAAAGTTAAAAATTTGTTTATTTTTGATTATTAAAAAATGGCATTATTTTATATGAAAAAGTTAATAATTGTATTGTATTGAGAAAATATTTTAGTTTGTCTTGTATATTTTTTGGCTGGATCAGATGGAGCATGTTGTCACATTACACTTTCTTTATTTCGGGGTATATCAAGAAAAAAGTAATAAACCGTATCAATGAAACATTATTCTACTAGACATGTGAAATGAATGCGGGAAAAAAATACTTTAAAAAATAAGTTTACACAAACTGAGAAAGTCAAAAAGCGTTAGAAAATCAACCTTCAAAACATTCCTTAAAAATCAAGTTCATAAAGGCCTCGATTTTCCACAAACCTCAGTCAGTTCTGGCAGGTCACGCTAGTCAAGCTCGCATCAGCTGAAACTCTACCTATAGGAATACGACGCCTATCACTGTATTCATATATTAGTATTATCAGCAGCGATCGTGTTTCTCAGGAGCAGGTATCCTCCTCCCTCCCCAGCTCCACCTGTGTCCGTCAGGATTACCCTCCTCCCTCCCCAGCTCCACCTGTGTCCGTCAGGATTACCCTCCTCCCTCCCCAGCTCCACCTGTCTCCGTCAGGATTACCCTCCTCCCTCCCCAGCTCCTCCTGTTTCCGTCAGGATTACCCTCCTCCCTCCCCAGCTCTACCTGTGTCCGTCAGGATTACCCTCCTCCCTCCCCAGCTCCTCCTGTCTCCGTCAGGATTACCCTCCTCCCTCCCCAGCTCCTCCTGTTTCCGTCAGGATTACCCTCCTCCCTCCCCAGCTCCTCCTGTTTCCGTCAGGATTACCCTCCTCCCTCCCCAGCTCCACCTGTGTCCGTCAGGATTACCCTCCTCCCTCCCCAGCTCCTCCTGTCTCCGTCAGGATTACCCTCCTCCCTCCCCAGCTCCACCTGTCTCCGTCAGGATTACCCTCCTCCCTCCCCAGCTCCTCCTGTTTCCGTCAGGATTACCCTCCTCCCTCCCCAGCTCCACCTGTCTCCGTCAGGATAACCCTCCTCCCTCCCCAGCTCTACCTGTCTCCGTCAGGATTACCCTCCTCCCTCCCCAGCTCCACCTGTCTCCGTCAGGATAACCCTCCTCCCTCCCCAGCTCTACCTGTTTCCGTCAGGATTACCCTCCTCCCTCCCCAGCTCCACCTGTCTCCGTCAGGATAACCCTCCTCCCTCCCCAGCTCTACCTGTTTCCGTCAGGATTACCATCCTCCCTCCCCAGCTCTACCTGTTTCCGTCAGGATTACCCTCCTCCCTCCCCAGCTCCACCTGTCTCCGTCAGGATTACCCTCCTCCCTCCCCAGCTCCACCTGTCTCCGTCAGGATAACCCTCCTCCCTCCCCAGCTCTACCTGTCTCCGTCAGGATTACCCTCCTCCCTCCCCAGCTCCACCTGTCTCCGTCAGGATTACCCTCCTCCCTCCCCAGCTCCTCCTGTTTCCGTCAGGATTACCCTCCTCCCTCCCCAGCTCCACCTGTCTCCGTCAGGATAACCCTCCTCCCTCCCCAGCTCTACCTGTCTCCGTCAGGATTACCCTCCTCCCTCCCCAGCTCCACCTGTCTCCGTCAGGATAACCCTCCTCCCTCCCCAGCTCCACCTGTCTCCGTCAGGATAACCCTCCTCCCTCCCCAGCTCTACCTGTCTCCGTCAGGATTACCCTCCTCCCTCCCCAGCTCCACCTGTCTCCGTCAGGATAACCCTCCTCCCTCCCCAGCTCTACCTGTTTCCGTCAGGATTACCCTCCTCCCTCCCCAGCTCCACCTGTTTCCGTCAGGATTACCCTCCTCCCTCCCCAGCTCCACCTGTCTCCGTCAGGATAACCCTCCTCCCTCCCCAGCTCCTCCTGTCTCCGTCAGGATTACCCTCCTCCCTCCCCAGCTCCACCTGTCTCCGTCAGGATAACCCTCCTCCCTCCCCAGCTCTACCTGTCTCCGTCAGGATTACCCTCCTCCCTCCCCAGCTCCACCTGTCTCCGTCAGGATAACCCTCCTCCCTCCCCAGCTCCACCTGTCTCCGTCAGGATAACCCTCCTCCCTCCCCAGCTCCACCTGTCTCCGTCAGGATTACCCTCCTCCCTCCCCAGCTCCACCTGTCTCCGTCAGGATAACCCTCCTCCCTCCCCAGCTCTACCTGTTTCCGTCAGGATTACCCTCCTCCCTCCCCAGCTCCACCTGTTTCCGTCAGGATTACCCTCCTCCCTCCCCAGCTCCACCTGTCTCCGTCAGGATAACCCTCCTCCCTCCCCAGCTCCTCCTGTCTCCGTCAGGATTACCCTCCTCCCTCCCCAGCTCCACCTGTCTCCGTCAGGATAACCCTCCTCCCTCCCCAGCTCTACCTGTCTCCGTCAGGATTACCCTCCTCCCTCCCCAGCTCCACCTGTCTCCGTCAGGATAACCCTCCTCCCTCCCCAGCTCTACCTGTCTCCGTCAGGATTACCCTCCTCCCTCCCCAGCTCCTCCTGTCTCCGTCAGGATTACCCTCCTCCCTCCCCAGCTCCACCTGTCTCCGTCAGGATTACCCTCCTCCCTCCCCAGCTCCACCTGTCTCCGTCAGGATTACCCTCCCCCCTCCCCAGCTCCACCTGTCTCCGTCAGGATTACCCTCCTCCCCCTCCAGCTTCACCTGTCTCAGTCAGGATTACCCTCCTCCCTCCCCAGCTCCACCTGTCTCCGTCAGGATAACCCTCCTCCCTCCCCATCTCTACCTGTCTCCGTCAGGATTACCCTCCTCCCTCCCCAGCTCCTCCTGTCTCCGTCAGGATTACCCTCCTCCCTCCCCAGCTCCACCTGTCTCCGTCAGGATTTAGCATTGGGATTCCCCTTGAATCAGACTAAACTCTCTAATTATGTTGTACTTTAAAATCTTTATAAATCAATGATATCTGCCATACATTCATGTTGGTTCTGTTCACCCTAAGGGGGGTTACCGCTGCTCTTATCCATGCTAGGCTAACAGAACTGAACCAGACCGTCAATCCAAACTGAATGCTAATTGTTAATCGCATTTGACGATGGTGGTCCTGACAGAACTCAGTGTGATTGTGAGCACATGTTTCCTCTGTGTATCAGAGATCTGTAGTACACCAGCTCTTATTATTAATGCTTCCAGTGTTTATCTCGACACGCTTCGCACCCGAAGCACGAGCTTTCAGCGTGTTTCCGCCCTGTAATTTCTCCCGCTGATTACAGGCTAGTAAACGATTCAAAGCCACATCAATTCTCTCGTATCTTATTGTTTTAGTCCAGCTGTGATCCTGAGAAGCATGTGTGTTTACTAAAGAGAGAATATCACTTCACGGTAAATACAGTGTTCATTTCACTGCAAATTTTTTTATCTTCTTACATTCTTAAATCAAGATATGTGTGCTTGAGATGCACAATATTGCACAAACTCACTTTATTTTGATCGATTCTTCATAAAACAAAGCTTAATATTAGGGCTGTGAAACATCAAAATAAAAGTTTGTGTTTACATAATATGTGTGTGGACTGTGTATAATTATTTTGTATATATAAATACACACACATATATATTTAAGAAAAATAGTTAATAGTTTTTTATTTATAAAATATTTATATTTATATAATTATATATAAATATATATATATATACAGTATACATATGCAAATATTTCTTAAATATATACATGCATGTGTGTGTGTTTATATATACAAAATAAGTATACACAGTACACACGCACATATATTATGTAAACACAAACTTTTATTTTGGATGCGATTAATCATTTCACAGCCTTAATATCTTCAGTCATTTTTCTTCTTCTCCAGTAAATGTATCTTGATTTAAAGGCACACTATGCAGGAATTCCGTTTTTGTCAAACAGCGACCCCTAGAGTCGCTGTGGAGTACTTGTATTTAACGTTACTGTCGTAAATGCCTCTCACGCAGAGCGTCTGCCATAGACTGGTCTCTGCACTCACGGCCTGATACCCCTTTGATACCCCTTTGAAGCTGTTATATTAAGGTACACATCTTGCATAGTGTGCCTTTAAATAAGAGATCTAGCGCTAAAATGTGTTTTTGAACTCAACCTGAGCGCTCGTGTCCGCTGTTTTTAGTGTCATGGATACATAGCAGCTAGTGTCTCTTGTGGCGGCGCGTGCGCAGTCTTCACTCGGACGTGCTCTTCAATCAGACTCTATTCATTCCGGTGAAATCACAAAATAAAATGCACACAAACTTAGAAAGATTTACTTACTAGTCCATCAACAAGATCGCCAGGTCAGCATCACTGTTGCATCCAGTGCTGCTTTTTAGCTCGCGCCAACTAGTGAAAGCCTGACCGAGTGGGACTCTTGTCCGGTTCCTCACGCGGTCAGATTCTCTTTTCCTTTTCCTAGTCTCTTCCGACCGCGTTTTCTTTGCTTTTTCCATCGTCGAGTATCACGTCTGAAATACGCGCAAGTGTCTTTGTGCTTCAAATGTTGTTGTTGATGTGTGTGACATCGTTGCCGTAAAGCATGTCGTCATTCTCGCGAGATTTTTCAGGGGTGCTCCTCTCAAACATTGCTGGTTTTTCCAGCGGTGCCCCCACCCCCCACCCCCAAGCTTTACTACCAGGATGATTTGCCCTACTATGAGTTTGTTTGACTTTGAAGCTGTTATATTAAGGTACAATTCTTGCATAGAGTGCCTTTAAGAATGTTTAGATGTTTGTGCTGGAAAACGAGACTATTTTGCTTTATTTACAGATTCACTCATCGGCTCTTTCTTACACATTAGAGCTCGTTCGCACATGCGCTCTCTTCAAAAGACGTCAGACAGAAGGAGCCGAGCACAGAGATGACGTCAGACAGAAGGAGCCGACCACAGAGATGACGTCAGACAGAAGGAGCCGAGCACAGAGATGACGTCAGACAAAAGGAGCCGACCACAGAGATGACGTCAGACAGAAGGAGCCGACCACAGAGATGACGTCAGACAGAAGGAGCCGAGCACAGAGATGACGTCAGACAGAAGGAGCCGACCACAGAGATGACGTCAGACAAAAGGAGCCGACCACAGAGATGACGTCAGACAGAAGGAGCCGACCACAGAGATGACGTCAGACAGAAGGAGCCGAGCACAGAGATGACGTCAGACAGAAGGAGCCGAGCACAGAGATGACGTCAGACAGAAGGAGCCGACCACAGAGATGACGTCAGACAGAAGGAGCCGAGCACAGAGATGACGTCAGACAGAAGGAGCCGAGCACAGAGATGACGTCAGACAGAAGGAGCCGAGCACAGAGTGGTGAGACGGTGATTGAGATGCTGAACGGCAGTCGCTCTCGCTCGCCGCGCTTAATGGATTCCAGGCAGGTTTGCCTGATAAAGAGGTCATTCACTGTCGGCTCACAGCATTTGTCCACAGAGCAGCAGCGTGACTCTACATACACTCACACACACACACACACACAAACACACACACACACACTCTCTCTCTCTCACACACACACACACAATACATTCTCATTCACAGAGTATCAGCAACTCTTCTGTCCCTCAGCATCATCACACAAAACACACGGTCAGAACAGGGCAATACATCTCTCACACACACACAAACACGCACACACACACACACACACACACACACACACACTTCTGCTCACCAGGGCTGCATTTATTTGATCAAAATTGTAAAATATTATTACAATGTAAAACAGCTGTTTTTCTGTGAATATATTGGAAAATATAATATATTTATGTGATCTAAGCTGAATTTTTAGCATCATTACTTGCTTCTTTGAATAGTACGTTCAAAAGAACAGCATTTATTTGAAATAGAACAATTTGTTATATTAAAATGTATTTACTGTCACTTTTGATCACGTTAATGTGTCCTTTAATAAAAGTATTAATTACACCCTTCTTTAAGCTTATTACTAATTTTTGAATGGTGTCACAGTTTCCACAAAAATATGAAACTGTTTTCAACACTGATAATAATCATAAATGTGAAGGATCATGTGACACTGAAGACTGGAGTAATGATGCTGAAAATTCAGCTTTGATCACAGGAATAAATTACACTTTACTGTATATTCACATAGAAAACAGATGATTTACATTACAATAATATTTCACAATTTTACTGTATTTTTGATCATATAAATGCAACTTTGGTGAGCAGAAGAGACTCTTTCAGAATTGTTCTTTCATTTTTTTTTTATCTTTGCAAACTTTTGACACGTACTGTGTGTGAAAAACATTAATTAATACTTTGTTAAAGTAAATAAATACATATTTTTGATTATTATTTCACAGTTATGCTTTTTGAACAAAAACAAATCACAAAACATCTACATCCTTACACTTTGTTTGCTCCCTGGTTTAAATAAATAAGGTAACCAACTTGTGTTGTTATTATAAATATATCAATATCTGATTCTGGCACATTCTGGAACATGTAAAATCAAGATTGCATTGCAAAAACCATTTTTATTCACATAAAATGAAACATCTGGAATATTTTAATCTCCAAAGAAAACCATCTGAAGGAAAAGAAAAGCTACGAAGAACCATGAATCACAAATGTTCTGGTGTCATATATAATGTGCATAATAATGTCAGTGAGCACAGCGCAGATTGTGATGTTTACTCTCATTTACAGTAATTACTCTAATTATGTGCATTTACTGTGTGTGCTTTTTCTTTACATTCTATACAACATCTAATACCCTGCATGCTTGTTTATTATTTATGATCTACTCAATGGATCTAAGTCTACTTCTATTGAGTAAAAACACAAACTCTAAACCGCTGACCTGATTCCAAGTGTACAGTAATGATCGAATCCCCTCTAGTCCACACACACACACACATAATGACAGTACTAATGTTAATGTGACCTACTCGACGGCTCTAATGCATTAATAACCAGGAGAGAAATGTTAATGTGGCAAACACAGACGCACGGTGACAGTAATGGTGAATTTAGCCTCTGGATATATTTTCATATGGGGTTTGTGTCACACCTGTAACACGAACGCAACGAGACGAGGACGACACACACACACACACGAGGACACACACTCTGGCACATTCAATCGGCTCTTCCATCACAAACTCAACCGCATTAGAAAAATGCTATCAAAAAATCTATTCATCGACCCTTTTCACAGACTGATGACAGTTATTAACATCGAGAAAAGTTTTTTATATTTTATATTTAGTCTGTCTGTCTTCTGTCTCGTTTTCAAGCACAAATATCTAAACATTCTTAAATCAAGATACATTTACTGGAGAAGAAGCAAAATGCTCACACGTGCATGAAATCAGATGTAGTAATTAATGCGCATTTGGCGTGCTGTCCGGGAGAGGGCTCCGAGCTCGAACCCATATATACTGGGATAGAACCCAGCCGGGAGTGAGGTGATGGGGTGGTGGAGGGATGCTGTGAAACTGGGACAAAGGTGAGGGAAGGCTATATTTATACCGGCTTCCTCTTGTGCTGATTGGTTGATTACCTGAACGTGCTCCTCCCGAACTTTGTTACATAAAACTTTTAACATTTAATCTCCATAAATCATAAGCAGTGTCTCAGAACAAGCCGTTTGCAGATTGTAGCAGGGTGAAGTCACATTACACAGGCCACACCCATGACAGCTGACAGACTCCGCCCTATTAGTATAGGCCACGCCCACGACTGCTGATTGATTAGCATAGACCTGCCCACGACTGCTGATTGAGTAGCATAGACCCGCCCACAACTGCTGATTGATTAGAATAGACCCGCCCATGACTGCTGATTGATTAGCATAGACCTGCTCACGACTGCTGATTGAGTAGCATAGACCTGCCCACAACTGCTGATTGATTAGAATAGACCCGCCCATGACTGCTGATTGATTAGCATAGACCTGCTCACGACTGCTGATTGAGTAGCATAGACCCGCCCACAACTGCTGATTGATTAGAATAGACCCGCCCATGACTGCTGATTGATTAGCATAGACCTGCCCACGACTGCTGATTGAGTAGCATAGACCCGCCCACAACTGCTGATTGATTAGAATAGACCCGCCCATGACTGCTGATTGATTAGCATAGACCTGCTCACGACTGCTGATTGAGTAGCATAGACCCCGCCTACAACTGCTGATTGATTAGCATAGACCCGCCCACGACTGCTGATTGATTAGCATAGACCCGCCCACGACTGCTGATTGATTAGCATAGACCCCGCCCACAACTGCTGATTGATTAGCATAGACCACGCCCACGACTGCTGATTGATTAGCATAGACCTGCCCACGACTGCTGATTGAGTAGCATAGACCCGCCCACAACTGCTGATTGATTAGAATAGACCCGCCCATGACTGCTGATTGATTAGCATAGACCTGCTCACGACTGCTGATTGAGTAGCATAGACCCCGCCTACAACTGCTGATTGATTAGCATAGACCCGCCCACGACTGCTGATTGATTAGCATAGACCCGCCCACGACTGCTGATTGATTAGCATAGACCCCGCCCACAACTGCTGATTGATTAGCATAGACCACGCCCACGACTGCTGATTGATTAGCATAGACCTGCCCACGACTGCTGATTGAGTAGCATAGACCCGCCCACAACTGCTGATTGATTAGAATAGACCCGCCCATGACTGCTGATTGATTAGCATAGACCTGCTCACGACTGCTGATTGAGTAGCATAGACCCCGCCTACAACTGCTGATTGATTAGCATAGACCCGCCCACGACTGCTGATTGATTAGCATAGACCCGCCCACGACTGCTGATTGATTAGCATAGACCCCGCCCACAACTGCTGATTGATTAGCATAGACCACGCCCACGACTGCTGATTGATTAGCATAGACCCGCCCATGACTGCTGATTGATTAGCATAGACCCGCCCACGACTGCTGATTGATTAGCATAGACCCGCCCACTACTGCTGATTGATTAGCATAGACCCCGCCCACAACTGCTGATTGATTAGCATAGACCACGCCCACGACTGCTGATTGATTAGTATAGACCCGCCCACGACTGCTGATTGATTAGCATAGACCCGCCCACGACTGCTGATTGATTAGCATAGACCCGCCCACGACTGCTGATTGATTAGCATAGACCCCGCCCACAACTGCTGATTGATTAGTATAGACCACGCCCACGACTGCTGATTGATTAGTATAGACCTGCCCACTAGCATAGACCCGCCCACAACTGCTGATTGATTAGCATAGACCCGCCCACGACTGCTGATTGATTAGCATAGACCCGCCCACGACTGCTGATTGATTAGCATAGACCCGCCCACGACTGCTGATTGATTAGCATAGACCCGCCCACGACTGCTGATTGATTAGCATAGACCCCGCCCACAACTGCTGATTGATTAGTATAGATCACGCCCACGACTGCTGATTGATTAGCATAGACCCGCCCACGACTGCTGATTGATTAGCATAGACCCGCCCACGACTGCTGATTGATTAGCATAGACCCGCCCACGACTGCTGATTGATTAGCATAGACCCGCCCACGACTGCTGATTGATTAGCATAGACCCCGCCCACAACTGCTGATTGATTAGTATAGATCACGCCCACGACTGCTGATTGATTAGCATAGACCCGCCCTCAGTGAGCTGCTGTTTATCTCCTCGCCAGAGCGTTTACAGCCGCATTCAAGTAAAAATGTATTCTTATCAAAGCTACTAAAGTTATTCAGTCAAGAGCAGTGAGTGATTTTCTGTTTTTCTTTTGTTGTTTGATTCATATTAACAGTGGATTCTGTATATTACGCTGCTTTAATTTTATTACACAGATCTAATAAACACATGTGATTTCTTTCCCTGCTGTTTACATTCACAGACATAACCGACTGGGTCTATGTGAACTGTGTGAGCTTTAAACTGAGAGACAGTTTAAGCTCAATAAGACGTGAAAGAGAACTTAGTTTAACACTCACGTCTGACATCCAGCTTTCTGTGTGCGTTTCATGCTAACCATATATCAGAAGTTTAGCATCCGAGTTTAGCAGATAATAAACTTTCATGATGAAGAACTGCGTGACCATGATAGAGATGATAATCAAGACCAAACAGATGTTTTAGTTTTTGCCAGAGGAGGCACTGTACAGGCTCCGCCCTCTTCTGGAAAGGGGGTGGGGACTCAGCAGCTCATTTGCATTTAAAGAAACATGCACGAAAACAGCATGCTTTCCCTTCCACTCAAAACTTCACAGACACATTCTGGAAACATCTGAGACTTATATTACATCTTGTAAAAAGGGACATAATAGGTTCCCTTTAATATATGGGAAAAAATCTAACATTTTAATTTAAAAAAATGTCCATTAATAAAAAAAAACAATAAAATAAAATTATATATGTCAAGCTGAACAGCAACTTCTTCCACTTTCTCCATATATCTCAATAACTACTTCAAGACTTATATTACATCTTGTAAAAAGGGACATCATAGGTTCCCTTTTACCAGGGAAGTCTTTTAAAAAAATGTCCAAAAACAAATTTTAAACAAAAGCTGCACAGCAACATCTTCCACTTTCTCCATATATATTTCAATAACTACTTCAACTGACAAATCAAATTAATGTATAAAAGTATTGCTTATACGTTTTTTTGTGTGTTTTGCTTGTGTCATTCTCCCGCCACATACCCTGGATATACACAAGTGGTGGATTCAACTTCGGGACGTTATAATGTTGTGGAAATATCCACAGCTCGGGTAAACATTATAAACTCAACATTACAAATCTGGGGCGTATTCACAAAGAATTTTAAGGCTAAAAGTAGCTCCTAACTGGCGAATTTAGGAGCATCTCCTAAAAATAATGGGCGTGTCACTCCTAACTTTAGGACTCCTAATTGTTTTGACTAAGAGTAATTCACGAAGCATTTTAGCCCTAAAAGCAGCACCTAAGCCTGGGACAGCTTAAAAGAAGTCGAGAGGACTCCTAACTCACTAAGGCCTATTCACAAACCGCTTTTTGTGGCATTTCGCGTTGCGATGTTTTGAAATGCGTATGCGGCGGCTACAGGAGCTTCCAATCGCGAGGGAACAATGTTGCATTGTAGGCATAACTAGGGATGCAACAACGCCACCAACAACAACCAAAACTACTCACTGCATGTAAACTAATTGTAACGTTTCATTGTGAATCAAAGTAAAATGTTCTTCTCTTTGCAAACGTAGGCAGAGGCACATAGTGACAGATTAATTCAATAATGTTGCAAAGATATTGCATCAATCCATGTTTCATTAGGCTACTAGGCTATTTGTTTTTCCTTACTCTTTATTCATTTTGGCTATTTATACAGTTATTCATCATCTTCCGTCCTTCGCACTACTTGTGTAGCGCACGCATTCTCAGACCTGTCACCTGTCACTCATCATCATAGGGGGAGGTGTCTGGAATCATTCCCGCTTTACAATCATCAGCCAATCAAGGTGGTCACTTCAGTCAAGCTCGTGCAAGCGCGGTGTGAACAACTTTTAAGAGAAAACTCCTAGCTAAAATATTTCACTGCGATTTAGGAGCACTCCTAGTGGTAAGATAACATGCTTTGTGAATCCGGCCCCAGGACTATAGCTATAAGTGTATTGTGCAAAGCAATGACCAGGACTCTGAAGATTGAATACCGTAACACTTTATCCCTCCTTTTTAAAAATTATTATTATTTTTTTGTCATGTTTGATCATTCCTGTGGCTTTGTTTTTCTGTTAACTTGTCTATCCATCAATGTAAAGAGACGCGGGGTTAAGCCTTTGGGAGGGATTCGTGTTTTCATGTTCTCATCTTGGCTTGTTAATCCTCAAAAAATGAAAATATCATAATAAAATTGTGTCATTCCCTCGCTCCGTTGTCTGGACCAGATCGTGATGTGTGTTGGCAGGTGTTGCAGTCGAGCTGATTCAGCGTCATCTCAGAGGCGAGACGGTGAACGCTGAACGATCCGACGAACGAACGAAAGCGAGATCGAACACTCGTTCGCCCACCGGAGGTCGAGCTGCGAACGCCATCGCTGCCAAACTTCCCACCGCTTCTGCGCTCTCCTGTGTCATCTACAGGAGTTTAGCAAGCCTCGTTTCTCCTTTCTCTTACCATGTTTTTCAACTGCTTACACACATTTCCAAAACGTTTTACTTTTAATTGCAGTTTTGACGGGTTTCAAAGTGGACATTTTTGTCCTGAAGGTGCTGAGAGGAGCCATGTTGTGTTACTAGTGCAAAATAGATTTATTAGGGGTTTTTTTTCATCTGCTTACACGCATTTTCAAAACTTTGCCTCTTTTTTTTCCAAAACTTTACACTAAGGATTCCACACAAAATGCAAAATGCCTCAAATCTCTTGCAAAATTAAGCACTGCATGCAAAATATCACAAAACAAAACTATTAATCGTCCTCCTGTCAGCATTAGTGGTTGTGGATCCAGTATTACAGTCCGAAAAACCCATAACTTGACCTTTGACCTTTTATAGGCCTATTCTAAAGCCATGATTGGTGTGTGTTCAGTAAATCAATGAGTGTTTGCACATGTGAGGAGTGTGTGTGTGTGTGTGTGTGTGTGTGTGTGTGTGTGTGTGTGTGTGTGAGGAGTGTGTGTGTGTGTGAGGATTGTGTGTGAGGCTCTGATGAATTACTGTGGATGTGTTTGAAAAAGGAAATCAAGAATTCATTTGACTGAATTAAAGTAATTAACATATATAAAATATCAGCACAGGAAAAACAAATAAACTAAAATAAATAGATCAAAATAGATCAAAATGAATAAAGCACTGTAAATACATGTCAAATATAATAAAATAGAAGGCATTTCTGCTCACCAATGCTGTATTTAGTTTTAAAATAGTATTACAATGTAAAACAGTTGTTTTTGCTATTTGAAAATATTGTAAAATGTAATTTATTTCTGTGATCAAAGTGGAATTTTCAGCATCATTACTTGATTCTTTGAATAGAATAGAGATGAAAAACCCTGTTAGATATTTGTGTGTTACAAAGAATTGTGTGTTGTGGTTTGCAAAAAGTGTTTTATGAAATTGAAAGTCGATGGCCGAGAATTAGTGTATAGTTTTGCAGATTTGGTGTGTGTTTCTGGTGTTTGAGTGTCAGGTTTCAGAAATTGTGTGACAAGTAAGGTTTTTGTGTGTAAGCACCATAGATTAAAAAAATATGTGACGTCACTCGTAGTGTTTCTGAAGAGCATTTTTGAAGCCCAAAGTGGGCGGAGCCGGCCGCCGCCATCTTGGCCGCGCATCACTCGCGGATAAACGAACATGTGCAGCGAGGCGGATTAGCTGAGGTGACGTGACGCTAACAAGCGGCTAGCAGTGACATCAGCGCCAATGCACCTGTCACCTGTCACGCCCCTAATTATGCAGAACTTTAAGGCTTAATATAATTTAAACGGACGACTTATAAAATAATTCACCCGCCTCACAGTCGTCATGAAGGGCAACATTAGCTATATAGACCAACAACACTTTTTGCACCAGACTGTAAACATGTTTATTTCTGCTGTAAAGTTGGGCATTTTAACATGCAGGTCTATGGGACTGAGTCTCTTCTGCAGCCGGCCTCTAGTG
Source organism: Tiaroga cobitis (assembly GCA_030578255.1). Classification (NCBI taxonomy): domain Eukaryota; kingdom Metazoa; phylum Chordata; class Actinopteri; order Cypriniformes; family Leuciscidae; genus Tiaroga; species Tiaroga cobitis. The sequence continues at coordinate 53,051,027 of CM060592.1, read as the reverse complement.
GCCAGTGGAGGAACTGCAGTTTAAATCACTCAGTGTTGATGCGAGAGAGAGAGACTGAAAGGTTGCAGCTTGTGAAAAAACTGTAATTTGTAAAACGTCCATAATTTCAATTATCTGGCAACCTTCGCTCATTAACACGCTGGCACTGAGAACTGGCGAGCAGAAATAAACACGGAGACTTTCGCACTTTCCTTCAAAATCGTGTCGCTTCTTCGGGTCACAGAGACGGTAAATAACAGACTGAGTTTCCCCAGATCTATCCATCCATCCATCCATCCATCCAAACCCCCCCTCACCTCGCGCTCATCATTAGAGGGAACGCAGACCCTCGGAGCATTAATTAGCAGGAGTTTCTGGAGTGTCTGGACCTTCTTGCTCCTCTGAATGTTAACTCGTGTAAACACAATCCGCTGCATAACAAGTTGTTGTTTTTCTCAGCTTTTAATATGGTGATGGGAAATTACTCAAGCGCGGCTTAATCTCTCGCCGTCATCGCTATAGAAATCCCTCGCGCTTGTACTTACATCTGTTTCACTCTCTCGGTTTGTCTCCCTAAAATACTCCTCTGCTGTATCATTTGTCTTTGTACACACACACACACACACACACACACACACACATGGATCTGATCCAAACACAGTGAGCACAGGCCTTCTGGACCAGCATCCAATCCAACGCACTGAGAAAAACACTTTTCCAGTAGAAAAGCAGAAAATATGACCTGCATTCATAATAATTGTGTTTTAGATAAACTCGAGCACAGTTAAGCATTTCATGTCAATCATAAACAAAACCAGACTAAAGCAATCAATCTCTGAAATCAAGTCTTTTTTGACAGTTGCATCTCGATTTATCGTGTTTTAAGAATATTTGGATCCAGCAAAGATGCTAGATGATGCATAAAAATGATTTGTCTTTACACACACACACACACACACACACACACACACACACACACACACACACACACACATGGATCTGATCCAAACGCAGTGAGCGCAGGCCTTCTGAACCAACAGCTTCACATGCATCCAATCCTACAATGCACTGCGAAAAAACAAGTTTCTTGTTTTCCAGTAAAAACAGAAAGCATGATCTGAATGCATAATACTAGTGTGTTTTAGACGGACTTTAGCAGATTTAAACTGATCTAGGGCTGAAGCTGTCGATTATTTTAGTAATTGAGTATTCTACCGATTATTCCATCGATTAATCGGATAAACGTTCGTGGTAATAATAAAAATAGATGCAAGCGAACAACAGCTTTTAAAATGACTTAAAATACAAATATATAATAACAAGCAATGATAATTGCTATCAAAGTCAGTTATCATGGGTTTACCCACATTATATCTCTTCGGTATTTTCCCGGTTACTCCACACGGGTAAACTGCAATCGAGGATTTTTTTAAATCGAGGACTCGACTTTAATAGAGGAATTGTTACAGCCCTACATGCTTCCAATCCCACAATGCAGTGCGAAAAACCCATACCTGCATGCATAATAATAGTGTTTTAGACGGACTTTAGTAGAGTTTAGTATTTCGTGTCAATTGCACTCGCGCATAAACATGCAGTTTAAACCAGACAAAGAAATCTGCCAATCAGGCGAGACAAATAAACGTCACAATAGGTTATATTCTCTGAAAACAAGTCGTATCTCACAGTTGCTTCTCGGTTTATTAAATCTACTTTTTCCTTAGAGTCATTAAACATCATGTGTGTGAATCAGAGGGTGGTGTGTGTGTGTGTGTGTGTGTGTGTGTCTGTGAGAGAAAGATAAGTGTGTGTGTGTGTGTGTGTGTAGAGAGTCTCAAATCACTCACTCCGTATCAGTTAGGATGCCGTCTATGTAGGGAGAGACACAGTGAGATTAGGGTTTGGAACAGAGCCAATGTCTCTCTCTCTCTCTCTTACACACACACACACCAATTAGTCAATCTCTCTGTCTGTGTGATTTATTAGCTTTTATCCTCTTCATTTAAACAAGTCTGTATGTAATTAGTGTGTCTGTTTGTCCAGCGCTGTCACACACGGTCACATCTCAAGGCCAATTAGTGTGTACATCACACCACAGCAAACACACACACACACTGTACAGCACACCGTACAGCACACCGTACAGCACAATAAAGAGTGTGTGTGAGTGTGTGAGTGTGTGTGTGTGTGTGTGTGTGTGTGTGAGAGAGAGAGAGAGAGAGAGAGAGAGAGAGAGAGAGAGAGAGAGACTAAAAGTGTAGAAGCTTATATTAAACATCTGAACAGAGAAAAAAACAGATGAAGTTGAATTTGGAATCTGAATTTTAATGACAGAAAAATGAATTTGAATTGTGATTCTGCTTCCGGTTTGTTACAATTCAAATTCAAAAATGCAAAAGGGATTTTCGTTTGAGTGACATTAAATCCTGAATGAAATCCACATCTTAATAAGCAAGTGAGTAAAAGTGAACATTGTTTATAGCAGAAACATCACGTCTGGTGTGACGACGGACACACTGACACCACAACACACACTGTCTGCCGGTCGGGTCGAGGAATACATGTTTCGCCTACAGATGTTTCTGTTTCCAAAATAACAAAATGGCGTAAGATGAGAGAGGTTTCCATATGAAGCGCTTCTGGCCGTCATTAATCACTGACGCATGTATTTTATTAGTATTTCTCTGCAGGTTCTGCGTCTCAGAGCTCACAGATATTTCATTTCATTCTCCAGCGGTGCAAAGACAGATCCTGCTCTTCATCAGCGCTTTACTCTCGCTATCAGCACTGAGACTGAAGCAGCGACCAGAGGAACACACACTCTCACACACACACACACTCTCACTCACTCACTCACTCACTCACTCACACTCACTCACTCACTCACTCACTTACACATACACACACACTCTCACTCACTCACTCACTCACTCACTCACTCACTCACTCACTCACACTCACTCACTCACACACTCACTCACTCACTCACTCACTCACTCACTCACACTCACTCACTCACACACACACTCACTCACTCACTCACTCACTCACTCACTCACTCACTCACTCACTCACTCACATACACACTCACTCACTCTCTCACACTCACTCACTCACACATACACACACACTCACTCACTCACTCACTCACACATACACACACACACACTCTCACTCACTCACTCACACATACACACACACTCTCACTCACTCACACATACACACACACTCACTCACTCACTCACTCACTCACTCACTCACATACACACTCACTCACTCTCTCACACATACACACACACTCTCACTCACTCACTCACACATACACACACACTCTCACTCACTCACTCACTCACTCACTCACTCACTCACTCACTCACTCACTCACACACACTCTCACTCACTCACTCACTCACCTCACTCACTCACTCACTCACTCACTCACTCACTCACTCACTCACTCACACATACACACACTCTCACTCACTCACTCACTCACTCACTCACTCACTCACTCACTCACTCACTCACTCACTCACTCACTCACTTACACATACACACACACTCTCACTCACTCACTCACACACTCATTCACACATACACACACACTCTCACTCACTCACTCACTCACACATACACACACACTCTCACTCACACACTCATTCACACATACACACACACTCACTCACTCACTCACTCTCACTCACTCACTCACACATACACACACACTCTCACTCACACACTCATTCACACATACACACACACTCTCACTCACTCACTCACTCACTCACTCACTCACTCACTCACTCACTCACTCACTCACTCAGCGCCGGGAAAATATCTCAAATGAAGTCCCGTCTCTGAAGCTTCAAAAGACGCTAAAAACCCGATGAAGTCGTTTCTGAACCATCAGACGCTCGATGAATGAACACACACCGGACTGTTATCATGGGCTCTTCAAAATACCGCAAATAATTCCTTGCAAGTCTTTGAGTTTGAACCACTGATCTATATAATGTCATTCTATATAGATCAGTGGTTTGAACACTTTTCCATCAACTGGTTACAATTTAGAACACTGTGGAACAGCAGAATCCAGCCGTTGCCCCGGTAACCAACATAAACAAACCAGCCGTTGCCCCGGTAACCAACGTAAACAAACCAGCCGTTGCCCCGGTAACCAACGTAAACAAACCAGCTGTGCTACTTTGTTTCTGATCAGTATTTAAACGCGTCAAACAGTCTTTCAGATCTTACAATATTAAACTATTTAATCTGGACTAAATCATGCTCTAGATATTGACTAAAAATCTTCTGATTCTATATATTTCTTTTGCACTTTAATTGAAACATTAGTTTAATTTATGCATTTGTCGCATTATGAAATAAAGTTATTAAACCTGTTAGGAGGACAGTAATTATAACAGTGTTTATACTGCATTTCTGAGATAAAAAGCTTGATACCGTGAAATATGAATGTTTATCACTCAGACTATTATGAAATATACCGCTTTCTCCATCCGGAATTACAGAGAAATGATTACGACGGTATAAACCAGATGTAAATGGTGAAGGACATTTTCTGTCATTTCTCCGATATTTATGAAGATTTTATCTTAAGTTTAGAAGTTATCGTTTGGTTGTTTGTTCACTACAGGAGTTAAAGAGACAAAACTCGCTTTTACTCGTCATTTGAACCCTGATGTGGAACACAAAAGAAGACATTTTGAAGAATGTTGGGAACCAAATAGCTTTGGTCACCATTGACTTCCACTGTATGAAACGTGAGAAAGTCGTGCAGGTTTGAACAACACGAGGGTGAATAAATGATGACAGAATGATCATTCATCTCAGCGTGATTTCATTTGAACAAATAACCACAAACATGAGCTCATCCGCAGCATTTGTTCCTGAAGCGTCGCCGTATGATGTTCGGCTCACACACACACACACACACACACACACACACACACACACACACACACACACACGTGTTGTTTCGCTGTGAGTAAGACCTGCTGTTGTTTTTGTCAGGATAAAAGTCAGACGAGACAGTCATTAGAGACACGGCGTTCTCTCAAACACACTCCACCTGTACACTGTAAAAAAATCATATTCATGATTTGTTGTCATCTTTTATCAAATCAACGTAGATAATTAATGTGGTAACATACTATTTTGAGTTTTTATTTATTAAACCAATCTCCTTCATTGTATTAACAACATTTTTAATGTCAATGAACTCAAATGAAACCAGAAACATGCAACGTACACAAACGCTCGATGAACACACTGAAAAAATGCAGCATTCAGAATTATTCAGGATTATCCAAAAACAACAAATGTTTTGGACTTGAAAATTCCGTTAAATTTACGGTAAAAAAAACGGCAGCAGAAATGTACCGTACGGTGGCAACATTTTCATTTACATTTCTTAAATTTACAGTAAAAAAAACATCATTATTTGATATAATGTTAATTTACCGACCTATTGAAGTACTAATGTTCTGTTTTGTACAAATCTAATACACTGATAACCACCAATCACAGTGGAGATGAGAGTCACATGATCAATCAACGCTCATCACAAACAGCTTTTCCACAAGAACAAGTGAATCCTAAATCGGGTTGAGTGAATGATTCAATGATTCATGTTTAACAGTCACTTGTCGCCACCTACTGGTGTAACGATGTAATGATACAATCTTTATTTGAAGCAGAAAGTTACTTTTAAAAGGTGATTTAGTCTATTTTGATCGCTACTGTAGACATCAGTGTTTATATCCCAACCATGTTTCATATCTATACATTTCAACTGCTCTCTCAGGATTATTTTATAAGTGGTATAATAGATATTGTTCTCTTACGAGAGGTTCTCTCATATTGCGTAAGTTTAGCTTACGCTACGGGAAAGATTCATCTTCTCGAGATATTGAAGCCAAAAAATTATCCTTAATTTTGTATTCATTGTCAACGCAGTGCAGCAGCTAGCAGACCTAGAGCAGGCCAGCGTAAAGAAAGCTAGCCGCGCGGCGCTGTGGTTAAGACTTCGATTGGAGCCCGCAGGGTCGACATCGGAAGTTCCTCGCAGTGCTCGCATCCTCCATCGAGAGGGCGAGGCTGCGTGTTCCTGGCCCAGGCAGAGAGCGCAGATGGGCGGTCTCCAACACTGAGTGGCTCTGCACGAGCCATAGGAAGTGCGAGACATCTTGAAAAAGACGTCTCGCTGCTCTTTTAGGAAGTGTAGAACACAGAATACAGAGATAAAAGGATTTGTCGCCGGATAGCGTAGCTCGCACGGATGGCTGAAGGTGGCGAAGACGGCCGGCTTCCTCAGCGCTGTCCTAAGCTGGCTGTTTCGCTTGTTCGACGGCGGCGGCGGCTTCTCTCAGATCCAGCGATGCGAAGAGCTCGCTGAAGAGACGAAAAATCAGGGAAGTCAGCCTACAGCCCCTTCTTTTATACGCTAAGCCACGCCCATTCTGGCGGGCTGTGACGCTATGGGTGCGGGCAGTGTTGTAATGTAACGGAGTACAAATACTTCGTTACTGTACTTAAGTAGAAATTTCACGTATCTGTACTTTACTTCGCTATTTAAATTTATGTCAACTTTCACTTTTACTCCACTACATTTCCTAGATAAAATGTATACTTTTACTCCGTTATATTTCCACGAAGAATCTTCGTTACTCGTTACTATACAATAAAAATAAGAAGAAATGTGTGCGACTGCAATAAGGGAGGTTTGGCGAATCACTGCTCCTAGATTGCACTACGCACGCTCTGCACTCTCTATTTCAGCGTAATGCTCGTTTGTTGCCAAAGGAGGAGGAAGCACAACTGAAACCGCCATGGAAGCACCTACTGGAGGACCGGGGGGAAACTCCTTTTCCTTGATTTACTGAAGCCTATGTGTGAAACGCATTTGCAGCTGCACAGCTAGCACATTGAGCGTCTAGCTCGCTCATCGGCTGTGCTGCGGCAACTGCATATCCAATGGCGCGGGCGCCTCTGACGTGCGACCAATGAGCTAGCCCCACGTCATTACACGTCAGAGCCTGCTAAGGGGGCGTGGCCTTAGCCTATAATAGTCCCCTGAATTCGCCATTATAGCAGGTTTAACCTATGGGTTTAACGACTGAAGCGACAACTCGCCAGGTTAGTGCGGCCGGCTACGCAATACTCGTTCCCTCTCTCCTTTCGAACGGCCACAATAAAAGTTCACAATCAAACTTCTAACCGCTTGCTTTAAAAAAAAAGTAAACTTTTTACTTTTACTTCAAATACTTAAGTACAATAAATATCAGAAAATTACTTTTGATACTTAAGTACAGTATATATCAGATACTTTAAGACTTTTACTTAAGTAATATTCTAAAAGGTAACTTTCACTTCTACCAAAGTCTTTTTCTAGGACGATACTTGTACTTTTACTCAAGTATTGCTTTCTAGTACTTTATACAACACTGGGTGCGGGCGCCCTTCATTGGGCGTGACGTCACGCCGGGCTCACTGGTCGGCTGCAGCAGATGCCCGCAGGGCAGCCAATGAGCACGCGAGATGGCCTGCTCTAGGTCTGCTAGCTGCTGCACTGCGTTGACAATGAATACAAAATTAAGGATAATTTTTTGGCTTCAATATCTCGAGAAGATGAATCTTTCCCGTAGCGTAAGCTAAACTTACGCAATACGAGTTCCCTCTCTAGAGAGAACCGACGTTACGTTAGTAACCGAGTATCGTTATCATTTAGGAATAAGACTACATGTGTGTTTGAATTGAGATTACAATCTTTTAACAATTAATTATGCAGCTCTACATACAGTGATGAATGACAAGCTTACTCCGCCCCTTCAAGCTGACGCTCATCTGCATACATGCACAAGAGCCACGCCCACATGCATAAGAGCCACGCCCACACGCATAAGAGCCACGCCCACACGCATAAGAACCACGCCCACACACAAGAGCCACGCCCACATGCATAAGAGCCACGCCCACGTGCATAAGAGCCACGCCCACATGCATAAGAGCCACGCCCACCTGCATAAGAGCCACGCCCACGTGCATAAGAGTCACGCCCACACGCATAAGAGCCACGCCCACACGCATAATAGCCACGCCCACACGCATAATAGCCACGCCCACACGCATAAGAGCCACACCCACATGTATAACAGCCACGCCCACATCTCAACATCTTCTTTGAAAACATGTTACACTCCGATGTATGTCACAACACAGAAGACAAGATCTGATGCTGGTTCTTTTTCATCACGACTTTATGTCCATTTTTAAGAAAATTAGAATCGATATTAGTAGAAAGTTGTTAAATAAAGATTTGTGCATGAAGGCCTTCACATGCAGATGTCACAGACTCTATGAATGACTCACTCATAATGTCTCTGCATGCGTGTGAAACTTTAACAGTGAAAGGAAAATAAGACACGGGCTACTTTCGGTTTTTAAGCAGAACTTCTGACGTGCGGTTTGAAGCTTTTCTGGCTTGATGTGTCGGCGTCGAGGCGAGTGCCAGTAATCAGACTCTGAGTGACGCCGCACACACTCGAGCGAGTCTTCTGGTGAATTAAAGCACCAGTGGGTGTCAGTCAGACGGACTCCTGCACACACAACGCCATCAATCATCACACTATTGGAAGACCTTACGCGTGTTATATTTATACGGATTAGCCAGTTCTAATCGATGATAGCTGGAGCTCTGTTAGTGTGTGTGTGTGTGTGTGTGTGTGTGTGTGTGTGTGTGGAGACGAGAGATGCTTATAAATCACACGGATGCTAAACAGCTCGACTCTCCTCTGACTCCAATACACACACACACACACACACACACACAGCCTCAGTCAAACCACTAATAAAACATTTGTTTTTTTAGTTATTCACGGTGTAAATCCAGCTTTTAATGTTGTTTATGTGTCTATGTGGTGTGTTTAATACGCTTTAAGACACACCGTGTGTAAGTTCATAAGTCGACAGCATTGCTGAGTATTTCCTGCTTAAAACTGCAGTGAACCAAAGACAGTCTCAAACACACGGTTTGAAATCGCTGGTGTTTCTGACGTCACAAACGACCTTGCAACCAATCAGATCAACGTGTGATCGTCAACCAGTGGATCTCTGAGCTGAGTGAGTGAGTGGAGGCGGGGCTCATTTGCATATTCATAGAACCGCGCATACTAAATGAGGCGAGGGTGTCGAGTTACATTCAAGATATTTTAAGACATGAAGACATGTTTTCAAGGGAAAAAACATTTAAATATGTAATTTTGGTGATCAAAGATGAGTTTTAAGGGATACAATGATTGACTTACATTTGACTTTAATGTTTTTTCTGAATGTTCTCTGAGAGTTCAAAATGTGCGTTTTATGAAATGCTTTTCTTGGTTATTCAAACATTAGGGGAACATTACATTTTGCAAAAATTATAGTAATGTTACTTCTGAATGTACAAATAGTAAAAATTAAAAACCATTAAACAAACGCCCAGCTAAATGTTTTGAGAACATTATTAAAGGTAACTTTGAACGAAAGTTGTATTAACATTACTTGTTCATAACATATTGGGAACGTTTCCTGTTTGCTGGGTTAGTAATATAGTATATGAATCATCAGTTTTCACATGTACATTAATTAGTTTATCAAAGTACCATGGTATAATCATCTGATATCAACACTGGTGCACCAAAATCCGGTCTGGCTTACGGAGCGGGCCGGAAAACAGCGTATTAATGAATATAAAGCTGGCTATTTATGTTTTTATAAAGCATAAGCTGCTCAGGGATGTGCGTAACAGTGTTTTACCACAGTCAAAGTGTGTGTTTCAGGCAAAGCCACCGTTGAAGATCAGATGAAGCGCAGCACAGCTGTGATGTGAATTGATGTACAGTATATGCATATGTACAGTCGCTATAAGTGAGCCATGCTGCCTCCTACAGGCCAACAGAGGAACTGCAACACACCTCCACATATACAGTACAGTCAAAAACACATCGGATATAAACCTGAAACATTTGTGCATGTATGCAATCACTACTTGACATGTTCTGGGGTTCAAATGGGGTTTTAATGTGAAAAACACTGATCAAGCTCACTGAATCTGTGAGGGGGGAAACCAATCTCAAGCAAAAGTGATGCGATTTAAATATAAAGAAAGAGCAACTAGTCATTATTCCGTATAAACTAACGGAGAAATACAAACCGACTCAAACTGACACACCATTATCTATGCATTCATTCACATATCGATTTAAACGTCACTAACGCGCCCTATTACACGGGGAAATGTATTGTTCAGATAAAGCGAGCCCTGTTACAGTGCGCGTCCCCTCGGGCTCCAGAGACACATCTGAGTTACACTTCACCCGATGCGTTCAAAAATGAGTCTGAAGCTTAAAACAGTCCGTTCGCCACCATCGAAACCAAACACAATAAGAGCTCAGTTTCACGAGAACGCACTCGCAATACACACGCGTTTTACTTCACACACATGCAACTGTGTGCATTGCATATCATGATGATTAAGTTTTGATTGACAGGTCACATCTCAGACAAAACGCCACATAAAAGCGTGTAAAAACTTTGAATAAACAGGATGATCAGTGGATCACACCAATGCCTTCCGTCAGATCCAGAGAGACACCTCGCATCCATTAATAAATCAATCGAATGAACTAATGTGTTTCATTAGACAGAAATCCATAAAGAGTAACGCATTAGAAATCATCAGGTCAGATTCCCACAGAAACAGTGTTTATCTCTCCAAACTGGAGATTATTACTAAAGTTGTTGATGTTCACACATCAGTGTATGTTTATTCTTGGGCTTGTGGAGAAGAAAAACATTATAATAAGGCTGCACAATCATTTTGGAAATCTGGACACACTTGAGTCCGAAAATGCTGGGTTGTTTCAACCCAACTTTGGGTCAAATATGGACAAACCCATCCGTTGGGTTAATTTTTTTAAATATTTATCATTTTTTTTAACCCAGCGTTTGGGTTTGTCCATATTTGACCCAAAATTGGGTTGAAACAACCCAGCCTTTTTTTAGAGTGCATGTTCCGAACATCTCCCGCGACAAACCGCGACTCGGACTCTCACAGGATCCGATGTTTCTAACCCAGAACACGGAGCCTGTCATTAGCATTCCTCCGGTGCTCATCAAACTTTACGCGCCTCTCCAAAAAAAAAAAAAAAAACACACATAATCCTCGATACACGGTCGCACTCTCAGCAACGCCAAGTTTACAGACACCAGTCCTGAATCTGAGGGAAACCACGAGTCTTACCTTTAAACACCTGCGCTCGCGCGGACACCAACACCCCGACCGCCGCGAAGACGCACGCGAAAAGTTTGTCCATCGTGTCGGTGTGTGTTCCGTGAGCCCGGTCCTGGTGGTGTGTGTTCCGTGAGCCCGGTCCTGGTGGTGTGTGTTCCGTGAGCCCGGGCGCCCGCGGGCCGAACTCGTTCTGGGAAAGGCTCTCGGTTGTTTCAGGCTCTTGTGGAACTGTTTCTCCGGCTCTCCCGGAGACGCGCGGCGCGTGAGTGTGTGTGAGTGAATGTGTGTGTGTGTGAGAGAGAGAGAGAGAGAGAGAGAGAGAGAGAGAGAGAGAGAGAGAGAGAGAGAGTTGTAGATTAGTTCCCCGGTAGAGGGTGTGCGGGAGCTTTGACTGTTTCTCTGGTGTCGTGCTTCATCTCCTCCCACTGATACAGCTGGACACTGAGACAACTCTATCCATCTATCGATCTATCGATCTATATATCTATCTATCTATCTATCCATCTATCTATCTGTCTATGTATCTATCTATCTGTCTATCTATCTATCTATCTGTCTGTCTGTCTGTCTGTCTGTCTGTGTCTTCATTGCAGCTTGTAAGGAAATGTTGCAGTATTAATGTCAGTAAGCTCCTCATTTTAGCAATTCACTTCCAAGAAAATTTATTTCTGGCTTAATATAGTGCATATGCTTATTTATAAGTTTATATAACTATTATTTTCCTTAACAAAGAATATATGCATTCTGTTTACTGTACTTACTGTACATGCTGAGTTACAGACACACACACAATCTCTCTCTCTCTCTCTCTCTCTCTCTCTCTCTCTCTCTCACACACACACACACGCACACACACTCACACTCTCTCTCACACACACACACACACACGCACACACACACACCCACACACAGACAGACTCACACTCTCTCTCTCTCTCTCTCTCTCTCTCTCTCTCACACACACACACGCACACACACACACACACACACACAGACTCACACTCTCTCTCTCACACACACACACACACACACACACACGCACACACACACACACAGACAGACTCAAACTCTCTCTCACACACACACACACACACACACACACACACACACACACACACGCTCAGTCATCTTGTGTTAAAGACTGTTTTCAGCACGAGGGGTTTGAAGGTTCCGGTATAATTGGTATCTGGGGAGAAACTAAATGTTGGACTGAAATCAGATCATGTCATTGTGGCAAAAACAAACAATGTCGCTCTATAAAGCGAGTCAACAATAGAGATATGGGCGGACAGAAAAAGAAATGATGGGGTTTAACTGCCATAAAACAAGCCAATAAAAAATACTAATACAAAACAGCAAAAAAACAGAGACTAATGTGCAATCATGAAGCCGTTCGACTGAGAATAGCCTCAAATATGCCATGACTGATATAGGAAATAAAAATGCAATCTTCTTTCGGATCCAGCAGCGACTGTAATGGCATTTTCTTTTATGAGATTAAGCTACAATAATCCTGAGACGTTATTAAGATAATACTCCCAAGTTACCGTGACAGGATCAGCGCGATCCGAAGACTTTCATGTAAAACTCACACGCACTGATAAAGACTTACACGCGATTACACACATTATTCTTTGTTCAGCAAAACAAGACAATAAAGAAACAAAAACACACACATAAAAAAGTGTCGTGGTGAAATGTTCGCTTGTGATTGGCAGCTTTCCTGGTCGCTTGACGAGGCGTCATAACGGTGAATAATTTGTAAGGAAAATTGTCACACACATGAACTGCTGCGCCGTAAAGCTGTTCCAGAGACACTCGAATCACTCGTAAACAAATGTTTTAAAGCGCTCATATTGATTTCATGTTTTCCTGCTTGAATGTTGATTATTCTCCTCATATTCTCCATTGTTGCGGCTCCTCTCTTCCCAGTCTGTCAGTAACGCTCTGTTTACTTCCTGTCTCTATGAAGCCCCTCCTCCTGAAAAGCACACTGTGCTCTGATTGGTCGGCTGGAGCAGTGTGTTGTGATTGGTCGAGTGCTTCGAGTGTGTTTGGGAAATGTCCCGCCCCTTTCCATAACCGCCAGTTTAACACACTACTAACTAACTCAACCAGGCCCCGCCCCTTTATTCTGCGCATTAATTATTATAATGAGGAATGTTGTGACGTGTTTGTTCCCGGGAGAAACTCAAGACTACAATGGAGGCGTTTCAGGAGTTCAGGAACACTGACTCTGATAAAGAGATTATATATGTTCATATACACTATTAAAAATAAAAGTTCTTTATTAGCATTGATGGTTCCATTATGAACCTTTAACATCCACAGAATTGAAGGTTCTTTAAAGGTTCTGTCAAAGAACCCAAAATGGTTCCCAAAATGAAACCCCCATATTGCAAAGCTTTATTTTTAAATAAAAAGTTCGCCTGTAAGTCAATAATTTTATCCCTTAAAAATCATATTTGATCACCAAAATGACATATTTAAGCGTTTTTTCCCTTGAAAACATGTCTTCATGCCTTAAAATATCTTGAATGTAACTCGACACCCTTGCCTCATTTAGTATGCGCGGTTCTATGAATATGCAAATGAGCCCCGCCTCCACTCACTCACTCACTCAGCTCAGAGATCCACTGGTTGACGATCACACGTTGATCTGATTGGTTACAAGGTCGTTTGTGACGTCAGAAACACCAGCGATTTCAAACCGTGTGTTTGAGACTGTCTTTGGTTCACTGCAGTTTTAAGCAGAACTCAGCAATGCTGTCGACTTATGAACTTACACATGGTTTGCCTTATTTAAAAACACCACATAGACACATAAACAATATTAAAAGCTGGATTTTCACCACAGGGGGACTTTAAGAGTTCATGTCGTACATTAACTTGATTGAATCCTTAAAATATGTCCTGCTAATTAGCTTTCCTGAGGCTAACTCGACTCGACTCCCCTGACCTTCCTCAAAGCTCTCAGCATCATTACTTGATTAGCTGATTGGTGGACATGTTTAATATTTTGTTATCGTGTCGCACTGATTAAATATGCCATAATGACCTTGGCTATGATGACGGACGGGTCAAGTTGAGACTCGCTAAAGGACAGACTCACTTCTGTTGTCTGAGTTTAAACTCAAGCAGATTTATCTGATGTAGTTCTGATGTGTCACCTATAGAGGGCGCTGTTGTTCCTCAAACACACTGCAGAAAATGCTTTTCTTACTCGGTATTTTTGTCTTGTTTCCAGTCAAAATAACTACAAATTCTTAAATCAAGATGTCTTTATTAAAGTAGTAAAATGCCATTAGATATTAGCCTATGTCTTGTTATCTGGGGGAGAAATCTAAATAAAGTGAGTTTTTACTTAAAACAAGCAAAATGATCTGCCAATGGGGTCAGAAATGTAATATTGTTTCCGTTTGAATTAACATTATTTCTCTCACCCCATTGGCAGATCATTTAGATTTTTTTTAAAGCAAGAACTCACTTTATTTAGATTTCTCCCCCAGATAACAAGACATAATATCTTATGGCATTTTACTATACTTTAATAAATGCATCTTGATTTAAGAATTTGTAGTTATTTTGACTGGAAACAAGACAGAAACACTGAGTAAGAAAAGCATTTCCGGGTTACAGTTCATATCAAGGTGAAAGTGCTACTGTGAGGAATATGATCTCTTAAAAATTATTATCATGGTCCCAGATGGTTATTTGGACACGCAAAAATATCTAAATGTTTTCTTTGCGAGGTGAATTTGATTTATATTTACATATCTTGTGTGGTTTTATACTGCAATAATCATTTCAATTCATTTTCCAGTGCATGAGAACAGTACAGCCGTCCCACAACATTATCTGGACACATAAATCACACTTATAAATACATAAACGTTATTAGATCAAACAACAAATGGTCAGAGCAAGTGTGGTTTATCTTGAAGAACAGTAATGCAATCCCTTAATGTGACAACTGTAGGACACATGTAACTTATATGATTATTAGTTATAGATATATGTATGTAAATATATATTAGACATTTATATTTTTCCTCCATACTGTAATTGACATATTATAACACATTCTATTTCTTTTCGTTTGTTTGGTCTTGTTTTATTTTATTTTAGATTTTATTTAGATTTATTTTATTTTAAAATAAATTAATCGTAGTATTAATTAATGTAGAGACAATATAAAGACAGTATATTTTAAATACTTGTTAAATGGCATCTTTTTATGAACGAAGGCCACTATCACTAATACAGTTTTTATATATTTATTTATTATGTATTCTATTTTTCTCCATGAAATAGATTTTTTCCCCCAATTTTAAACATTAATTATAGCCATTCAACATTACAGTGTAATTGAAGGCTATCAATTTTTGAACATTTATTAGGCTTCAAAAAATATAACAACTTTTAATTTAAGTCAAACAATCCTCACATAAACCCCATAATAAATGTCATATTTACCTGTCTAACAGGTAGGACATATACAGAAATTGAAGTTATCAAACCGTCTGCACTGCGTACATTTTTAATTAAATATGGACTAATTCTTATTAAAGCTACAAAAGTTCTTGAGTAATTTTCTCTGTTGTTCTTTTGACAGAATTAGTGCTGCTGTCCCTTTAAAGGTCCCGTTCTTCATGTTTTTTTGAAGCTTTGATTGTGTTTACAGTGTGCAATATAACATGTGTTCATGTTTCGCGTGTAAAAAAACACAGTATTTTTTCTCACAATTTACTTACCGTTGTTTTCACTGTCCAAAAAACGGCCCGATGACTTCCTTGTTCTATGAAGTCCCTCCTTCAGAAGTACAAGTTCAGGGGCACGTTCAAGTTCAAAACGGTGCGCAACGCTTTGCTACGGTTTCCGGGTTGAAGGTCATGTTTGCTGGAAACGGTGTGCACCGGTGTGCAACGGGCTTGAGATGCGTTTTCTCTTGTTTGGTGGGTGTGTCAGAACTGCAGTCCAATCAGCAGCAACATGTATATAAAGCAAGCGGTATTGTTAAGTAATTAAACTAGGATTGTGTTCTAAGGTGGTTCTAATGTCTCTAGCCTTCCTCTTGGTGTGTCGATCAAAACACAGGAATGGATCAGGACAGTCTGATTCAATCAAAGGGGGTTTATTGTACACTGAGAATGAGTTGGTCTGTGTGAGGTATGTGTGTGGTTCTACAATAAAACATAAATAAAGAAATAATCAGCATAACATGACTTGACTGTTATATCAAAATAAATCACACTATACATCACATTGCATAACACTATATAATGTTATAATATACATAACATAACTTTCCAATTTCGCAATGCAATTTGGCGCTGGCATTGTTTAAGTAAACATAATCGGCACGTTGAAACTGAAAGTGTCCATATGAGTATCACACAGCGCACTATACAGTACTCCTATACGAACCTAACGAAGAATTAAGTATAATACCATAGTAACATAAATAAACAGGTATGGAAAAGGCGGAAGATATCCTCAATCGCGGTATTATATTGTGAATACAGCTCGTGAATGCACCGAACGCGCGAGCTTAGTTCTCACACTATTCATTCTGACTAACAGCGGACAAATACCAGAGTGCATTTGAAAATAAATACTATTATTAACAAGGATTGTCTACTGATCAAAAACGGGTACTCACAATCAGTAATAGACGCACACTATAGCACACAAATAACGGTTATTCCTCCCGGTCCCGTGCAAGTCTCTCTCTCTCGCGCTTCATTCGGCTGCGTCAGGGCGATGATTGACAGGTGCACTAAGCCCCGCCTTTCCAACATTGCCGCCCCCAAATTTATTTGGAAATTTGCTCCGTTGGAAATTAATTCAGGGCTTCTGTAGGTTGTCTTCGCTTCCAGGATGCTCATCCTCTTCAGGGATTTCAGGAAGAACTATTAGACGAGCTATAGGCCGAGTATACGTTCTGGTTTTTATCTGTATCTCCGCTGTTCTTACACGGCCATCGGCTCCTGGGAAGACCTTCAGAATTCTTCCAATCTGCCATAGGGACCGAGGTAGTTGGGGGTCAACCAACATGGCTACAGTGCCAGGCTCGATGTTAGGTGATGGTCTTTGCCACTTTCCTCTCGTCTGCATTGCCGGTAGATAGTGCCTTATAAATGCAGACCAGAATCTGTCAGCTAATACCTGGGAGTGTCTCCATCTTCGCTTTGTGAGGAGTTCAGACTCCGGATACACTACCTGGGGTAATGAACCATCTGGCCGCCCCATCAGCAGGCAATTTGGAGTAACTGGGTCCAGATCAGCCAGATCTGCCGAAACATATCCTAAAGGCTTAGAATTTAGGATGGCTTCAATCTCAATCAAAACTGTCTGAAGCACTTCTTCGGACACCGTTTCTGAACCTAGGGTTGCACGAAGGGCAGCCTTTATGGTCCGGATCTCCCTCTCCCACACACCTCCAAAGTGCGGAGAGGCCGGAGGATTGAAGTGGAAACTGATCCTTTGTTTGGCTAACAGCTGTTGTAAGTCTGGACTGAGTTGGTTGAAAGATTCCCGGAGTTCTGTTTCTCCACCTCGGAAGTTGGTGCCCTGGTCGGAGTACAGTTCGGCAGGCTGGCCACGTCGACCAATGAACCTTCTCAGTGCCATCAGAAAGGCATCACTGTTCATTGAGGCCAGCACTTCTATGTGCACCGCACGGGTGGTGAGACACTTGAATAGGAGGCCCCATCTCTTCTCTACCCGGCGTCCCAATGTCACCACCAGTGGCCCAAAACAGTCCATTCCTGCTGAGTAAAATGCCGGCTTAAACAGTCTGAGCCTTGGAGGAGGGAGATCAGCCATCTGCTGTGTTGCTGGCTTTGACCTCCACTTACAACAGTCGAGACATGCCCTTTGGTGCTTCTTAATTGCCTCCCTGCCTCTCAGAATCCACACTCTCCTGCGGAGCTCAGCAAACACCCGCTCAGGTCCTGGATGGTGAAGTCGAGTGTCATAGTCCTTGATCAGTAGTTGAGTGTTAGGATGATGAGAGTCGAGTACAATAGGGTGCACGGTAGCTGGGTCAAGGGCTTCCACTCTCCTCAGTCGTCCTCCGACTCTGATGAGTTGGTTTTCGGAGTCAAATACAGGAGAGAGACATAGTAACCGACTGTTAGAGCGAACTGGCTTGTTGGATTTTAGCAGCTGGAAATCCTCAGGGAAACTATCTAGCTGTATCTTTCTCAGGGCAACAGTCTCTGCCTCTCTGTAGGTACCTGCTGGAGGAGATTTATCCTGGGCAGCCGCCCCATGCAGCTCCTGTGCAACTGCGTCCACCAAATCTTTCCAGTGGTTGTATTTCCTTTCATAAGTCAACGGCACGGTGTTAGTGATCCCACAGAAGATTCCTCCTTTAAGTTCAGCTGCATCTTCAGAGTTCGGAAAGCATGATGTGGGCTGAGAGGGCCACTCCTCCTGTGGTTGCAGTAGGAACTTTGGACCTTGAAGCCATCTGTTGGGGCCGATAAAGTCTTGCAGTCTCTTACCCCGAGTCAGGTCATCAGCAGGGTTTCCTTCAGAATTTATGTATCGCCATTCTGTCCGGTCGGTCAACTCCTGAATCTCCGCTACCCGGGTGCCCACGAAGACTTTGTACCTACAGGACTCAGAAAGGAGCCAGTGGAGGACAATAGTAGAGTCAGTCCAATAGGTGACCTTGTCCCACTTCAGAGTGAGCTCAGTTGTGAGCAACTTCGCCAACTGTGCACCCACCAAGGCGGCGCAGAGCTCGAGCCTCGGTATTGACTGTCGCTTTCGTGGGGCCACTTTAGACCGGGCTAGAAGAAAGGCAAGGTGGAGTTCCCCCTGGCGACCTTCCGAACGCAGATAAGCAACAGCCCCATATGCCTTCTCAGAGGCATCACTGAAAACGTGAATCTCCCGGCGTACATCTGATCGATCCATATAGGAGGGGTTATAGCACCTTGGGACTGTCACCTGCGATAGGAATTTTAGCTCCTCTTCCCAGTCTGTCCATGCTTGCCTGAGCTCACCTGGGAGTTGTGGATCATCCCAGTCCCGGTGGTTTAGCCAAAGCTGCTGCACGATCACCTTGGCTCTGGTAGTATAGGGAAGGATGACGCCAAGGGGGTCGTACTGGCTTGCCAGCACCCTATAGATGCTCCGCATTGTCAAAGCATTGTATGTGACAGGTCGGTGTTTGAACCCAAGATGGTCCAGCTCGCAGTGCCAGCTCAGGCCCAAGGTTGACTCTCGTGGGTCGGCTTTGTCTTGAGAAAGCCACAACTCCAGCTTAGGGGACCTGGCTTCGGGAGGTAGGTGACTGACAACTTCTGCTGCATTACTGGCCCACTGCCGGATGTCAAAACCACCAGAGGATAGGAGGGTACGTAACTTATCCACTAACAGTCGTGCTTCTTGAACAGAACTCAAACTTTGGAGACAATTGTCCACGTAGAAGCATCTGTCTACAGAGAATCTTACATCCTCATCAGGTGTACTGTGTAGCGCCACGTGTCGCTGAAGAGCGAAGGATGCACAGCAGGGGCTGCACGTAGTCCCAAAGGGAAGAACTTGCCACTCATAAGTATCTGGGGGGTCATCCCGACACAGGTCACGCCATAAAAACCGCAGGAGTGGTCTATCCTCAGGCAGTAGCAGGACCTGATGAAACATCCCGCGTATATCCCCACTTATGGCCACACTATGCTCCCTAAACCGCAGGAGGACACCCAGAAGAGAAGGGCTCAAGACTGGACCCGGTAGTAAGGAGTTATTAAGGTTTAGCCCTTCATACTCGAAAGAACAGTTAAACACTAAGCGGTTCTTATCATTGTGAGTGACCATATGGTGTGGGATATACCACTTCTCTCCTGTGGCCTCCTCTCCCTCATTCTGCAGTTTGATGGCAGCACCAGTCAACTCCAGCTTCCTTATCTCAGACTTATATACCTCCGCCTTCTCTGGTGACCGTACAAGCCGACGCTCCATGCCTCTGAGACTAGGCATTACTGCTTCCTTAGGAGCACAGAAGAAGGGGAAGTCCTTCCTGCGCAATAAAGGCGTTGCATAGCGGAGGATGCCGTTAACTTCAACCCGAGTTGTCTTAGTCTCCAAGAGACTGATAGCCTCTTGGTCCTCTTTGGATCGGGTGACCTGCTTCTCACAGCGGTAGGGTAAGACATCAATTTGCCACAGCCTTTCAACATCCTTTTTCAGCTCTAGTTCAGCAGGGGCGAGGGATACGAAGAAGCACTGTTGTGGTGACAGCTGATCCTTCAAGAATCTTGCTGGTCCCTGCAAGGTCCATCCGAGCCTGGTCTGAACAGCTGCAGGTCCCCCGGAGGGGCCCAGACGAACAGGTGATATGGGAGTAATGAGGTGCGTATTATCAGCTCCAATCAGTAATAGTGGGCGTACTCCATCGAAGGACTGCAGTGGAAGGTTCTTCAGGTGCTGATATTTCTCCAGGACACTCAGAGGGTAAGAATGGTCCGCTAGACCGAGGCACTCGGCAGTGAAGGCAGCTGAGATTCTAAATATTTTCTGTGGCTGAGTTACTGGAGAAATCTGGAAAGAGACTACGGCGCCATTGACAGTCTGAACATCCTGGCGGATAGTACGCAGGGCTAAACTCTCCATGGGGCCATAAATTCCGAGTTTGGTGGCTGCAGGGGATAGAAGAATCGTCCTCTCCGAACCATCATCCAGGACGGCATAAGTATCCAGGGTCCTATCCTTGTGACGGAGCAGAACTCTGACAACCTTAAGGAGAACTTTCCTACATCCTGTAGGTTTATCCAGATACAGGGTTTCAGTCGCTGAATTAACCAGACAAGATCCTTCAGTCACTGGTTTGGAGTTCACTTCATGAAGAATCTGCAGGTGTCTGCCTCTACAGATACTACATGGCTTTTTGAGGGTACACTTAGCCGCTGGGTGTGCACGCCCACAGCGCCAACAACGATGATTCTTCTGGATCCAATCTGTGATCTGCTGTTTGTTGAAGGACTTGAAGGTATCACACTGACTGAGGTAATGGTCATTTCTGTCACAATAAGGACAGAAAGCTTTGGGCTGTGCTTCGGTGATCCCTGAACTGGCTAATGGAATCAGAGCTGGTCCGATAGGTAATTTGGCAGGGCTCTCATCCGATCCATGAAGTACAGTAGCTGAACGTCCGGCAGGGTTTGTCACTCTCCCCCGGTCCGTCTTCTGCTCTACCCTCCGCCGACGGTCCGAAGTTTGACTCTCACTGCTCTGACACCACGCTTCATACTGTAACCATTCAGAGAAGTCTAGGAGGTTGTACACTGCACCCGGACGACGAAACATGTGTCTTCTGAACTCTGACCTCATTTCAGGAGGTAGTTTGCTTAGCAGCCTCTCCACATGCGAACCACATCTTAATTCCGACTGACCTTGATGGCCCAAAGTCTCCAGCATACCGACAAGGGATCTGATTTGCAAGGCGAACTTGTCAAAGGCTGCTGTATCACCTCGTCGTATATCAGGAGCGTCCATCACCTTAGCTATCCTTCTGAGGGCTAGCTTGTAAGGTTGTCCGAACCTCTCAGTCAGAGCTGCCATAGTATCACTATACGGGAAATGTGAGTTTAGATAGGAGTCAGCCACCAGTCGGGCTTCATCTAATCTCAAATGATCCATCAATATCTGATAGCGGAAGAGCTCAGTCGCATCATGAGGTAAAAGGTTTTCCAGAGCAAGCTTTAGTCTGGTGAACTCACTAGGATCTCCCGTGATGAAGTCTGGAATGGTCGGTGTAGGCCCACGGTAGGTCTTCTCTCTCTCATCTGGATGCAAAGTGGAAGCTCTGGGCGTAGGTGTCGGACACCTAGGTCTCCTTGGCTTATAGCTTTCATGAGGTTGAGGCAGGTAAGCAGCCCTTACAGGCTCAAACCTCTGTTCTGGATACCAACTCGGATCATGGGCTTGGGTACTGTACTCATTGAGTGGTGGAGGTAATCTGCGAGAAGTAGGTGGGACAGCTTCATCTGGATAGCTGGCAGGAGGGAAGTCATAATAATTAGGGGGCTTAACTGACTGTGTGACTTCTTGTTTGGCAGACAATCCTGTTTGTATATGATCTCTCATTACTTGAAGCTCACTAAGCATCTTACCCAGGAAATCTACCATCACATGTTCCCTTAATGGCTCCTCAGCATTCCTCTCTGGGTGGTTAGACAGAAAAGAACCATCTCTATAGTCCACAGTCTGCTTCGGGGTTGAGAATGAGCTGTAATCCCCTTTAAGGGCAGACGAATCTGAGTTCACCGGTGCAGCAACTGTGCTGGCCAACCGCATTGACTGCCGGTTGGTAGATGAGTGGGGAAGTGGCGTTGGAAGAGACTCGGAGCGCAACATGGGTTGCGAAGGCCTGCGTGCTGAGTCACAGACAGTTTGTGGAGATAATTGAACCTCAGTCTCTTCCCAAGGCCGATGATATGGTGAAAACTGAGGTTGAGTAAAGGGCATGGGAGCTCTCACCTGATGTCTTTCATTGGAATGCTCTCTGTTATAAGCAGCCGGCGACCATTCGTCCACTATATTCCAGGAATACTGACTCACGGGACTAGAGGCTCTGTCAGAGGGGGAGGGAGAAATCCTGGCAGCATCTGATGGATTTCCTCTCTGTGGCTCCTCTGCAGCATGTCTACGTCGTGCAGCTGTGAGATCGTAGTCCTCGAGATAGGCAGGAGTGCGAACATGGCGTTGAGGTCTGCCACCATCTGCATATACCCCTTCTGGTTGCATATCAGAGCTGATAGATCCACTTTATCCAAGAGCAATGGCTGATATCCGGCTCGAAGGACCAATTTGTTAAGTAATTAAACTAGGATTGTGTTCTAAGGTGGTTCTAATGTCTCTAGCCTTCCTCTTGGTGTGTCGATCAAAACACAGGAATGGATCAGGACAGTCTGATTCAATCAAAGGGGGTTTATTGTACACTGAGAATGAGTTGGTCTGTGTGAGGTATGTGTGTGGTTCTACAATAAAACATAAATAAAGAAATAATCAGCATAACATGACTTGACTGTTATATCAAAATAAATCACACTATACATCACATTGCATAACACTATATAATGTTATAATATACATAACATAACTTTCCAATTTCGCAATGCAATTTGGCGCTGGCATTGTTTAAGTAAACATAATCGGCACGTTGAAACTGAAAGTGTCCATATGAGTATCACACAGCGCACTATACAGTACTCCTATACGAACCTAACGAAGAATTAAGTATAATACCATAGTAACATAAATAAACAGGTATGGAAAAGGCGGAAGATATCCTCAATCGCGGTATTATATTGTGAATACAGCTCGTGAATGCACCGAACGCGCGAGCTTAGTTCTCACACTATTCATTCTGACTAACAGCGGACAAATACCAGAGTGCATTTGAAAATAAATACTATTATTAACAAGGATTGTCTACTGATCAAAAACGGGTACTCACAATCAGTAATAGACGCACACTATAGCACACAAATAACGGTTATTCCTCCCGGTCCCGTGCAAGTCTCTCTCTCTCGCGCTTCATTCGGCTGCGTCAGGGCGATGATTGACAGGTGCACTAAGCCCCGCCTTTCCAACAGGTATTAACGTGAAATCGCACAATGGCCCTCATTTATCAAAAGTGCGTACACCAAATTTCCAGCGTACACCCAAAACCACGTGACTATGGGTGACAGAGATTTATCAACATGGACGTTGGCGTACGGGCACGCTCAAATCCCACGCCAGCTCAGGAGGTTGTGTACGCACGTTTTGAGTTAGTGCGGAAATGCGCAGAAAAACAATTCCTAACACCACAAAATGCACTGACAAACTAAAAGATATATTATGACCCACTGTAAAACAAAACAACAACAACATAGTAATTATAAACTTCAGTGTTTATTTTTGTGCAACATGGACTTCAATGTTTAATTTGTGTGACTTTACCAAAGTATTTGATTTGTAAGCATGTGTACAGTTGCGAGCCTGTGCGCTTTACCCTGGCGTCTCAGGGTTTGGCCCGGCAGGTGCGCACGGACTGGGTCGGGAAGGCTTTCAATGACCAAAAAATAATTCAGACTGACAAAATAATAAAAAATACATTCTTCTTCTTTTAAATAATAATAATAATACAGATAATAATAATGACATTCTTCTTCTAAATAACAATAAGCGTCATTAATGTGAATGAATGGTACTCCACATCACATCATCATCATCATCACTATTGTACACCCCAATGCATTTGACGTGATTCGAAATTGAATGCTAATTCAAAAGACGTGCTGCAAAATATTGCATTGTGATAGGTCATTTCGGCTCCACGTCAGAGAAGTTTCTCCTCTTTGCCGTCTTCCGTGTGTCCATGGCGTAAAATGAGGGCGTGGCGGAAGCGGAGACTTGAATATATTATAGGGGCGTGTTATTCTAATGAAGATCGTTTTCAGCCGCGGGATTTATCAAGGGCGGGTATTGCGTACACCTGGATTTCAAAGGTACACACAGCTTCATAAATCAGGTGGTGAGAGGAGTGTAAGCATAATCTTACGCCAACAAATACGCCCGTTTCTACGCAAGAATGATACATGAGGGCCGATGGGTTCAAGGAAAGTAATTTACAAATGTGTTCGATGCAGCTCGGTATACGCAACAACTGAGGATATTAAAAGACATGTTTGTCGTAAGTTTTATTGTAAAAATATAGGATATCAACATAATGATGTAGTTGTTTATTTAGTTTCATTGACATTTGGTATAGAATGGTAATTAAGTGCTTTTCCTAAAAATGAGAAAGAAATTACAGGGTATTAAAACAGTATGAACTACAAATAAAGTCAGTATGTGAGGCTAAATAGATGTTTTAGTCTGAATTAGGTATGCTTCCATTTCAGTTTCCACAAATCCCTTCACTCGATTGGGATGTTCTCTTCTGGGCGGCAAGTGCAGTAACTGTAACATCGGCCATATTTTGTAGTATTAACATAGAGAGTATTAAACACATATTTATACCGACTTCATCAGGCTCCGAAAATTCTTCACAAAGAACACAAAGAATGGCCTTCTCAGCTGCCATAGTTGCAACTCTTGCGTCGTCAGAACATTTGTTCAACGCATCACCGTTTCTGTTTAAAAAAAACGTTTTGTCGGGGCTGAACCGTAGACAGTAAAAGAAATGGACACAGCAACCCCATAGACTTCAACGGAGAAAAGTGAATTCAATTAGAAGTACACACTTCCTGATTGCCAAGCGCACTGCGCCGGCTCACACTGAGCTTGATGACGTAGATGTGGCGTGAGCAACCTGTCTCACAGCTGTACGTCTTCTAGTAGCTGTGCCCAGAGGAATCTGAATCATTCCCTTCCGAATCTCACAGAGCCGGAGATCGTGAGTATTAGCTGTCCATGAGCAGCAGGAGCAACTTTATGACTCTCTATCAGAGGCGGGCGGAGTACACAGCTTTGAGTAAAAGTACTGACACCCCTTGCTAAATTTTACTCAAGTACAAGTAAAAGTGCTACAGTCAGATGTCTACTTAAGTAAAAGTACTGAAGTACTTGTTTTTAAAAGTACTTGAGTATCAAGAGTACAAGGGTGCATTTTCTAAATATTGCATTACTACTGCCACAGTGCTTAGAATTTATGTACAGAAACGTCCTACATGGAGTTATGAAAAAATGTTAATGTAAATACCTTGGAGAATGTAAAAGGAATTGAAAGTAAAATCAAGTCATTTTCATCTTTTTACCATGTTGCTTTATTTAACATTTAAGAAAATTTCCGAAAATTCAGAAAATTTAAATAGTCTGGCGAGGTGGGGCCACGGGTTGGCACATTCCCGGGATGGACCTGCTGCGTCTTCATCCATGGTTTCGTCTATTATCTAAATCTGACCAATGACCGTGGAGTTGATTTTGGCGGAAAGCTGAAGGTGATTGCTGATAGGCTGTCCCAATCACTGGCGCCTGCACAATCCAATCACGTTTGAGAGGGAAACAACAAATTGAGGGTTTCCCATAGACTGTAAAAAAATATGGACATAGTGTCCGTGACGTCACCCGTAGGTTTCTGAAGAGCGTTTTTGAAGCCTAAAGTGGGCGGGGCTAGCCGTCGCCATCTTGGCAGTGCGTCACCTCTCGTTAATACCGGATAAATTAAAATGGGCAAAGAGGCTAGACGTGGGTGGAGCTGAGGTACTAATGATATGCTACTGCCCTCACGCTGAAGTGTCAGCCGATTGAAAAAGTAAAGTCAATGGTTAAAGTTCATGTTTTTGCCCTACGAAATATTATAATAGTTAAAAAGTGAGACTATTTACTTTACTTTTTTATCAACTTTATTAATCCCACAAGGTTAAGAGCATGTATACAACTGTACATAACACAAATCACACACATTTCTCACAACATACAAGCAGTCAACTATGTGTATCGTGATGCATTATTATTCTGCTAGTAAAAAATGTATTAGTAACTTACAATATTGCTCTAAGCTTGTGCATGTGACAGTGATTCAAGCACATAGCCTATGTCAGTCGGCATCTCACGTCAAGTTCGTAAAGAGCTTTAATTCTCTGATTTTGGCCGCCTCTCAGTTTCTCAGATGCGTCAAACCAAAGATATTACCTCAGAAGTTCAAGTAAATGAACTAGAAATCCGCGCTCATTCAAGGGTGTGCATCTATTGCACGGACGGAGAGAAAGCACTGAGATCATCAGAAATCCATTAGTCCATGTGAGGGAAACAGCTGGAAACACAGCGCTGGGTGTTCTCTATAGTCAACACGACGGAATCCAACGGCGCGCACGGGCGAAGGTAATACATGTATTAAATTGTATGAAATAATCCCGGGAAAAGCAGAAACACAGCTGAGGGTGACGCTAACAGACAGCAGACAAACGACTAGCAGTGAAAGCAGCGGCAATCCACCTGTCACTCAAGTGGCCACGCCCTTAATTATGCGGAACTTTAAGGCTTAAATATAATTTAAACAGATGAGTTGTAAAAAAAAATCACCCCCCTCACAGTCGTCATGAAGGGCAAAATTAGCACATAGACCAAAAAAACTATTTGCCACCAGACTGTAAACATGTTTATTTCTGCAGTGAAGTTAGACATTTTAACATGGGGTAGATGCAGATTTTACTCACTTTTGCAGTCAGCCTCAAGCGGCCACTCGATGAATTGCAGTTTAATTCACTTCCGTGTTGGCTTCAAGAGGTGGAGGTTGCCCCTTGGGGTTTCCGAGATTTTACTTTTTTCCATTTTTAAAATTTTTTTTAGAAGTAGTAACGGGTACGCACGGTTATGGATAGAAATGTAGTGGAGTAAAGAGTACAATATTTGCCTCTCAAATGTACTTGAGTAAAGTCATGAGTACTCCCCAAAAATGATACTCGAGTAAAGTACAGATCCCTCAAAATTGTACTTAAGTGCTGTACTCAAGTAAATGTACTCCGTTACTGTCCGGCTCTGCTCTCTATGGGCTTCTCCCTTGACTTTATGCCTCCACGTCCCCCTGATTGCCTTGAGCTTCTCCTCCTGTCTATACGGTCATTTCTCTACTGTGCGACAGAGAGTCACTTTTACAAAAACGGCTTCTACGGGGCCATAACGTAAGATACAAGGTAATGGAGCCTTTTATACATTGTCGTGTTTCTTTAGAAATAAACAATGGACAAATGGAGTCTTTAAACGCATCAGATGTAAAGTTATTCGCGGTCAAAATGACGCCAAAATGAATGGAAGTCAATGGAGTGCTAACAGGTGAAGGCTTGCTAGCCAATGGCGGCCCCGGGGAGACTTCAGTGTCCGGCTGGTGGATTACAGGCTTGGGCTGAACGCAGCCCTGATTGTGCCAGCGGTTCCTGTGTTGTGATTGGACAGCAGCTTATCACACGTTGCCGGAAAGGTCACGCCTCTTACTATAAATTGGAGATGCATGCGCAGCAGAAGTGCTTCTTCTCCGTGGGAGCGCAACAAGACCACGCCCCCTTTTTGTGTATTCCTGTGGGCGGAGATGAGTCCAAAAACTGTTCTAGTTACGTCATTTAAAGGGCAAAGTAGAGGGATGTAGTCCAAACCGGCCGTTCGCTGTAGGCTTTGAAAGGGGACTTCTGTTAAATAAAATATCTTGCTAGGCATTGAACTTTGAGCTTTATAATTTTACAGGTATTATTTATGCTCTAACAGCAACATTACACACTAATTAAAGTTTGAAAAATGGAATCACGAAGAAGTACGGGACCTTTAGCCGCAGATCTCATATACACTGTGTATGACGTTGTTAAAATAATTTAAGAATTAAGAATGATTGTCTTAAATTGCCTGTATTTATATCTGTATCACTAAAATATTTCTTATACAATGTACCTGCATACCATTATATCCATATCTATATTTAGCGGTTTTCCATCTCTTGGGTTTCTTCTTGTTTTTGTGTTCCACTCTTCTGTGTGTGTGTCATTGATTTCTTACCTTAAATAAATAAACAATATAAAATAATTTAAGAAAGTTAGGGCGAAAATAGAGCAATAATTGAGTGACATTCAGACGTTTTCAAGTGTGATTTAAGTGCTCAAAACTTTTTCCTGCGCACTGTAAATGCTTTATCTTGATCAGCACTGAGTTCTCACTTTGCTATTTTAATCATAACCACATTCTCTGAGTTCTGGATGTGTTTCAATCAAAACAGAGCGTTTATTGTTTAATTAAAGCGACAGTCCCTCCAGGAACAACAATCCGCGGTTATGGAAACAATGTGGACCAGCATGCTTATAATAACCGTTATAATAACCGGCACATGCGGATCATATTCGCCACGGCATCTGTCAGCATAAGAGTGATGAAGAGCCATAACTGAAGAGTTTCTCAGTCATAACCTGTGATGAATCCCTCATAACCCCTGCGTGTCAGATGCAGGGCTGGTGTCTGAGGCATTTCTTTATTTCGCATTTGTTGTTTTTGTTGACGGATAAAATGTTTTATATATGGTTATGTTTACAGTCATAACAATGCATTTCGTTAATAATACACTTAGAAGTGGAAGCATCTCTGTTTATATGTCTAAATGTGTATATTATGACATTAGTTCATGTTTAAGGGACTTGCTGCAGAAAACAAATTCATTCATAATTATGATTTTTTTAATGTTGCTGAAAGAGTCTCTTCTGCTCACCAGGGCTGTATTTATGTGATTAAAACATACAGTAAAATTGTGAAATATTATTATAATGTAAATCATCTGTTATGTGAATATATAGTAAAGTGTAATTTATTCCTGTGATGTTCAGCATCATTACTCCAGTCTTCAGTGTCACATGACCCTTCAGAAATCACTCTAATATGAGGATCTGATGCTCAAGACACATTTATGATTATTATCAGTGTTGAACACACTTTCATATTTTAGTGGAAACTGTCAGGATTCTTTGATGAATAGAAAGTTTAAAAGAACAGCATTTATTTAAAACAGAATCTTTTGTAACATTATAAATGTCTTTACTGTCACTTTTAATCAATTTACTGTAATGCGTCTTAGCTGAATATTAAGTATTTCTTTTTTTTACTTTTGAACTGAAGTGTATCGCTGTTTCCACAAAAATATGAAGGAAATCAGCATATTATGATGATTTCTGAAGGGTCATGTGACCAAGGCTCACTGTAGTCTTTCTGTGTCTCAAGTTGTGTGTAGTTTTATACTGCAATAATCATTCAATTCATTTTCCAGTGCATGAGAACAGTACAGCCGTCCCACAACATTATCTGGACACATAAATCACACTTATAAATACATAAACGTTATTAGATCAAACAACAAATGGTCAGAGCAAGTGTGGTTTATTTTAAAGAACAGTAATGCAATCCCTTATTGTGACAACTGTAGGACACATGTACACACCCTGTGTGTGTGTGAGTGAGTAAGTGTGTGTGAGTGTGTGTGTGTGTGTGTGTGTGTGACAGGCAAGGTTAGAAACACAGCATCTAAGACTCAAGCTTAAAGGCGTCAGGAATAGCGCTGAGCTTCAGCTGATGAACACAGACTGACTGAGACTTTATCATGAGCTTCAGTCAAGAGCGATAAAAACTAATTGCGATTGTCTTTTTTACAGTCTCGTCTCACAGCAATGATGTTCCTCCTCAGTGTTTCTGTCTCGTTTTCCAGCACAAACATCTAAACATTCGTAAATCAAGAGACATTTACTGGAGAAGAAGCAAAATGACTGAAGATATTAAGTGAAAAATGTATGAAAATGAAGTGAGTTTGCTCTTAAAACAAGAACAAATATCTGCCAGTGGAACAATAAGTGACATTTGCATGACAAAAAAAAATCAGCTTTTGTACAGTAAATTTTAAAGTTTTTTTTTAATGTCATTTTCAACACCAATGAAAACACGTATAATATGACATCAGTGGGAAAAAATTGGTGTAGGATTTATTTAGAAACAATTTTCACACCAAAAAATGTTGGTATATTTCACAAACAATTACAAAGAAACGGCAAGTAACACATTGAATTAAACATGGAATTTTGAAGTAGAAAAACTGAAATAGTATTTTCTTGTAAAACATACATCAATAATCATTTAGGTTTTTTAACAACTTCAAAAAATGATTTTTTACAGTGCACTGAAAAAAAGATTGGTGTAGGATTTACTTTGTAACATTTTTCACTCAGAAATTGCTTCTAAATTTCACAAATAATAAAGAAACTGCTAAACAAACAAGCTTCCTCCTCAGTGTTTCTGTCTCGTTTTCCAGCACAAACATCTAAACATTCTTAAATCAAGATACATTTAAAGAAGCAAAATGACTGAAGATATTAAGTTACTTTATGAAAAATGTCAAAAAATTTAGGGGGTTTTTCCTTAAAAAAAGACCAACTGTAAAATGAGTAAAGACACTTGTAATGTGACATAACTGCTTATTACGTTTGACCAGTAGGTGGCGCTGACACCAAATTGGTGTGGTCTGATTATGGTAATATTGGTATCTATGTTCTCGGCATGACCCAAATAATCTATTAAGACCAGTTTCATTACAATAGGCCAAATTAATCAATCATTATTTGAAATGTAATTTAATGTTTCGACCACAAGGTGGTACTGTCTCAAAACCTTTTGATTATATTCAGGGCATGGTGCCGATGACAGAGTTTAGTTAACGATACGCCAATGCGTTCATATAATATAGCATTTTGCTCTGCATTTTATCAATATAGCATTTTAAGTCAGTCATATTGTACGATGTACGGGCGTCAGCCATTTCAAAATGGCCAATATGGGTGTCTTTTGACTCAGTATGCTGCACCGAATCTAAAGAGACCAGTTTTGTTCAGAAGCAAAAATAGACATTTGTCATATCTCCTGCCCACTAGGTGGCACTGTGCTGAAACTATGCAGGTTCCCTCAGGTCATGGTTGTCATAACACACACCAAGTTTGGTCTGAATACGTTAAAGTTTTTCGGAGATATAGCCTCACGTCCACTATGGCATGCTCTTCATAGAATTCGTTAACGAGTTATTCAAAAACGGTTCGCCAATTAACTTGAATTTCAGGTTTTTGTGTCAACATGGTCTGAATAATTTTTCATGACAGAAAATGACGTCATATGATTGAATTGAATCGTCTTTAGGCACAAAATCAGAAGGGGAAAGAATTGTGTTACGAGCCCTAATGGTTCAAAAGTTATGAGCATAAACGTGAATGCAGCTTTGAACAGATGGTGGCGCTAGAGAGATTGAGTTAGAGACTCCAAAATTGGTGTGTTTAATGTTCAGACTGTCATCTATCAGTGTGCCAAATTTCACAGCTCTATGGGCTTCTCTAGACTCCAAAGTGGAAGAAGAAGAACAGTAATGAACACAATATGTGCCTGAGCACCAATATCTGCCGATAAAAATCATCATTGACATTAAGCTTAGTTTACTGATATATTTTCTTGTTTTAAGCAAATACTACTTAATGTTACTCATGTTGCTTCTCCAGTAAATGCATCTTGATTTAAGAATGTTTAGATATTTTAAATGAAAAAATGCAGAAAATCACTATAGAAAGACTGAAAAAGTATTTTCTTGCATAAAATACCCCAGTAATCCTTACTTTAGTACAGTGTACTTACAGTGTGCGACGCTTCGACCAACAGATTCACCATTTATCTTCATGCAGGTTTGAGGTAGCTATAAAGGGCTTTCAGACCTCCTTGCAGAACCTCTTTAATGGGCTTGAGCAGTGGATTGTGGACGATATGCAGGCCTTTATCCAGAGGATGGCAAGCGAGCTTCTCCAGGCGCCTCAGCATGAACATCTCATCAGGAACGCTTTGCAGATCGTTGAAGTCCACGTTGAGGAGCTCCAGGCCCGTCAGACGACACAGCGTCCTGGGAAGCGTGTGAAGCGAGTTCTGCTCCACGATCAGGATCTTGAGGTTCACCAGCTCCTGGATCTTATAATAATCATATAAATAATAACCTTTATTTTCTATAGCGCCTTTAACTGTACATCTCAAAGCGCTTTACAGAAACAAATAAAACAACAAATACACCATATCAAATAATCCACAATATAACATTTAAATTAAAGCAACAAAATACACCATATCAAATAATGCACAGTGAAAAATGTATACAAATATTCAATTAAAAGCTACCCTAAAAAAATGAGTTTTAAGGTAAGATTTAAGAGATTTTGCTTGCCTTATCTCGATTGGTAAAGAATTTCATAGTTTTGGAGCTATTGAAGAAAAAGCCCTATCTCACATCAATCATAAGCGAGTTAAAGGAACAAGACCAGTTTCAGAAGAGCGAAGGTCACGCGTTGGACTATATGGAATTAAAAGTTCTGTAAATAAGGTTTAGGGTAGACTTTAAAATTCTGATGCTTACTTACAAGGATTTTGTAAGTAAGCATCAGTTTATTTTGTATTTCAAGTAACAAAAAGGTATTTTATTTTGTTGTAAAGGGGAAGCAATGCAGAGACTCCAAAATGTGAGTAATGTGATCTCATATATAGTTCTAGCAGTCGAGATTTGCACTTTACCTGCAGTTTGTTTAAGGTAGCTTTTGACACACCAACAACACTGCAAAAAAGATTTTCTTACTTAGTATTTTTGTCTTGTTTCCAGTCCAAATATCGAAAAACTCTTAAATCAAGAAGCATTTACTAGATGATTAAAATGCCATTAGATGTCTTGTTTTCTGGAGGGAAATCTAAATAAAGTGAGTATTTGCTTTAAAAAAGTAAAATGATCTGCCAATGGGGTAAGAAAAAATAATCTTGTTTCCGTTTGAATTAACATTATGTTTCTGATCCCATTGGCTGATCATTTTGCTTTTGAAGAAAGCAAGAAAGCAAGAAAAGTATTTTTGCAGTGAAGGCATTACAATAATCAACTCAAAGGTGTTAATCAGCCTCTCGGCGACCTTATCTGCGAGGTTCTCCAGCTGGTTGTTGGCCAGATGTAGGAACACGAGGCTCTTCATGCTGTACACGCAGGCCGGGATGAGCTGGATGCAGTTGTGGCTGAGGTTGAGCTTGGCGAGTTTGCGCATGTTGGACAGGCTGTTGGGAAGCGTGCTGATCTGGTTATTGGCCAGACTCAAGACCTCGAGGTTAGAGCAGTCTCCGAGCTCCTCTGGGACGTCGTGTAACCGGTTCCTGTGCGCGAAAAGCACTCGTAGATTCCCGAGCCGTCCGATCTCAGGCGGGAGCTCCACTAACTCGTTCCCCCACAGATTAAGAACCACCAGGTTCTCCAGATTCCCAAGGCCCGATGGCAAAAGCGACAGCGCGTTTAAGGAGAGGTTGAGCTTCTGGAGCTCTTGGAGTTCCCACAGTTCTTCGGGCATCTTGTCTAGACCTCGCATGGCCAGGCTGAGCGTGCTGTAGCCCAAATGTCTGATTGCATGTTTGCGAATCCGATCAACAGAGGATAGATTTTCAACGCAACTCGTCTTCCGACGCAACGGCCTCTTTGAATCCTCGGAGTTGCACTTTCGTGCGACGGTTCTTGGTGCGACTTCGCTGCTCGCATGCTGTTGCTTTGAGATGTTTTGCCTCAAGAAAAACATTTTTTTTGATCGATGTCTGATCATTTGATTTGCACGTTCAGTACGTTCTTAAAGTTTAACCCCGACCAGCAGTGTCAGTCATGCTGCGAGCGGATGAAATGCTCTTGTTTGTTCACTTTATGTCCCGTTGTGAGGTCTGAATCTGTGTCCGGCTGGTGTAAATGTGAAGAGCGTTCAGAGTGACGTTTGCATGAGCAGCTGTTATTGTCACTACAGCTGAACTGAAGCCCTTAATGCAGATAAGCAATGGAATCACTGCAAAGTCATTAAACCCTCTTCTAAATACACTCGTGCGTATTTATACACACCTCCATTACTGACCTGCGTGCCAGGGTTTTTGTTGCTAAATACAACTAAAATAAAATACATAAAATACATTTGTGTTACTTGAAATACAAAACATTAAAATAAAAAAAATAAAAATTCAATAAAATTGAATAAAATAAAAAATATATTAAATTAAATTTAAACATTATTACAAAATTATTACAAAATTAAACTAGTTGCCAATGGAAACTAAAAAATACAAATGAATAAATATTATACAGACATATTAAAAATTATAATAATAGTAATACACCTCCATTAGCAGATGTGCATGCCAGGATTATTATTGGTAACTAAAACTAAAATAAAATACCTTTTCTAAAATACCTACACATAAATAACACGACATTAATAAACTAAAATAAATAGCTTAAAAAGTTAAAAATAACTCAAATAAAAAATAAAACTAATAAATAAAAATGAACATGAGAATGAGAATATTATATAGACATATTTAAAAAATTGATAATAATAATAATGCACTTCCATTAGCAAATGTGCATACCTGGGTTACTATTGTTGACTAAAGTAAAATAAATAAAAAGCTTTAGCTTATTTTATTTCAGCTAGAACAAAATAACAAAAACTAAATAAACTAAAACTAATCAATACAAATACTGTATAGGCATATAGAATAATAAACAATGACTAAAACACACACAAAAATTACTAAAACTTAACTTAACTAAACTTAAACTGAAAACAAAATAAATAAGATTTTATTCAAAATATACACAAAAACGAATAGAACATCAAAGATCCTAAAATAAGACAGGCACGAGAAACTCACGAGTCGAGACGCACATATATATATATATATATATACATATATGTCTATATATATCGACGTACAGCCTTGTGCTTGTCACGACTGAAAGTACAGTTAAGCCAACAGGACATCATATTTCCCATCATAATCTCATCAGTGATCCAGACAGAGACGTCTAACTTTACACATCACATCACACTCATGATCTGAGTCTGGCCAAACCAGAGACAAAGAAAGAGAGTCCGAAAAATAATCTTAATTCGAAGGGAAAATTCGATTATTTTTATTTTTCACTCCATTGGCATTTGTTCTTGTTTTAAGCACTAACTCACTTTATTCTGATACATTTTTCATTAAACATTTCTTCATACAGTAATTTTGTAACTAGGGACTGATAGAGCTGCTTAAAGTAGAATTCAGGCCTAAATTTCGATCTCAACTAGAAATGGTGTGTGTGTGTGTGTGTGTGTGTGAATAGGCTAAAGTATGTTTAAAAGACATAAATCACTGTAAAGTAAAACAGGAATAAGATGATAAATGAACCAGAGGTGACCGAGAGAGAAACCTATCCAGGCTAACACAACGCTATAATGATCAGGGAAATTAGAGAGAGAGAGAGAGAGAGAGAGAGAGAGTGTGTGTGTGAGAGAGAGAGAGAGAGAGAGAGAGAGAGAGAGAGTGTGTGTGTGTGTGTGTGTGAGAGAGAGAGAGAGAGAGAGAGAGAGAGAGAGTTTGTCTCTAAACCAGGTCTGTATGTTGCTGATCCAGCAGAACTGAATATAAACCAATTGTGTTTTTGACACATTCAGACTGTCTGATGGAGTATACCACTGAACACACACACACACACACACACACACACACTCTCACACGCACTCACAAACAAACACACACACACACACACGCTCACACACTCTCACACACACACACACACACACGCTCACACACTCTCACACACGCACTCACATACACACACACACACACACACAGACACACTCACTCACACACAGACACACCCTCTCTCTCTCTCTCTCTCTCTCTCTCTCACACACACACACACACACTCACACACTCTCTCACACGCACTCACAAACAAACACACACACACACGCTCACACACGCACTCACAAATAAACACACACACACACACACAGACACACACTTACTTACACACAGCCACTCACTCACTCACACACAGACACTCTCTCTCTCTCTCTCTCACACACACACACACACACACACACTGGGTGTCGTCTGCATAGCAGTGGAAATAAATACCGTACTTCCTAAAAATGTGTCCAAGGGGCAGTAAATAAATAATAAATAAAAGAGGGCCCAAGACTGAGCCTTGGGGAACACCGCTGGTGACTTGCGATGCCTTAGATCTGAAGTTTTT
The DNA here is from genome assembly GCA_030578255.1 of Tiaroga cobitis. Taxonomy (NCBI): domain Eukaryota; kingdom Metazoa; phylum Chordata; class Actinopteri; order Cypriniformes; family Leuciscidae; genus Tiaroga; species Tiaroga cobitis. Next base: position 53,014,185 of record CM060592.1, on the reverse strand, counting down.
GAGTTGATATGATCCAAACCTAGACAGGCAGATGCTCATAACTCCATAACTCCATATCTCCTAGGGAGGCTAGCCTGTCTAGGAGGATGTTTTGTGAGATTGTATCAAAGATTCTCAGATCGAGCAAAATAAATAACGGATGGGAAAGATTCACCATGGGAAAATCCCAGAGTAAAACTGGGATCTGTGAGAAACATGATACACCGGTGCCGGATGAGAAGTTTATCTATGTATCATCTTTATATCTCTTTGAATTCCTTTTATAACTGTTTTAATTTTCCTTGCTTTTATTTTGTGATTATTTTAATTCCTTTCTGTGTAAAGCACTTTAAATTATCATAGTGTATGAAATGTGGTATATAAATAAACTTGCCTTGCCTAAAGTCAGCAGACCACAAATGAAAATATGCAACGTGCAGATTTTGTACCAACCAGGAGAATTTCAGTTTTACAAATATTGATAAAGTGGTGTAAAAAGAGAGTTAGGCAAGGAGCACAGGTAACGTCGGGTGTCGTCTGCATAAAAGTGGAAATGAATACCGTACTTCCTAAAAATGTGTCCAAGGGGCAGTAAATATATAATAAATAAAAGAGGGCCCAAGACTGAGCCTTGGGGAACACCGCTGGTGACTTGCGATGCCTTAGATCTGAAGTTTTTGAGTTGATATGATCCAAATCAAGACAGGCAGATGCTCATAACTCCATATCTCCATATGTCCAAGGGATACAATCTTTTGTGAGATTGTATCAAAGATTCTCAGATCGAGCAAAATAAGTAAAGTCAGCTGACCAGAATCTGCTGCCATAAGCAGGTCGTTAGTAACTTTGACGAGTGCGGTTTCTGTGCTATGAAGTGGACGGAAGCCAGATTGAAATTTGTCAAACCAATTGTTGTGAGAGACCTGGATATTCGACCAGAAAATAAAAGTCATTTGAAATGTGAATTCAAATCTAAAACTCTGTGGTTACCAGCCCAAATCTTTAAAGGGGCTAAATGTAAGTCACGAATTAATTGCCTATTAACGGCCAATGTGTAAACAGCTTGTAACGAAACTTAAAAAACGAGACCTTCCCTGACTTCCCAGGTTGTCTATGAAAGCCTGTAGACCGATGTGTATGTGAAGGACTCAGGGCGTTTTTTGCTTTCAATCGCACACGAAACGAATGATAACGATGAAAGAGCCGTTCTGTACTGTAATGTCAATATGTCATACAAAGAAAAGGGATTCATCCAAACTATAGTCTGACATGTATATGTGCGTCGCGTGTGCCGCTGCAGTTCACTGAACGGCCACCGGTGTCGCTAATAACAAGAGTTTCTGAGTTCTACATATAGCCCGAAAATATTAGGTTTTTTTTTTTTTTACATTTATTTGTTTACTTCATCGGAATGGTACGAAACTTGTTAAAGGTTTTGGCACTTGCTGTGTGAACACACACACACACACACACACACAAATCACGGACATGATTGGAACAGGTTAAACGGTCCTGTAAACAATAGTCACTTGTGCTCCTCGCGGTCAGAAACGAGCGCATTGGAAATGAATGAGAGACGAGTTTCCTCTAGTGGAAGCGTTTGGAACTGCAGCCGAACAACATCTCACTGGAAGATCATTTACTGAGAGATCAGACTCACATCTGGAGCACAGCTGGTTTAGGTTTAGTGCTTTGATTTTATTGCAGTTTTAGAGTAAAACATGTTTTTGAAAATATAGATTTCATACAAAAATTTGAAAATAGTATTTTTGTGCATTTTTCATAACAATAAACGTAAGATTCTCTAACTTGTTTAAGTTCACTTTTTAAAACAATTTTTTCACTTCAGCAATAATCCGCCGAGTGTCGTCTTTGAAAAGAGATCAAACTTCAGTCTGTCGCTCTAAAACATTCAAGATTTATGACAATTTAAGTTCAAAAAGTGAATAAATGGATTATAAATACAGCGTAAATATAATTTAGTACCATCAAATCCCCTAAAAATACAAAATATTAAACAAAAAACATTATCAAACTAAAATATAGTACATTCCTTTCATTGAATAAATTTAAAAAAATCTGTAATTTTTGACCGCCATGCGAAGAGCACCGGATGGCCACATCAACTTTGCTCTATTGATTATGATTTCTTGTAGTTTGTCTCTTCATTATTTGTCAGTGTAGTCACTGAAACATGAGTGCATATGTGTTTCAGCATGCATGTAGTGTTTGATGCCCAGAAGTGTGTGTGTGCTGCTCCTCTTTAACAAACTCCTGTCAGGCAGAACTAATCACACACCGCTGCGCCGAGCGTGTGTTTTCCGTGTCTGATTCTGGAGAGCTCGCGCACTGATCATAAAATTCACAAATAAAAATAAAATAAGATTTGCAAAAAAACAAATATTTACAAATGTGTTTTATGTCACAAAGCGTATTTGTGAACTTCATAAAATTTTGTGAAACTCCTTACATTTATTTGTGTCACGTCTTGTTTTGGTTCATGTTTCATGTCTAGTCAGGTGATTCCCAGTTCTAGTCATGTGATCCCTTGTCTATTGTGTCATGTTGTCAGTGGTTCATTGTTCACAGGTGTCAGTCATTAGTCTTGTGTGTATTTAAGCCCTCATGTTAGGCTTGTCGAGTATTGTTTGTGTAGCCACTGTTTGTAAGCATGTTTTAAGTTCATGTCATGCCTTTTTGATGATTAAATAACTGCACTTGGGTTCTTCAAGCTCGCCTCCAGTGGACTCCTGTCACAGAAATCAAAACAGGGTCAAACAAACGCATGAGATCAAAACATGAACACGCTTACAAACAGTGGTTACACAAACACAATCGACAAGGCTAACATGAGGGCTTAAATACTAATTAATGAAGAACTATGACTACAACGGACACCTGTGAACAACGAACCAATGACAACATGACACAATAGACAAGGGATCACATGACTAGAACGGGGAATCACATGACTAGACATGAAACATGAACCAAAACAAGACGTGACAGTTTATGAATCTCAGTCTATATTTATGTGGAATAATGCAACAATTCTAACCCCATATGACGCTGATTGACTCAGAACGATATGAAAAGCTGTGCTAAATGCACCCAGACGCGGAGAACACAGATGTACTGAGTGTTTCCCGAACCTGAGCCGCAGGACACACACCTAATCAGGTTTGCACATTTCCAAATGTTAAACCTCATTACGGCACTTTCCACATTTCAATATGTTGAACGAGCGGAGAGAAATAGCGTGTCAATATCTTCCGCCTAATTACACACCAGTTCTTTTGTTTGGGACTCGAGGGACGAGCGGAGAATCATATTATCCGTTCCTGGGCAAATAACAGTTTAACATTTCTGCTCAGTGCCGACAGACACACATTGAATTTCGCGATTCGTCAGCAATAGCTGTGGATTTCCATATTTCCCAGAGGAGAAGAGCGGCTGGAATAATGTGGCTCCGATCAGCATCAATAAAACCTGCCGAACGGCTCACAGGTGGCGTATTATCACGGAAACGGCTTGTTCATTGTTTTAAGGATGTTCACGAGACTTGGGAACACTGTTCACGCTCACTGTGCTGGATCTTCTGTTGAGTAATGTTGCGTCCCCATATCATACAGTCAGTCTGTGTCTATTACTGTGAAGTCAGGCGCTAAAAATGACCTTTTGACATGAAAACATTGTTTTTTTTCCTCATAATTGGTTCTGAAGACAAAAAAAAAAAAAAAAAAACTTTAGTAATCATTGATAAAGTGGCTTTCCGTGAGGTAAAAGATGCATGAGATGTTTTCAGATGTTTTAAAATCGTTCATGTTACACTTCAGCCGTGGCAGTCAGACTACAATTCTTAATGTTTGTTTGCAGTTCCTTAAAGTAAAGTTACCGGTCAACTTTCACTCCCATTTGAGGACTTTATCAAGCGATGAATCCTTGTCTGGAGAAGTTGATCAACATTTCCTGGCGGTTCCTGCAAGAACGTCCGCTCTCCCATCAACACAACACGGGGACAGTTGCAACATTGTTTGGGGATGGTTGCAACATGTATGTTACAAATACAATATATTTCAGTGTTAGCAAAATTATTATTATCAAAAATGTAAGTTATAATAACATTACAGTGTTATTTATTATTGCATTCAATTGAGCATGTGCAGTGTACGTGTCATCATCTCCCCCATGCGTCCTGGGGCTTTCGTGAACGTTTTGGAGATTCATATTTTGTAAATAAAGTGGTAGATTATATATTCTTTGCATCGCTTCATAAAATAGAGGTTAAACCACTGGAGTCACATGGGTTATTAATGAGGCCTTTCCCTGGGGCTTGAAGTGTAGTTGCAGAGATTGTCAATGGGGGACAGAAATCTCTCAGATTTCATTAAAAATATCCTTACTTTTAACTTTATTGTTCCCAGGGGGGAGTTCTTTGCTACAGCACTGCACTTGTTTAACACACACAACATAACCGATATAGTACAAAAAGACATAATACAGGGGGAAAAAACAGTTAAATAACAATCTTCATTGGTGTTCTGAAGTATAATTTATGACAGAATTTTCTGGTGAACTAACCATAATTAAAATTTTTGGGTGAATTAACCCTTTAATGACATAATTTTAATTTTTCGGTGAATTAACCTTTTAATGACATAATTAAAATTTTTGAGTGAATTAACCCTTTAATGGAATAATTTACATTTTTGGGTGAATTAACCCTTTAATGACATATTTTTCACTTTTGGTGAACTAATTTAAATTATTCCATTGAAGGGTTAATTCACCCAAAAATGTAAATTATGCCACTAAACGGTTTTTGGGTGAATTAGCCCTTTAATGGAATAATTTTCATTTTTGGGTGGATTAACCCTTTAATGACGGAATTGAAAAAAGATTAGGTGAACTAACCCTTTAATGACATAATTTAAATTTTTAAGTGAACTAACCCTTTAAGCCTAATGTTTTTCCATCAGTTTCCATCACTTTGAATGGAAATAAGTGTATTGATCTAGTTCATTTGTATAACTATGATGAACTGGCATAAATGCTTAAAGATCATTACATTTTTTTACTTTTTTTAGACCCCAAAAAAACATATTTTTCAAGTTGCTAGACAATATTAAATAAATTGCTGTCCATTTAAAATGAAGAGACAATTTTATAAATCGTTTTCAAGTTCATATATATTATAAGATTCCTACTTTGTGGTATGAATAATAAAACAAACACTTAAAACTGCAGGCATAATTTAGGCATCACATGTGGAAATAAACGAAAAGGCCTTTAAGATAAAAGCTTCAGGAACTTTTGACATGTGATTGATCTCAATTTAAATGTTGAATATGAGTCCACATATATTACACCTCAGGCCTGTATTATGAGCACATGCCTTACGACAGAAAACACTTCTTTAGAGGGGTATATTTGAATTCTCATTTAATCTAACAGAAGAAGCAGTGATTTCTTTTGAGTTTTGAGTGAAGTCAGTGGCCCTTTTTGACACTTTCAGTGAAGATTCAAGATGGACTTTGCTTTAAATCCAACATCATAAGATTAATTTCAATTGTATCGATAACCATCCACACGAGCCACTGACACTCGGACCCCAATGAGCGTCTATATTTTGTATTTAATTACAGTATAGACGTAGTAGCTATAGAGGATTGAATGGTTTTGTGTCCTCTATAAATAGTGTTCTGGATCCTCCACTGGAAATGAGCATCATTGGTCTTCAATCTTCAAGGGTTAAATCCTAACGAGAACTTCATGTTGTCTAGTGAAACAATGGATCATATTCTCTGTGGCATTTAGCATTTGCAGGCAGGGGTGTAAAAAGAAGACCTTAATTAATCACAGCGCCCTCGTTAGAGCTCACTGTGATCCCGGCTCTCGTTAGTCCCACGGGTGGTTCATGGAAATTAATTGAAAAGCCGGTGACATTTCCCACCCTGGTTGAGCGGATGAATCGAGTGATAATCCCGGGATTTGGGTGTTAAATCTGCGGTTGTGGATCTGATTGAGGTCACAAACGCATCAAACTCATTCAAGAGATACAAAACACTTACTTTTACCATGGTAATTATATTTTTACATTGTGGTTTATCATAGTATGATTGGAAGTACTTATTCAGTGTGTAAATATCATTGTATATGAATATGGTAATCATTCAGTACCATGGTAATTATCCAAGTAGTATAGTAGCCTATAAACAATTTGACCATGCTATAGTTCTGTGATACTATGATATTTTTACAGTACCTTGACCTACATGTAAATATCATGGTAGTAATTCAGTACCATTCATATATCAAAGTATTATATTATTATTATTCGTTTTTTTTTAATAAAGTACCATCGTCTAGAACAAAGATGCCGCAGAGCATCTAAAACCATATTCATCAGGATCTGAATCCCGTAAAAACCTCTCGGATCAGGAGAAACTGACAGTCTTGGTCGCCCACTGCTGGTTAATTCAAGAATACGTGATAGAAAACCTTAAACTCGTACAAATAAACCATAAAACATGCAAGCATGGTACAAATATAAGTATTTAATTAATTTAAAGAAGTTCTCTCGTTTCGGCAAGTCTTTAGTCAATCTCCATCTGCCTCTTGTTTCATGAAGTTTACTGTTCCTGCAGCATCAACATTACTTTATAGAGAAGGCTGATCACACACACACACACACACACTCTCTCTCTCTCTCTCTCTCTCACACACACACACACACACACACACACACACACACACACACACCCATGTGTGTCGCTTGAAGCAGAAGCATGAAATCAGTGTGTGTTCCATCTGTATGAAGCGCCTCCAGCTCTGATAGACGGCCAAGAACCAGTGAGGAGAGTGACACACACACACACACACACACACACACGTCTCTCTTTCTGCCCCCGGCTGATGTCTCACTGTTCCTGGAACACAGATCTGGATGTTTTGGAAGTTTTTGGGCTGAAAGATCTGGTTCTCGCCCACCTCTGATCAACACACAAACTCAACTGATGAGGAGGTGTGTGTGTGTGTGTGTGTGTGTGTGTGTGTGTGTGTGTGTGTGTGTGTGTGTGAGTGAGAGAGAGAGAGAGAGTGTGTGTGTGTGAGTGTGAGAGAGAGAGAGAGAGAGAGAGAGAGAGAGAGAGTGAGAGAGAGAGAGAGAGAGAGAGAGAGAGAGAGAGAGAGAGAGAGAGAGAGAGAGAGTGTGTGTGTGTGTGTGTCAGGGACGTGCAGAGGGTATTTCAAAATGAATCAAATGTTTTATTAACAAATTTCGGGAGGAGCAGGTTCAGATAATTAACACGGGTGGAGAGCACTCAACAATCAATGATAAGAGGTGTATATGTAGACTCTCTCTCTCCTCAATCCATTGGCAGTTTAGCAGCACTTTGGCAACTTCTTAGTTCGCCGTTCCGCTACCATGTCTCAACGTTTAAACTCTTCATCTGACGAAGAAGCAAACATCCCCAGGGATCCGCCTTCGCGTCCGGCCGGTCCCACGACCATCCCTCCTACACGGGACGTCGCACCTGAGCCCCAGATCAGCCCAGCGCCCACCAAGACGTCGAGGCCAGTCTTCGCCGCCCCCGGGAAGACTTCCATCCTCCTTCCCGGCCTCCTCCTACCGCTCGGCCCGTCCCGACGATCCTTTCAGTGGCCTCCAGCTCCAGTCGCAGACACTAGCGCCGCTAGCATCACAGGCCCAAACCTTTCAACAGTCTCACACTACAGGTTACAACCCCGCCCACATCCAGTCGCTCAGACAAGCGCGAGCCCGCCTCCGCTTGCAACACAAGCCCTCTCTTCATTCTACCACCCTTCCTTTCCTTTCTATCCTCTCCAACTAACTTTCCTTTTCAAGCCACAGCGGGTAATCCAAGCGTGAGGCCGCCGCCAACATTCGCAGCCCCGGCTTACACCCTTCCCAGCTCTCTCATCCAACCCAAGTCACAATATTCTCTCTTCACAGCAACTCCGATGCCCGTCCCGTCCAATGCCGTCGCAATGGAACCGCCACCAGTGTCCCAAAGCATCCGCGCACAGATCCTCTCAGAGCATCCGCGCTGGCTCCAGAGGCGGACTGTGGCGAACAGGACGGCCGAGGGACGTGAGAGAATGTCGCGAGGCCGGTGGTGCGATTGCTAATGAGCAACACCTGTGAGCACACCGGTCTCGCATCTCTCACGGAGGAGCGGAAGCATAAAGGAGGAGCGACGACGTGGATGAGGAAGAGATGAACAGGTCTGCTTTTGTTTGTATTTTATTTTGGTAGCCAGCAGTCGTCCGTGAGGGGCTGCTGGCAGGTATTTTGTTTGTTTATTTCATTTAAATAAAGTTTTATTTGATTCTTCTCCGGTTCCCGCCGCCTTCTTCCCTGAACATTGCTACACGGACCAATTCCCAACTCCAGTACCTCGCTATTCGGAACTGATATTCCCGTAACCCACCGGCTAAAACCCCTCCTCGACACATCGCTCGACACTATCCTCCAAGCAGTTTCTCCCAGGACCTCCAATCCCACGTGACCGCTTGGAGATGTTTAAAACATTCCACGTCTTTTATAACATGTCGTTCCCTTTCAATCACCTCATTTACTTCCTACCTTAATAGCGCTAAGGGCTTACAAGTCGGGTCCATTAAAGGTTACTTGAGCGGCGTCCAGTTTTTCCATAAACTGATGTACGGCGCTCCCTCCCCTGAGATAAATAATCCACAAACCTCCCTCCTGTCCTGATCAAAGGGATCCAAAGATCCCAGCCCACCCATCCCGGCGCCAGACAACCTATAAGGCTAGACATCCTCACCAAATGTATTAACGCCCTCCGCACAGGCTACCAGCCCCTTAAAGGATTAGTTCACCTCAAAATGAAAATTTCCTGATAATTTACTCACCCAAATGCCATCCAAGATGTTCATGTCTTTCTTTCTTCAGTGGAAAAGAAATTAAGTTTTTTGAGGAAAACATTTTTCTCCACACAATGGACTTCAAGCGCAACCAGCATGTTGAAGTCCAAATCAATGCAGTTTCAACGGGCTCTGAAGAGCTTTAAACGGCTCTGCACGATCCCAGCTGAGGAACAGGGTCTTATCTAGCCAAACCATTGGCCATTTTCTAAAAAACAAAACAAAAAAACATTTATATACTTTTAAATCACAATTGTTCGTCATTTGCTGGTCAGCGACGCGCCGGGGATTACGTCATCAAGTTGGAAATGTCACGCGCCAGGTCATCTATCTAAGTTATTTGTCTGTGTACTCCGGTTCAAAAAGGCAGGGAAGGGCGAAAAATTCCAACTCATTTTCTCCCGTTTTCTCCTCCAACTTCAAAATCGTCTGACATCTTTGTTTTATTTATTATAAATTTTTAAATTGTGACGTTTCCAACATGATGACGTAATGCCTGGCCAATAGCGGTTTTAGGCACGGGCGAACCGGGCAGTTGCCCGGGGCGGCATTTCTTCATGTCACATGGGGGGCGGCACGAGCAGTTTAAAAAAAATCCTCTGCGCCGCGAAGGTTTTCTATTTTCTATCATTTCAATTCAGTTATTGGCAACGGCGCACCTGCTTGCTGAGAAGGCGCCGTGCACAGAAGCTGTCAAGGAAGTCTCCTGATTGGAGGTAACTCACCAAGGGCCGTTCACATATCGCGTCTTTTGCGCGCTCGAGGTCGTTATTTCAGATGTAGGCGCACGGGAAGCGCGCTCATAATTGAAGCGACGCGCTCATTTTTTCCAGGAGCAGCGAGATGAATCATTTAAAACTTTTCAGTATGGGGTGCACCCAAACACGTGGGTGTTTTTCTCTTCTCCGTAAATAAATCTTTTAGCAGAGCTACAGCAAGTGTTTTTCTGTGGTGGAAATCCATTAGCTACTAAAACTACTTCGTTGTGGAGAGCGCAGTGCATGGTTGTATAGCAACGACAGTATTCATAGGTTTAAAGGAAACCATGCCACAATGTGCATGTTTTCAATGCCACTAGTTTCAATCAAGTATATATTTGATACACCTGATGGTGACATGGACTTAGTTTCACATTTGAGGGAGGACTGTATCATCATCATCAAATAAAACCTTCAAAATCCACATTTAGATGGAGTTTGTTTTAAACCTGCTATCCTCCATCTGTTTGCATCTGTAGATTTCTTCTAAATTCACCAATTTAGATTTCTACATTTCAGAGAGAAAGACTCTTGATGTATGTAAGTCATTAACTTTAATAATAAGAATTTTAGACCATAAAAAGTCATAACAACGTTCGGATTTTCCATACAAGGTCATAGCCACGTCTTAAATTGATATGCTCATTCATTCATTATCGCGATATAATTTTTCTCGATAAAACGATATCAAGTTCGAGTCAATGTCGTCAATACACGATATCAATATCGAGTCAATACTCGATATCAATATCGAGTTCGATAAATGTTCGATAATGTTTATGTGCCAAAAGCGGAACCAAACTCATTTGAACCGCACGCGCCTCACGGACTGTTTATCCGCTCGGCTCAAAGTCCAAACGGCAGCGCGCGCGAGCTCACAGACGCGTTTACTCTGATCAGCGCTTCGGAACTCCTGACCTGATATTTAGATACACTATTCAATAAATATATTTGTTTGACAGGGAAGCTGTGCGCAAACAGTAGTATATATTATTTTAAAAAAATTAAAAAAGCACCCCAGAAAAAAGGGCACTTTCTCTCCAGGAATAAAAAGGGCAGGTGCTCAAGCCCCTTTTGATGTCTATGTGTGCACGTGCCTGACGACAGCCGTGGGAAAATCGGACCGAATTTTACTATTAATAATAAAAGATAAGCTACTGTGCATTATAAATGTCAGGAATTTATCTTTATTGACTCATTCTTTTTATAAAGATGATTTAAAGGCTGAAATAATAATGTGAGGTTTATCTTTTTACAAAACCTTTTTTGTCAAAAGTTTATTAGAACGTGTACATGTTATAACATAAAAACACTCCTTTAAAATTTGGCCATCATCTTTAATGTTATTAACTTGGTGAATTGATTTCATTTGGCCTACTTTTTGAACAAGATTCTTTGTTTAACCGTGATAATTTTGGTCACTATATTCGTGAAATGAAAATAATTTTCATAATGATCAAATAAAATCAACTGTAATTATGTGTTTTTACAGTAGCCTATAAAATGCAAAGTACAATTTTCTATTAAAAAATAATCTCTGATTCTGTCCTTTTCTCTGACATTTAAGAGTGACAGGCGTACAAAAGTTATTTTAGGTCTAAAACAGTTTGGATAGTTGTTAATATGAGAGTTATTAGAAATTATTTAAGAGATAAGTATTGTGTTACTACATAAGTAGCCTAGCTCTCGGCCACTTTCACTTTTCAAAACTTTATTTCGTGACAAAGTATAGTTTAACAAGTCATAACTAAAAGTGTGCCATGCATAGAATTCGAGGCAGTAACCAATGAGCTAATGGTTCCTCCCTGAAAGTTAGATTAATAGCTATAGCAAAATAACTGGATTCTCTTAACTGTGTTTTTCAAATGAACGGTATGTGATTTTATTGTTGGGTTTTTTTTTAGGTGGTGGAGGGGGGTCTCGCCCAGGTTGTAATTCAATGTAGAACCGCCACTGTGTCGCTGACCAGCACAAGACGAACAGTTGTGGTTATAAAGTATATAAATGTTTATTTCGTTTTTTAAATGCCCGATGGTTTGGCTAGATAAGACACTGTTCCTCAGCTGGGATCGTGCAGAGCCGTTTGAAGCTCTTCAGAGCCCGTTGAAACTGCATTGATTTGGACTTTAACATGTCGGTTGCGCTTGAACTCCATTGTGTGGAGTAAAATCCTGAAATGTTTTCCTCAAAAAACTTAATTTCTTTTCCACTGATGAAAGAAAGACATGAACATCTTGGATGGCATTGGGGTGAGTAAATTATCAGGAAATGTTCATTTACACCGCCCGCACACTCGACGCCATGTTCAGGCTTTTTTGGTTTTCTTAGAAAAATTTCTCACCTCCAAATTTGACCCAAAAATCCACCCCACCATCTCAGACTTGTCAGTACTAGATGGTGAAACAATCTCATATTTGATCAAGCAAAGTAAAACCGACCAAACCAAAAAAGGTCATTTGATCTACATTTTTAACCTCTTGTCGCCAATCCAACCATACCAGTCCATTCTGGCATATCTGCAATGGAGAACCTCCCAAGCTAAACCTCCTCTGGAACCCTTGTTCATAGACTAATCCAATAAACTCGTGACGCGCTTTTGGTTTCAGAAACACCTCAAATCCGTTCTCCAACAGTCAGGCATTCCATCAAAGCATTTCTCAAGTCACTCCTTCCGTATCGGGGCAGCAACTTCAGCAGCCCAAGAACCCAAGCTCTCGGGAGATGGTCCTCAGATGCTTTCCAAAGCTATATCAGGACCAACCGGTTCCACATTAAAAAAGCCCACCAAACCCTCATTCATTTAAAAAAAAAAAAAACGAATTCAAAACGAATTTTCCTCTTTTTACGTTTTCTCTTTCTGTCCAGCGAGTCTTTGGTCTCACACCGGACACAGCGAGAACCTTCCCGGTAGAGCACTTACGTTTTCCCTTTCGTCCAGCGACGCAGTGTGAGAAAATCTAGCCTAGATCGGAATGGCCACTCCTCTGTTGGCGGACAGGCCCCGACGACCGCAAGCCGTCCCTGTCGAAGCTACATGGGCCTCTCGGTCCGTCGTCCGTGATTTGTGCGAACAGCTCCCATCAAGAAAGGCACAACTCTCCAAATGTGTCATTCCAAATTACCACTGCTCCCCGTCCGTGGGCCGTCAGTCCAGCGTGGTGAGCCCCACCACGGGCCCTCCTGGCCAGGCACCCAGACCCTCTCTCGAGATGCCAGCCCGCCAAACTCGCCACTCATTTGGGGGTCTTCAGTCCGGCGGCTGTCCTCTGCTCTTTTGCCTTTTGGAGGGAGTACTCTGGGATCGGGCCGAACTCCCTCCCCCGGACAGCACGCCAAATACGCATTAAACTTTACCCCCTCTAATTGTATGTAAGTGTGAACTCGTGAAATTGCCCTTCTCAAACAAATATCAATGATAATATTGTGGTCAATAAAACAAAATGCATTTGATTATAATTAAAATGACAATGTATATAAAACGAACGTAGCCTAAATTCACGTTTATTTTTACGTAACCGTTGCGTCACTTGCGTACGTGTGTCTTGCTTCGGTCTTGACTGACGGGGTCACGCCTGTTTCACACACTCCGTGTTGCGGTGCAGGAGCAGCACGCGCTGTTGTGCTTTCACATATCCAGCTTGTTTTAAATTGTAATCTTTTTTTCTGTACTTTTGATCAAATAAATTCAGACTTTATGCGTATAAGGGACTTTAAAAAAAATGTGTCTGCACATTTTTGACCAGTAGTACTGTACTATTATACTATTGCTGCAAAATTATCAAAAATGTTAAGATAATAGTCATTTCACGTCACCATTTCGCGTGTTGTTGTCAGCCTGCACTTCACACAATAGGCCTGTAGGGGGCGCCGGGGCTGGACTGTGGTCATCAAATCAGTCCCTCCAGAAAAACGCGATTATGCGATCGCTGAATTCAATGCATAATCAGCCAAAGTCCGCATATTTATGCGGGGGGTCGCATTTTTTTCAAATACTCCGCAATTTCGCCGCATAAATTGCAGATTTCCGCGCAAAATATGCGGGGCTTGCATGATTTCATAATCCCCGCATTTTTCGTCGCAAAAAAGTCACATATATCTTAGCAGAAAGTTGGAAAATGTTGCGTTTGCTTCACACAAGAGCAGCCGTTTCCCCCTGTTGCCATGGGAACGTTATGAATTGACGTAATTACACGACGTGAACATCATCGAAAAGCTGTAAAACAGGAGCACACTTTATTTTTAAATATTTCATTTATTCATTTTTACTACTCATTTTTTTGTAGCATATTCCTCTAGTAAAGCTACAGAACTTGTTTGACTCCTCAATGTTTTGTAAGTTTGATGTGTTTATTAAGGTCTTGTAACGCGTTGTGTCGGGAAGAAAAATAGGGATAGCTCACAGATGAAGTTATTGCAGAGGCCAGACAGACTCACAGAGGCGATTGGCATCTCACAACTAGCACTTTATTCCCCAATCGAACTCGTATAACTGTCTGTCACATGTTCTACCGTCCACATCGCTACTTAATAAACAAAATAAGATAAAAGAAGTAGCATCAAACAGAAATGACCCGCACACATGGGGTGTTCGAGCAGGGGCGTCGATTTCGGTGGGGACGGTGGGGACGCGTACCCACCAGATTTCGTGATGAGTCATTTTGTACCCACCACTTTTTTTTGGCATGATGCTGGATGCTGGTTTTATTCTCGCTGACTATCGCGCTTCTTTATTTAACCCTTGGCTTTCACACAAGTTTAAAATATTCTGGCTGACCACCCAGTGTGAATATTTCTAGGCGACCGTTATTTAGAAATGTTGCACTCTGGTTTCCATGGTGACGTGTCATCGCTTGTCACGTGAGACACCGCAGCCACAACAGCACTGAATAATGAATGATCTGCTTTTGTCATTTTCCCTTTTTATTCAAAATATTCACAAATTTGTTTGCTATAGCATGACATATCTGATATTCCGATTGTCAAATATATGCAAGTGGATGTGTTTTGTTGTTTAAACTCCTTTATTTTTTAAATGAGCTGACACTGACAGCTTAGCATGGACAGTGAACGAGCGGGAACTACATAGTCTGCTGGGATGAGCCGAGGCAGAGAATTTCCGGCCAAGGTTCCGCATTTTAAGGGGGCTCCCGAGGGCTGATCATTCAAACAATCAGGAATGTTAATATAAAGACGCAGCAAATATCTCTGCATCCCAGACCCCCCTCTCTCGCTACGCGATCGCTGGCTAACGTCATGCTTTTACCGTCTCGCCTTTTTCAAACTGGAGCAGCGCTTACTCGCAGGTATGTAGACAAATTACAATGCATGATTTGATTTGTTAAACGTGAAAAGGACTTATCCGTCTAAACGCTCGCTCTCTAACGTAAACCTAGATATATATGTTCACTGTTTTTAGGCGCATATCCAAGTGTTTGTGCGGAGTGTGGACATGGAGGCGCCGACGCGATTACTTGCATTTTCCTATAAACAGTGGAAAGTTAAAACAATGTTTATTACTTAAGTTTTGCTGGTATTGTGGCTATAGTCTTGTGCATTTGTACACAACGGATCAGCTGTTTTAACTCTTCTCTTGCAATACATCATGTTAGCCTTGCCTTAGCCACCAACTTACTCAGCTAACTCAGTTACGGTTTGCGTTCGTACAGCAAGCATTGGTGGAGTCGGAGATGATCGTGGAGTAGTCAGTATCTTGTTTAATTATTGCTTGAATCTATTGCTGAATTCTGGAATAGTTGTGATGAGGATGATGATGGAGGCGGGGTGCTTTCAAGTTTTGGTCAAAATGGTGATACGATTGGATGGATGCAGTGTCAGATCATGGTGTGATCATCGTTCATCTGTGCGACACATATTTTTGCTTTTTCAATCTTGGCAAAATTGTAGTGCAGAACGCAGAAGTTGTGTTGTCAATTGGCGATTTTTTTTGGACAGTTTTCAGTTGTTATGAGGAGCAATATGAGAGAGAAATTTGGTAATCATTGTTTACATTAAACCACGTCATGTCATATTGTCAATGTTACTTATCTTATGAAGCAGAATAGTGGGTCATAGGCTACTCGTATGTCTAATGCTTTTTAAAAACCTAAGGCTTTCAAGTTCAACATAAAACGAGTCAGACATCATCACATGTTTGTATACATTTTTATTTATTTACATTAAGCGACAGTAACGTTACATCGTCTTTCAAAACATGATCTGCGCGAAAGAGAGAGAAAAAAATAATGTCATTCATTGTACCCAGCACTTTTGAAAATGCACTTCCGAATACGTCTCTGTCCCCAGCACATTTCAAACCAAACTGACGCCCATGTGTTCGAGGCGCGCATACAGTATAATACTGCAGACAGTTCAACAGGAGCGCGCAGCTCTTAAAGGGGCCACACCTTATTTCCACTCGTTACAGTCTGAAATAAAACAAGATGAGAAATTAAATATTTCCAGCACTTTCTGTGATGTAGTTATGCTTGCTTATCGTAGGAAGTAATAAGAAAGGACTCTTTACAATAAGGTAGTAGCCTAGTGAGAACAGGGTGTTGGGGGAATCACTTTTTTTTCTCTTTTTCATCAAACCGCAGTTTTTGCAAGTTCCCGCAATTTTTGCAAGTTCCCACAATTTTTGTTCCCGCAATTTCATCGCAAAAAATTGCATAAATATCCCGCATATTCCATCGCATTTTTTATGAAAACGGGCCGCGTAATCAAGGATTTTTGCCCGCAACAATCACAAAAAAACTCCGCGTTTTTCTGGAAGGACTGTCAAATGGTGTATCACTGTAGACTAAAGTGACTTGAATAGGCTACTACTTACCATTAATGCTACTTTTGGTGCTGGTTTTGTGTGTCATGATACAGTTATTGTATGTAAAGAGCACAAGTGACACAGACACACATTTACTGATCATTTATTCACTCGCATCCTCCGAGTGTTTGTGATTTACTGGAGAACAGGTTTAGATGTTTAGAGTCTCTGGCTCTGCAGGAATGAGCAACACATGTCTATAATAAAACTTTTGAACAGAGAAACTGAATTTTAATGGTTTTAATGTTTCAGATTCATCATACGAGTAATTAAATTCACTGCCTGACTTGTAGCTACTTCACACAAACTATTGACGTGTTGCATTGGAGATGTTTGGATTCACATGCATTTGTTTGATTTC
>CM060592.1:52987107-52997257 GCA_030578255.1 Tiaroga cobitis | reverse complement strand
AAACCGGTTCAGTGATTAAACAAGTAGAAGAAGAGAACAGAGAGATCAGATTAGCTCAGATTAGATGCATTCATCTTTTACAGAGACACTGAAACAGTTCACATGAAAACAGACGTGCAAAAACACGGCAGCAAAGCATTACAGTGAGCATTATAGCTAAATGATCTGCCAATAAATCTAAATCAAGAAAGAAAAAACAAAATCTCGTTTCTGTTTGAATGAACATTATTTTTCACATCAACTCACTTAATTTTGTTTTATTTACCCAGACAACAAGACAAGATCTTATTGCATTACTCCTCCAGTAAATGCATCTTGATTTGAGCATGTTCAGTTATTTGGACTGAATGGAGACAGAAACAGTGAGGAAGAAGAGCGTGTTTTGCAGTGCAGATCTTCATCTAGACTCTTTTATCAGTAATTCTTCAGCTCTTTCTGCTTTATCAAGTAAACATGAGAATACTTGAAACTTGATATTGTTGTTAGTAATATTCAAGGTTTTCTCGAGTATCAAATCATTTATTATAAAAATCACGCGTCTGAAATATGATCATCAGGCTTTTTGAGGAAGGTTTATTAGTTCATCTCTCAATCATCATTGCATTGCATTGCATTATATGCTTTAAAACGGCATAAAACTAAGCGTTTAAAGATCTTACCAAGACATTATTAGCAGATATTGATATTTATATACATTTTATGCAAGCATCTGTTTTACTGTTATAAAGACTGTTCACTATCATAAACCTGATGCATTAAATATGACAAAAAAACATAAAACACAATATGCAAACGTTTTTTTTTTTTTTGTCTGAAGGTTTAATAAACGATTGTTTAAAGTGTCAGATTTTGTTAAATCTTTTGTTAAATCATGTCTAATCTCTCTCCACAGTGAAGGAAAGGACGCTTCTCCTCTCGATGTTGTTGCTCTGCGTGACATTTGAAAGAGTCTTGATTTAAATGTAAGAGTGTTCGGACTGAAGAGTTTCAGAGCATCACAGTCGTTTGACTCACGTCGCCTTGGTAACGACAGTCCTCTGTGCATCTGTTGCCATGGCAGCCACGAGGCGCTCAGCATCCGACGGCCTGTATCTGTTACCATGGAGACCAGCGTGAGTGTAGCAGCGTCACACCTGGATGAAGGGTGATCATCTGTCAATCATACGAATCATCCTCGACTCTGACTGTTCAATTATTGTCTAATAAATCAATCAATCAAAATGTTGATCTGACGGAAAAATATCTCATAAAACAGAAGGTTTGGGTCAGGTTTATTGTTGCTAACTAAAACTAAAACCATAAACCATAAAAAATGATTTACTTGAAACAAGATAAACTGGAATAACATAAAATATGAATATAAAAAAAAACAGTAAAACTTTGGCAACATTTAAAAAAAATGTTTTAAGTTGAAGCACTAAAAAGTCAAAGTTATGACAAAAAAAAGTACAAAATGATGACACAAAATAAAAATGAATAAGAAATTGACACTAAATCAAAGTTATGACTAAAGTCAAAATTATGACAAAAGAAAGTTATGACTTACTGTAAAAATGCATAATTATTAGATAAAAAGAAAGTTATGAATGACTGTAAAACATCAATTTTGACATAAAAAAATCATAATTATGACAAGTCAAAGTGATTACTCAATGTAAAAAGTCATAATTACAACATAAAAAGGCATAATTATGACATCAGTCAGTTATCACTTACTGTAAACATTCATAATCATAACATAAAAAGTCATAAGTATGTTATAAGCCAAAGTGATCACTCACTGTAAAAAAGGTCATAATCATAACCTAAAAAGTAATAATTATGACATAAAAGTAATGAAATACTAGAAGACCTAACTAAAACTAAATGAACTAAAACATAATTAAACTATATATACATATTTTAAAATATTAATTATAATAATAAATGACAAAAAAATTACTTCAACAATAACTAAAATTAACAAAAATGTGATACTAAAATAACACTGGTTTGGGTTTAATTGAGAATTGTATATTATTATGAATATTTATATTTGATTATTTAATAATGTAATATTACATTTGGGTTTAATATATTCGCTATAAACTATATGATCGATAAAGTCAGGACAATGTATATCGATGTATTCCATTACTGTAACTCATCTAAATAATTTAACACCTTTCAACTCCATTTTTTTTTTATTAGTGTTGTTATTTCCATCTGGATTATGATATTCCCTCTTGGTTCAGAAGACAGATGTTAGATTCATGTTTCCCCAGGCTCATGTTTATAATCTTAAACACAGTAGTGGATATAAATATAGCAGAAGCTGAGCTGGAAATAGAGCGGAGAGGACGTGATTGAGAGCAGGCTGCTGTGTTGATGAGGTGGAAAGTAAATGAGTTTGGCAGAAAATCAGAAGATCATGATGAACACATTTGCATAGAAATATACGATTATTTTTTATAGGGCTCGTGAACGAGTCCAACACGCTCATTAGAATTATCAATTCTGCATTCATTACGCACTCTCTTTGTACAGTATCTCACACGTTGTATTGATTTTACATCACAGCACATTTACAATGGCATAAAGTAGTCGTTTGATTGCCGGATTATGCAGATTCTCTTTTTCATATGCAGTTTTCATTGAAAAGGTTGAAATTATGACATAAAAAGTCAAAGGTATAAATGTAAAAAGTAAACATTATGACATACTAAGTCAAAATTATGAAATACTTAGACATTAACGAGATGAAAAGTTAAAAAAATGACAAAAAAAATCTAAATTATGACTAAAACATACTAAATAATAACTTAAAAAGTCACAATTGTAACATAAAAAAATCTAAATTATGACAAAAAAAAGTAAGTTATGGCGTAAAAAGTCCTAATTATGATGAAAAGTTGAAATTATGAGTTAAAAAGTCACAATTGCAACATTTAAAAAAATCTAAATTATGAAAAAAAGAAAGTAAGTTATGGCGTAAAAAGTCATAATTATGATGAAAAGTTGAAATTATGAGTTAAAAAGTAACAATTGTGACATTTAAAAAAATCTAAATTATGACAAAAAAGTAAGTTATGGCGTAAAAAGTCATAATTATGATGAAAAAGTTGAAATTATGATTTAAAAAGTCACAAGTGTGACATTTAAAAATTCTAAATTACGACAAAAAAAGTAAGTTATGGCGTAAAAAAGTCGTAATTATGATGAAAAGTTGAAATTATGACTTAAAAAGTCACAATTGTGACATTTAAAAAATCTAAATTACGACAAAAAAGTAAGTTATGGCGTAAAAAGTCATAATTGTGATGAAAAGTTGAAATTATGATTTAAAAAGTCACAATTGTAACATTTAAAAAATCAAAATTATGACAAAAAAAGTAAGTTATGGCGTAAAAAAGTCATAATTATGATGAAAAGTTGAAATTATGATTTAAAAAGTCACAATTGTGACATTTAAAAATTCTAAATTACGACACAAAAAAAGTAAGTTATGGCGTAAAAAGTCGTAATTATGATGAAAAGTTGAAATTATGACTTAAAAAGTCACAATTGTGACATTTAAAAATTCTAAATTACGACAAAAAAAGTAAGTTATGGCGGTAAAAAGTCATAATTTTGATGAAAAGTTAAAATTATGACTTAAAAAGTCACAATTGTGACATTGAAAAATCAAAATTATGACAAAAAAAGTAAGTTATGGGCGTAAAAAAGTCGTAATTATGATGAAAAGTTGAAATTATGACTTAAAAAGTCACAATTGTGACATTTAAAAATTCTAAATTACTAAAAAAAAAGTAAGTTATGGCGTAAAAAGTCATAATTGTGATGAAAAGTTGAAATTATGATTTAAAAAGTCACAATTGTAACATTTAAAAAATCAAAATTATGACAAAAAAAAGTAAGTTATGGCGTAAAAAGTCATAATTGTGATGAAAAGTTGAAATTATGATTTAAAAAGTCACAATTGTGACATTTAAAAAATTCTAAATTACGACAAAAAAAGTAAGTTATGGCGGTAAAAAAGTCATAATTGTGATGAAAAGTTGAAATTATGATTTAAAAAGTCACAATTGTAACATTTAAAAAATCAAAATTATGACAAAAAAAGTAAGTTATGGCGTAAAAAGTCATAATTATGATGAAAAGTTGAAATTATGATTTAAAAAGTCACAATTGTGACATTTAAAAATTCTAAATTACGACAAAAAAAGTAAGTTATGGCGTAAAAAGTCATAATTGTGATGAAAAGTTGAAATTATGATTTAAAAAGTCACAATTGTAACATTTAAAAAATCAAAATTATGACAAAAAAAGTAAGTTATGGCGTAAAAAGTCATAATTGTGATGAAAAGTTGAAATTATGATTTAAAAAGTCACAATTGTAACATTTAAAAAATCAAAATTATGACAAAAAAAGTAAGTTATGGCGTAAAAAGTCATAATTATGATGAAAAGTTGAAATTATGATTTAAAAAAGTCACAATTGTGACATTTAAAAAATTCTAAATTACGACAAAAAAAGTAAGTTATGGCGTAAAAAGTCGTAATTATGATGAAAAGTTGAAATTATGACTTAAAAAGTCACAATTGTGACATTTAAAAAATTCTAAATTACGACAAAAAAAGTAAGTTATGGCGTAAAAAGTCATAATTTTGATGAAAAGTTAAAATTATGACTTAAAAAGTCACAATTGTGAAATTGAAAAATCAAAATTATGACAAAAAAAGTAAGTTATGGCGTAAAAAGTCATAATTGTGATGAAAAGTTGAAATTATGATTTAAAAAGTCACAATTGTAACATTTAAAAAATCAAAATTATGACAAAAAAAGTAAGTTATGGCGTAAAAAGTCATAATTATGATGAAAAGTTGAAATTATGATTTAAAAAGTCACAATTGTGACATTTAAAAATTCTAAATTACGACAAAAAAAGTAAGTTATGGCGTAAAAAGTCGTAATTATGATGAAAAGTTGAAATTATGACTTAAAAAGTCACAATTGTGACATTTAAAAATTCTAAATTACGACAAAAAAAAGTAAGTTATGGCGTAAAAAGTCATAATTTTGATGAAAAGTTAAAATTATGACTTAAAAAGTCACAATTGTGACATTGAAAAATCAAAATTATGACAAAAAAAAGTAAGTTATGGCGTAAAAAAGTCGTAATTATGATGAAAAGTCTGAAATTATGACTTAAAAAGTCACAATTGTGACATTTAATAATTCTAAATTACTAAAAAAAAAAGTAATTTTATGGCGTAAAAAGTCATAATTGTGATGAAAAGTTGAAATTATGATTTAAAAAGTCACAATTGTAACATTTAAAAAATCAAAATTATGACAAAAAAAGTAAGTTATGGCGTAAAAAGTCATAATTGTGATGAAAAGTTGAAATTATGATTTAAAAAGTCACAATTGTAACATTTAAAAAATCAAAATTATGACAAAAAAAGTAAGTTATCGCGTAAAAAGTCATAATTATGATGAAAAGTTGAAATTATGATTTAAAAAGTCACAATTGTGACATTTAAAAATTCTAAATTACGACAAAAAAAGTAAGTTATGGCGTAAAAAGTCATAATTGTGATGAAAAGTTGAAATTATGATTTAAAAAGTCACAATTGTAACATTTAAAAAATCAAAATTATGACAAAAAAAGTAAGTTATGGCGTAAAAAGTCATAATTGTGATGAAAAGTTGAAATTATGATTTAAAAAGTCACAATTGTAACATTTAAAAAATCAAAATTATGACAAAAAAAGTAAGTTATGGCGTAAAAAGTCATAATTATGATGAAAAGTTGAAATTATGATTTAAAAAGTCACAATTGTGACATTTAAAAATTCTAAATTACGACAAAAAAAGTAAGTTATGGCGTAAAAAGTCGTAATTATGATGAAAAGTTGAAATTATGACTTAAAAAGTCACAATTGTGACATTTAAAAATTCTAAATTACGACAAAAAAAGTAAGTTATGGCGTAAAAAGTCATAATTTTGATGAAAAGTTAAAATTATGACTTAAAAAGTCACAATTGTGAAATTGAAAAATCAAAATTATGACAAAAAAAGTAAGTTATGGCGTAAAAAGTCGTAATTATGATGAAAAGTTGAAATTATGACTTAAAAAGTCACAATTGTGACATTTAAAAATTCTAAATTACTAAAAAAAAGTAAGTTATGGCGTAAAAAGTCATAATTGTGATGAAAAGTTGAAATTATGATTTAAAAAGTCACAATTGTAACATTTAAAAAATCAAAATTATGACAAAAAAAGTAAGTTATGGCGTAAAAAGTCATAATTATGATGAAAAATTTAAATTATGACTTAAAAAGTAACTATTGTGACATTGAAAAATTCTAAATTATGACAAAAAAAGTAAGTTATGGCGTAAAAGGTCATAATTCACTTTTTATGACAAAAAAGTTTAAATAATAACATGTCGAATCATAAGTCAAAATGATTCAGGTGATATTTCTTCTCTAATCTTATGTCACATGTCACGTGTTGTGTGATTCGAGTGTGTGTGTTTCATGTGTTCTTCAGTTGACCCGCAGCATCAGTGAAGACCTCGACTCATGAACGCTCTTATTGCTGGATATGGATTATGACAGATGTTTTAGCTTCAGCTTCAGCTTTCCTCATGTACAGTATCTGCTCATCTGTGACTGATCTGCATGTTATTACTGTAATTATGATCCGCTCTCTCTCACATACTATCATTTGTTTGCTGGTAATGAGGATTAATAAACAGAAATATATTCATGAGGATCTGCAACTGTTCGCTTTTACATCCTTTATTGCACATAAGGATAAAAATCATGTGTTTTTTAAATCTTAATTATGACACAAAAAGTCAAAATTATGAAATTAAAGTCATATTTGTGAGCTGAAAAGTCAGAGTTATGACAGTAAATTAATGGATTATACGGCGAAAATTCGGACATAAAAAGTTGAACAAATGAAAATTGTCATTTATGTGTATAATTTATTATCATAAATTATATTGAATGTGTTGGTGTTAACATTTCACTTTCAGTCGAAATGACATTTAGTTTAATCTGCTTATATCGAAAGCCATCAGCAAAGCTTGAGTTTTATGATCAGTTAAAAAGTCTCCTCCATAGTTTGAATTTTAACAAAGAGGTTATACTGATGGGGGATTTTAATGTCAATTGGAGTGATAAGGGTGGAAGAAAGAAGTTAAAAAATATTACAGACTATTTTAATCTTACACAGTTAATTGAACAACCTACAAGGATAACTAATCGGTCTGAAACTAAAATAGATTTATTGTTCACTAATAGACCAGAACGCATTTCTAAAACCCTTAATCTAATGACAGGAATGTCAGATCATAATATTATCTTTTGTGCCAGAAAGCTAAAAAAAAAATCGTTGTCTTTCCTCAGTCAAAACATTATGTAAATATGAATCAGTTCCTACTGGTCAACAGGAAAACCTTGGGGTAGCATTAGGAGAGATTGAATGGAACCGAGTCCTCTCTAAAGGGGATCTGGAGAGTGACTGTGACCAATTTGCTACAACAATTAAGAAAGTCATGGGGCCCTACCTCAGAAAGCGGAGTCATAAGTTAAACAGGGACACATTGCCCTGGCTCAATGAAGGATGTAGGAAACTTATGAATGAAAGAGATCAATTATTGAAACAATCCTTAAAATCAGGTCTTACAACTGACCGACAGAAATTTACTTCATTAAGAAATAAAGTAATAAAAACTCTGCGCCAAGCTAAAGCCAAATTTTTCATTGATACTATTAAAGAGGCTGGAGGAAATGGGAAGAAGATATGGCAAACCATAAATAAGTTGATTGGCAGAAAACAGAATTTTAATAATAGAGATTTAGAGTTGGAAATTAACAATGAACTAGTTACAGACCCAACCATCATAGCCTCTGAACTAAATACTTTCTTTTTAGATTCTGTCTATGAAATAACTCAACTTTTTAATCCACTTAGCTACTCTGTTTGCTCCATTAATTATGCACTGCCGATTTTTCATTTACAACAAATAACTAAATTAGAAGTATCAAAGATTATTAATAGTTTAAAAATTTCGAAGGCCATGGATATCTATGGCCTTGATACATGTTTTTTAAAAAGGCATAAAGAGGTTCTTATTCAGCCTATTACACATCTGATTAATCAGTCCTTAAGTCAATCCATCATGCCTTCAGCATGGAAGTTGGCCCTGGTCACACCTATTTTTAAATCAGGGGAAAGATCAGTCATGGACAATTATCGGCCTATCAGTATTTTACCTGTTGTTTCTAAAATACTTGAAAAATGGGTGGCCAATTTATTGATCCAACATCTCAATAAAAGCGAAAACTCACTCCATCCTTTGCAATTTGGCTTCAGGGCTCAGCACTCAACAGAAACAGCCAATTGTTTGTTTCTGGAAAAGGTTAAAGGTTACTTAGATAAGAGTTCTTGCGTCGGTGCTGTTTTTTTAGATTTAAAGCGAGCTTTTGATACTGTTAATCATGAAGTTCTCTTATCTAAATTAACACATTTTAATTTCTCTGAGCAAGCTCTCAACTGGATAAAATCATACTTGTCATGTAGAAAGCAATGTGTTCGTATTAATGATGCAACGTCCCCTTTATGCAAATGTCCTGCCGGGGTCCCTCAAGGCTCCATACTTGGTCCGATTTTATTTACACTTTATATAAATGACCTGCCAGAGGCATGTAAAAATGTTGATGTCCAGTTGTACGCAGATGATGCCGTAATATTTACACATGGTAAGAACTATCTGGAGATAGCATCCACACTCACATCAGCAATGGCTCACATTGATGACTGGCTCACTAAGTCATGTCTCCATCTAAATACCAAAAAAACTGTTTGTATGGCGTTTACCAAACAAAGCATGAAGGTGTTAAATTCTAATGTATTCTTCAGAGGACAGGAGCTTGACATTGTTAATGAATTTAAGTATTTAGGAGTTATTTATGACTCCACTTTAACCTTTAAATGTCATGTAAAAAAGGTGGCAAATAAAGTTAAATACAGTTTGCAGAATTTTAAACAAGTTAGGCCATTCCTTAATACCAAAGCTGCGAAGTTGTTCTTATATACTATGATTTTTTCTCATATTGAGTACTGTTTTTTAAATTGGTCTTTAACTAGTATATCTACGCTTAAAAATATTAAATCTCTTTTTAAGAAAGCCATAAAAATTTTTGATAAAAAAGCTTTGTCATTTCACCATTGTGATATCCTAGCGAGACATAAATTTCTAAGTTTCGACAATCTAAAAAATTTCAAGTATGTTTGTCTGGTTTATAAAGTGTTAAACAATCTTGCTCCGCCTCCGCTGCATGTCTTCTTTCAAAAACTTGCATGTGGAGGTAGTACACGGGCCTCTGCAAAAGGGGACTGCATGATACCATTTAGACGTACCACCTTTGGACAAAATGTATTATCAATAATAGGTGGTAAACTCTGGAATAATTTGCCCCTTTCGATACGAGAGTGTCCTACTTTTGACACCTTCAAAACTCACTTGAAAAAGTGGCTCATAGAGAACCAGAGATGCACTCATATTTAACTATCATACTTATATAAGCCATAAACTATCGTGGTTAAAATTAATTGTAGTATAGTGGTGATTGTATAATGTTTGTGTTTTTATGTACATCTTGTTTTTATCTATACGCTGTCTGTAATATCAATGTATTTTTATTTGTGTATGTTGTTATAGTGAATGAATACTGTATGACTGTTGTTATTTTGTTTGTTTTGTTTTTGTTACCGGCCTAGGGACTGCAGATGAAAACTAGTATCTGTTTACTATTTCTGGCGTATTTACATGGTGTAGTTCTCTACAACAATGTTCATGAATACGCATGGTCCCTATCAAATAAACTAAATAAATAAAAAATAAATAAAAAAAAAAAATAAAAAATCATTTATGAGATGAAAAGTTGAAATTATGACATTCAGTGAAATTATGACAAGCCAATTAAAAGGGTCAAAATTATAATATTAAAAAATAAAAATTAACGTTATGGCGTAAAATACAAAAATCTGAAACTATGACAGTCATGACTTTGAAGAGTCGAAATTATGGTATAAAAAGTCAAAATTAGGCCATACTAATTCATGCATAATTTATATGCATAAAGTC
>CM060592.1:52904607-52979607 GCA_030578255.1 Tiaroga cobitis | reverse complement strand
TGGAACAGTCTTCCTACCATTGTCCGGGAAGCAGACACACTCTGTCAGTTCAAAGCTAGACTAAAAACACATCTCTTTGACCTAGCATACACATAACACACTATAGACTTCTATAATTCAATGTTAGGCTGCATAGATTAGGTCAGCCGGAACTGGGAACACTTCCCTTAAATCTTGATGTACTCGCTACATCATAAGAAGAATGGCATCTACGCTAATATTAGTGTCTTTGTTTATCCCGAGGTTTTCCCGCAGCCTGCCGGATCCAGGCCGTGTCCAGATCTGACGAAGGAGATCCGCCTGGACCCGATGACAATGCAGTGCTGGAGTATCCACTATCCTCTCCCTATGGAGGATCCCTTTCCCACTCTACAGATAAAGCGTTGTGAATTCCGGCTCGCGTACCCCGAAGTGATAAAATAAAACAAAATTCTGTATCAAAATTTATAAGCAAGAAAAGTAGTTTGTTTAGGCTGGGTTGTATGAATTACAAACCTGCGCACATATTTTAAAAGCACATAACTATAGAATCAATTCTTAATGCGCATGTGAACGCCGTCAGCGTTAATCACAGGTTCAGTTTAAAGTCTGTTTAGAGAGAACGGCGTCGTCTTAGTGGCCCCTAATTTAATAACAAATGATCATTTCGACGGAAGTGAATCAATCAAAACTAACTTTAGCTGGAAATAACATTATTCAAGAACCGCTATAATGCCAAAACAATCTGTTACCTTAAATTATATGTTTATCTCTGTAAAGCTGCTTTGAAACAATCCATTGTTAAAAGCGCTATATAAATGAAGATGACTTGACTCACACACACTCACATACTCACACACTCACACACACACACACACACACACACACACACACACACACACACACACACACACACACACACACACACACACACACACACACACACTCACTCACTCACTCACTTATACTCCTCCTCTTGTACTCACACTCTTCCTCCTCTTATTCTCACACTCTTCCTCCTCTTATTCTCACACTCTTCCTCCTCTTATACTCATACTCTTCCTCCTCTTATACTCATACTCTTCCTCCTCTTATTCTCATACTCTTCCTCCTCTTATACTCATACTCTTCCTCCTCTTATACTCATACTCTTCCTCCTCTTATTCTCATACTCTTCCTCCTCTTATTCTCATACTCTTCCTCCTCTTATACTCATACTCTTCCTCCTCTTATTCTCACACTCTTCCTCCTCTTATACTCACACTCTTCCTCCTCTTATACTCACACTCTTCCTCCTCTTATACTCATACTCCTCCTCCTCTTATACTCATACTCTTCCTCCTGTTATACTCACACTCTTCCTCCTCTTATACTCATACTCCTCCTCCTCTTATACTCATACTCTTCCTCCTCTTATACTCACACTCTTCCTCATCTTATACTCATACTCTTCCTCCTCTTATACTCACACTCTTCCTCCTCTTATACTCACACTCTTCCTCCTCTTATACTCACACTCCTCCTCCTCTTATACTCATACTCTTCCTCCTCTTATACTCATACTCTTCCTCCTCTTATACTCATACTCCTCCTCCTCTTATACTCACACTCTTCCTCCTCTTATACTCACACTCTTCCTCCTATTATACTCACACTCTTCCTCATCTTATACTCATACTCTTCCTCCTCTTATACTCATACTCTTCCTCCTCTTATACTCATACTCTTCCTCCTCTTATACTCATACTCTTCCTCCTCTTATACTCATACTCCTCCTCCTCTTATACTCACACTCTTCCTCATCTTATACTCACACTCTTCCTCATCTTATACTCATACTCTTCCTCCTCTTATACTCATACTCTTCCTCCTCTTATACTCATACTCTTCCTCATCTTATACTCATACTCCTCCTCCTCTTATACTCACACTCTTCCTCCTCTTATACTCACACTCTTCCTCCTCTTATACTCATACTCCTCCTCCTCTTATACTCACACTCTTCCTCCTCTTATACTCATACTCTTCCTCCTCTTATACTCGTACTCTTCCTCCTCTTATACTCATACTCTTCCTCCTCTTATACTCATACTCTTCCTCATCTTATACTCACACTCTTCCTCCTCTTATTCTCACACTCTTCCTCCTCTTATACTCACACTCTTCCTCCTCTTATAGTCATACTCTTCCTCCTCTTATAGTCATACTCTTCCTCCTCTTATACTCATACTCTTCCTCATCTTATACTCATACTCTTCCTCATCCTATACTCATACTCTTCCTCATCTTATACTCATACTCTTCCTCCTCTTATACTCATACTCTTCCTCATCTTATACTCATACTCTTCCTCATCTTATACTCACACTCTCCTCCTCCTATACTCATACTCTTCCTCATCTTATACTCATACTCTTCCTCCTCTTATACTCATACTCTTCCTCCTCTTATACTCATACTCTTCCTCATCTTATACTCATACTCCTCCTCCTCTTATACTCACACTCTTCCTCCTCTTATACTCATACTCTTCCTCCTCTTATACTCATACTCTTCCTCCTCCTATACTCATACTCTTCCTCATCTTATACTCATACTCTTCCTCCTCTTATTCTCATACTCTTTCTCCTCTTATACTCACACTCTTCCTCATCTTATACTCATACTCTTCCTCCTCTTATTCTCATACTCTTTCTCCTCTTATACTCATACTCTTCCTCATCTTATACTCATACTCTTCCTCATCTTATACTCACACTCTTCCTCCTCTTATTCTCACACTCTTGTATGAGTGTGTGTGTGTGTGTGTGTGTGTGTGTGTGTGTATAATGCTCTTATTCCTCTCTCTGTGTCTCATCTTCCTCCTGCTCTAGTTTTGGACACACACTGAGTGTGTTTGAGGTCTGGCGTGTCTCTCGTCTGACCTGAAGTCTTGCTCATTTGTTCACTTCTCTCTGGGGAATCTGTGGGATTCGTGAAAGCGCCGGCACTGGATCCTGTGAGCTACAGCGATTACATAATACATTCCCTGTTAGCGGGAGAACACATATGTTTTTGACATGGTGTTTTTAAAATACACCAGCTAGAATGAATCTCCAATAGAGGTGTAACAATATATCGCAATACAAAAATGCAACAATATGTATCATGTATAGTTCACCCAAAATAAATATTACTGTGTGAGAAAAAATGCAAGTTTACCGAGTTTTAGTGTCAGTACTACATTAAACTACTATATATAATGTTGAATATAATGTATAATAATGCAGTGTGTCCTGATAATGCCAGATGTCTGATGTTACCAGTAAAAACTGGCCGACATTATTTTAAATATATCTAGTCAGTGACAGTGAAACCATATTCATCTAAAATAATTCTGTATTCCCAGCTTCAGAATCATGAATATTGTTATTCTGGCGTCTCTATTGTCCTGCGGTTGGGTTTCCAGCACTGAGTCCAAGACTATTCATTTACACACACAATGTGAAACCAAATTTAGCATTTTAATCAACAGTACATTTTTTGTCAATCTTTTACCATATTTCTTGGAGTATCGCAATAATATCGTATCGTGAGTTCACCCTAATGTCCAGTGATGCTGAATTCAGGTTAATGGAAAGACTCATTATAAAGGTAAATAATAACATATACTGTGAAGTGATGCTCTTGTGATATACTTATTTATGGACGTGCTGTAAATTAATAAAAATGTCTTCTAACAGATATTATTAACACATCATCTGCTGATCTTCATAATAAAAAAAGGGGAAAATGCCACATCAATCGAATGACCCGAGCAACCATGATGGTGAGCATGCATATATTCAGAAAAGTCTTTTATTTATTTGTGGGTTTGATTTTTTTTAGCTTGGTAAGATAAGGTGTATCTGAACAAAACAAGTGAAGATGCCATAATTGTTTGTTTTTGGAGCTGTGTGTGTGTGTGTGTGTGTGTGTGTGTGTTAATTTGGCTCATTCTTGTGTCCTAGAAACTCTAAATATAGGCTTCACGCAGATGCAGAACAGGTAAATAATTAAGAGCGACTGAACTCTATTTAAATCTGTTTAATTGATGTTTCTCCGTGGAACCGCAGGCTCTGGACGGAGACGATGCTGCGGTGAGATTTGCCAGATACAGCCGCTCAAATCATGACTGATGGGAATATCACAGTGATGGAAGGAAATTACTTAAAGGCGACCTATTGTGTCCCTTCTAACAAGATTTAATGTAAGTCTCAGATGTCCCCAGAATGTGTCTGTGAAGTTTCAGCTCAAAATACCCTATAGGTCATTCATTATAGCATACCTAAAATGGCCCTTTTTGGGTGGAAGCAAAAACACATTCACGTGCACTCTAAAAAATGCTGTTGTTTTAACCTAGTTTGGGGTCAAATATGGACAAACCCAGCCATTGGGCTACATTTTTAAATAGAATTTTTGATCCAACGTTTGGGTTTGTCCATATTTGACCCAAAATTGGGTTAAACCAACCCAGTTTTTTTAGAGTGAGTGTGTCTTTAAATGCAAATGAGCTGCTTCTCCCCGCCCCTCATTCCAGAAGAGGGCGGAGCCTTTATAGCTTGGATACTCCAGCAACGACAAAACAGAATAAAAAATATAAGTCCATTTCCACGGAATGTGTTTTTGCATTCACTGCGCTGCTGTTCTGCACTAGACTGAGCTTGCGTTTGTTACTCGTTCGGGAGATTGGTTGTAGAGTAACGTACCAGCTTCAAACGCGTCTCAACCAATCAGAATCAAGGACCGGAATTATCCGCTTTATAGACCTTATGTAGCCCCGCCCCTTTTCAGCGCTAAGCTCATTATGTTCTGTCTTATGGTTTGTATTTACACAGCGTGAAGGTAAGATCTTACAGAATTATGAATGAACCACTCATTTTAAAATCTTTCCGTTCTATTTGTTTTGACCTCCGCTTCAAACATTACAATGCTCATGATAACTTTCCTTCACTCTACAATAAGCCAATCCACTTCCCCAGTTTATTACTCTTTGACATGAGCGATGACCCAGAAGTGCTACGCGATTTCACTACGCGAACTCACTCGAGGCCCATAGAGAAGGAAATTAATAGTTGAATAAATTCGTTATTTTTGTTTGTTTTTTTGCACACAGAAAGTATTCTCGTCGCTTGATAAACTTAAGGTTGAGCCGCTGTAGTCACTCTGACTATTTTAACAATGTCTTTAATAACTTTTCTGGGCCGGCCAGTTTCAATACCTTAGAAGCCTATGGAGGAGTGATCCAGCTCTCAGATTTAATCACAAATATGTTACTTTGTGTCCCAAAGGTGAACGAAAGTCTTACGGGGTTGAACAAAATGAGGGAGAGTAATTACTGACGGAGTTTTCATTTTTGG
Source organism: Tiaroga cobitis (assembly GCA_030578255.1). Lineage (NCBI taxonomy): Eukaryota > Metazoa > Chordata > Actinopteri > Cypriniformes > Leuciscidae > Tiaroga > Tiaroga cobitis. The sequence continues at coordinate 52,974,250 of CM060592.1, read as the reverse complement.
TTGAACTATCCCTTTAAGGCGCCGTCAGTGGCGAGAAGTAATCCAATGTTTGTTTGATTTAATGCGATGCTTTGCTTTTCTGAAGGAGAACGATTCTGAGGCAATGGCTATAGCTCCCCTTGCTCGCGCTCAAACGCCAGTGGCCAGTGAAGTTTACTGGCGCTGTGCAATTAGACTTCAGTATTTGGGGAAGGAGGTGAAACACCCCTTAGAGACCGACTCGAAAGGGAAAACAAATGACTCATCTTGAGACACTCTTTATGATTTATGGGGGATTTAAAAAATGGAGTGAGTGGATTTTCCTCATTAGGGTGGTTATGTTCACACACTGCCAACACATTTATATTCAAACACCAACTTAAAGTGAATTTTGCATAATAGGATATTAAGAGGTTAAGTCTTGTTTTCTGAAAAAAGTATCAAATAAGAGGAAAGTTTAAGTAATGGGGTCAGAAAAATTTATCTTTTAAGTTTATTTTCTGACCCCATTGGCAGATATGTTTTCTTTTCATAAGCATAAACTCACTTTTCAGAAAACAGTTCTAAATATCTTCAGTCATTTTGCTTGTCCGGTAAATGACTCTTGATTTGAAGATATTTGTGCTGGAAAACAAGACAGAAACACTGAGGAAGAACATCATTCTTTGGGTAAAGGAGAATCTATTTGATACAGAAGCACTTCAATTATTCAAGTCTCGCCTCAGAGTCTGTGCAGATAAAGTACACAGAACCTTTCATAATGTGGTACAAGATCACCAGCTGATCCTACATCGCCCTAGATACTGAAGAATAATGAAATCTACCTTTTCCGCCTGCTTCAATATGTGAACTTAATTAGGAGGAACAGGTGTGGAGCTCTCGTACCCGCTAAAAGCATTTGCAAAATGTCATATGAGGGACGCGTGGGAGCGCTGCTGGAATCCCAGACCTCATTTCCACCGGAGTCTAGACTCTCCTGGAGTCTGAGAGGAAACCGCAGAGATGCATGTAGTGTCCTGAAATCACACAGATCTTTAACATTTGTTCATGACTTTGCCAGAATGTTCTGAAAACATTCCCTGTTGGCTAGGTATGTATTTAAAATACAGTGTTGAGGTACACTGTAAAAAAATATTGTTGCAAATAGAATGACATTAGTGTCACAACAGGTCAGAGAAGATGAAGAGCAGGGGATCTATTTGCAGCAATATAACAAAGACCACAAACCTGCGCACTTATATTCAAACGCACACAACTATAGAATCAGTTCTTAACGCGCATGTGAACGCCATCAGCGTTTATCACAGGTTCAGTTTAAAGTCTGTTTAGAGAGAACGGTGTCGTCTCAGCGGCCCCTAATTTAAAGGGATACTTCACCTCTGGAAAGATTAATGTGTATTTATAATGGGTCAGAAATGTGAAATTATTTTTGAATTTGGAGCTTTCTAGCCTGAGAAAAGCCAGAAAATGTATTTTTGGCTTATGTGGATGAAAGACAACAACTCCCAGAATGCACTTGCTTCGCTGCCCTAGGAGGCCACGCCTACCGGTAACAGAGCGCAGTAGTTAAAGAACAAGCGCGAGTCATGTTTACTGTGGCGAGCAGGACGAGGCTAGGGCCGCGGGGAGAACGGCGCGAGTCATGTTTACTGTGGCGAGCAGGGCGAGTGAGGGCCGCGGGAGAACGGCGTGAGTCATGTTTACTGTGGCGAGCAGGACGAGTGAGGGCCGCGGGAGAACGGCGTGAGTCATGTTTACTGTGGCGAGCAGGACGAGTGAGGGCTGCGGGAGAACGGCACGAGTCATGTTTACTGTGGCGAGCAGGACGAGTGAGGGCCGCGGGAGAACGGCGTGAGTCATGTTTACTGTGGCGAGCAGGACGAGTGAGGGCCGCGGGAGAACGGCGCGAGTCATGTTTACTGTGGCGAGCAGGACGAGTGAGGGCCGCGGGAGAACGGCGCTAGTCATGTTTACTGTGGCGAGCAGGACGAGTGAGGGCCGCGGGGAGAACGGCGCGAGTCATGTTTACTGTGGCGAGCAGGGCGAGGCTAGGGCCGCAGAAGAACGGCGCGAGTCATGTTTACTGTGGCGAGCAGGACGAGTGAGGGCCGCGGGAGAACGGCACGAGTCATGTTTACTGTGGCGAGCAGGACGAGTGAGGGCCGCGGGAGAACGGCGCGAGTCATGTTTACTGTGGCGAGCAGGACGAGTGAGTGCCGCGGGAAAACGGCGCGAGTCATGTTTACTGTGGCGAGCAGGGCGAGTGAGGGCCGCGGGAGAACGGCACGAGTCATGTTTACTGTGGCGAGCAGGGCGAGTGAGGGCCGCGGGGAGAACGGCACGAGTCATGTTTACTGTGGCGAGCAGGACGAGTGAGGGCCGCGGGAGAACGGCACGAGTCATGTTTACTGTGGCGAGCAGGACGAGTGAGTGCCGCGGGAGAACGGCGCGAGTCATGTTTACTGTGGCGAGCAGGGCGAGTGAGGGCCGCGGGAGAACGGCACGCGTCATGTTTACTGTGGCGAGCAGGACGAGTGAGGGCCGCGGGAGAACGACACGAGTCATGTTTACTGTGGCGAGCAGGACGAGGCTAGGGCCGCGGGAGAACGGCGCGAGTCATGTTTACTGTGGCGAGCAGGACGAGTGAGGGCCGCGGGAGAACGGCACGAGTCATGTTTACTGTGGCGAGCAGGACGAGTGAGGGCCGCGGGAGAACGGCGCGAGTCATGTTTACTGTGGCGAGCAGGACGAGTGAGTGCCGCGGGAGAACGGCGCGAGTCATGTTTACTGTGGCGAGCAGGGCGAGTGAGGGCCGCGGGAGAACGGCACGCGTCATGTTTACTGTGGCGAGCAGGACGAGTGAGGGCCGCGGGAGAACGACACGAGTCATGTTTACTGTGGCGAGCAGGACGAGGCTAGGGCCGCGGGGAGAACGGCGCGAGTCATGTTTACTGTGGCGAGCAGGACGAGTGAGGGCCGCGGGAGAACGGCACGAGTCATGTTTACTGTGGCGAGCAGGACGAGGCTAGGGCCGCGGGAGAACGGCACGAGTCATGTTTACTGTGGCGAGCAGGACGAGTGAGGGCCGCGGGAGAACGGCACGAGTCATGTTTTCTGTGGCGAGCAGGGCGAGTGAGGGCCGCGGGAGAACGGCACGAGTCATGTTTACTGTGGCGAGCAGGACGAGTGAGGGCCGCGGGAGAACGGCACGAGTCATGTTTTCTGTGGCGAGCAGGGCGAGTGAGGGCCGCGGGAGAACGGCACGAGTCATGTTTTCTGTGGCGAGCAGGGCGAGTGAGGGCCGCGGGAGAACGGCACGAGTCATGTTTACTGTGGCGAGCAGGGCGAGTGAGGGCCGCGGGAGAACGGCACGAGTCATGTTTACTGTGGCGAGCAGGGCGAGTGAGGGCCGCGGGAGAACGGCACGAGTCATGTTTACTGTGGCGAGCAGGACGAGTGAGGGCCGCGGGAGAACGGCACGAGTCATGTTTTCTGTGGCGAGCAGGGCGAGTGAGGGCCGCGGGAGAACGGCACGAGTCATGTTTACTGTGGCGAGCAGGGCGAGTGAGGGCCGCGGGAGAACGACACGAGTCATGTTTACTGTGGCGAGCAGGACGAGGCTAGGGCCGCGGGAGAACGGCACGAGTCATGTTTACTGTGGCGAGCAGGACGAGTGAGGGCCGCGGGAGAACGGCGCGAGTCATGTTTACTGTGGCGAGCAGGACGAGGCTAGGGCCGCGGGAGAACGGCACGAGTCATGTTTACTGTGGCGAGCAGGACGAGTGAGGGCCGCGGGAGAACGACACGAGTCATGTTTACTGTGGCGAGCAGGACGAGGCTAGGGCCGCGGGAGAACGGCACGAGTCATGTTTACTGTGGCGAGCAGGACGAGTGAGGGCCGCGGGAGAACGGCGCGAGTCATGTTTACTGTGGGGAGCAGGACGAGTGAGGGCCGCGGGAGAACAGCGCGAGTCATGTTTACTGTGGCGAGCTGGACGAGTGAGGGCCGCGGGAGAACGACACGAGTCATGTTTACTGTGGCGAGCAGGACGAGGCTAGGGCCGCGGGAGAACGGCACGAGTCATGTTTACTGTGGCGAGCAGGACGAGTGAGGGCCGCGGGAGAACGGCACGAGTCATGTTTACTGTGGCGAGCAGGACGAGTGAGGGCCGCGGGAGAACGGCGCGAGTCATGTTTACTGTGGCGAGCAGGACGAGTGAGGGCCGCGGGAGAACGGCGCGAGTCATGTTTACTGTGGCGAGCAGGACGAGTGAGGGCCGCGGGAGAACGGCACGAGTCATGTTTACTGTGGCGAGCAGGACGAGTGAGGGCCGCGGGAGAACGGCACGAGTCATGTTTACTGTGGCGAGCAGGACGAGTGAGGGCCGCGGGAGAACGGCACGAGTCATGTTTACTGTGGCGAGCAGGACGAGTGAGGGCCGCGGGGAGAACGGCGCGAGTCATGTTTACTGTGGCGAGCAGGACGAGTGAGGGCCGCGGGAGAACGGCGCGAGTCATGTTTACTGTGGCGAGCAGGACGAGTGAGGGCCGCGGGAGAACGGCGCGAGTCATGTTTACTGTGGCGAGCAGGGCGAGTGAGGGCCGCGGGAGAACGGCACGAGTCATGTTTACTGTGGCGAGCAGGGCGAGTGAGGGCCGCGGGAGAACGGCACGAGTCATGTTTACTGTGGCGAGCAGGACGAGTGAGGGCCGCGGGAGAACGGCGCGAGTCATGTTTACTGTGGCGAGCAGGATGAGTGAGGGCCGCGGGAGAACGGCGCGAGTCATGTTTACTGTGGCGAGCAGGACGAGGCTAGGGCCGCGGGAGAACGGCACGAGTCATGTTTACTGTGGCGAGCAGGATGAGTGAGGGCCGCGGGAGAACGGCGCGAGTCATGTTTACTGTGGCGAGCAGGACGAGTGAGTGCCGCGGGAGAACGGCACGAGTCATGTTTACTGTGGCGAGCAGGGCGAGTGAGGGCCGCGGGAGAACGACACGAGTCATGTTTACTGTGGCGAGCAGGACGAGTGAGGGCTGCGGGAGAACGGCTGAGTCATGTTTACTGTGGCGAGCAGGACGAGGCTAGGGCCGCGGGAGAACGGCGCGAGTCATGTTTACTGTGGCGAGCAGGACGAGGCTAGGGCCGCGGGAGAACGGCACGAGTCATGTTTACTGTGGCGAGCAGGACGAGTGAGGGCCGCGGGAGAACGGCACGAGTCATGTTTACTGTGGCGAGCAGGACGAGTGAGGGCCGCGGGAGAACGGCACGAGTCATGTTTACTGTGGCGAGCAGGACGAGGCTAGGGCCGTGGGAGAACGGCACGAGTCATGTTTACTGTGGCGAGCAGGACGAGTGAGGGCCGCGGGAAAACGGCACGAGTCATGTTTACTGTGGCGAGCAGGACGAGTGAGGGCCGCGGGAGAATGGCGCGAGTCATGTTTACTGTGGCGAGCAGGACGAGTGAGGGCCGCGGGAGAACGGCGCGAGTCATGTTTACTGTGGCGAGCAGGACGAGGCTAGGGCCGCGGGAGAACGGCGCGAGGCCGAGGGCGTGATTACCGATGAGCGACACCTGTGAGACGCACCGGTCTCGTATCTCTCACAGAGGAGCGGGAATTTTCTTAGCAATGTTAAAACGCACATCAACCGATCACTTGTTTAGCGTTCATGTAAACACGACATTCAGATTCACCAATTCACCAATGTGTGATTCACCAATTCACAAAGGTGTGCATGTAAACAGTGAATGGCGACTGCAGAAAGCAAAAGCAAAAGAATCCCGGACATCGACGGCTGGACATGTCCGGGAGAAAGAGGATGGTAACCCCTACTACTCAGCTTTCTCCACAGAACAAGAGCCTGCTAGCTTAGCTTCCAAAAAAAGATGTCTAACACTATGTGTGCATTCTGTGAGTGAGATCTCACCCTCTATGGGCGGGTTGAGAACATGCGGGACTGTAGTCTTTAGCCTCTGGCCAAAAAATCCTCCGATGACGCAAAATTATGATTTTTTGTGTCATCGGAGGATTTTTTCCAGACCACTGCGAACAAAGAGATAATGAGAACTGAACAAGAAACAGGTGAACATAATCAATTACCAAGGAGCAAATGAGAACATACTTAGAAACCAAGGAAACAGGAACTAAACAGTTAAAGGGAAACAAAATAATCTTTAAACTAAGAGTCTCTGAACACAAACAAATAAAAAATGTGACAGATATAATAACTTCCCTAATTGAGCTTGTTGAGAACTCAAATATTCAAGTTAGTTAATACAACTTCACATTTCACATTGACTTAGCTCACAATTTTACGACAGCACAATTACAGTGTATAGTAAAATATAACTAAAAATAGGTAGTAGACTGCAGTCAAGTTTAAAAAAAAAAAGCTACAATATTCTTGTAAAAAATGACTGCTGCGATTATCACAACTTAACATTTAGCATTAAAATAACTTAACTTACATAGTTAATCAATTAAAGTCCCCTTGTAGTCAATAATTCCCTTAAAACTCATCTTTGATCACCAAATGAGCCCCGCCTCCACTCACTCACTCAGCTCAGAGATCCACTGGTTGACGATCACACGTTGATCTGATTGGTTACAAGGTCGTTTGTGACGTCAGAAACACCAGCGATTTCAAACCGTGTGTTTGAGACTGTCTTTGGTTCACTGCAGTTTTAAGCAGAAAATACTCAGCAATGCTGTCGACTTATGAACTTACACACGGTGTGTCTTAAAGCGTATTAAACACACCACATACACACATAAACAACATTAAAAGCTGGATTTTCACCACAGGGGGACTTTAACAGTTTTTTTTCTGTAGCATTTTTACGTTCTCTTCGTCGACTAAAATGACTAATGCTTGTTTGTTTTCAGGGAACGGTGAGTTGTCCTCTTCCTTCTCTTGGCTCGTTACAGCATTATTAATTGTTTTGGCAGCAGCAGCAGCAGATGAAGGTCACAGAGACACCGGATATGATTATGCTAATGAGCAGAGACACGTCCAGTGAGCGGAAAGAACAAACCTGAAATGAGAAGAGGGACGTCCAGCAGAGACATAAGGACTTACTATACATGTTGAATATGTTCTTGTACTTTGCGAGCGCTAAAATATATAGTATGAATGTAATCTGGACGTACAGCATTCGCCATGTTTTTCCGCATACTATAAAGCAGGGAAGTGTGTGATTTCAGCACCAGACTTTCATTATCATAACATACTGTCTTTCTCTCAGGTTAGTTTTCATTGTAAACGTTATTTCAATGTTTATTTTAAAAGCAGCAGGCCTGGTTTTCATGAACTGAAGAGCTGATGTATTCAGCAGAACTCATACGGATACGGACATTGGAGAGTCTGGACTCTGTCAGTTTTATTTCCTGAATCAATATAAAGCAGCATTGTCAAATGACAGGGTTTTCTCAAAGTAATGAACTAAAGTTCTTCCGGGGGGGGGGGGGGGGGGGGGGGGGGGGGGGGGGGGTCCAGTGAAGTGCCTTGAAACGCACAGCATTATTTATACCCCGTTTACACAAAGGGAAGACGCAGATATTTCCCTGCGGTTTGGCCTCTCATTTACACGAAAACCCTGTTTTTATCACAGAAAACGATTATAAAACACCAAAGTGGAGATTTCTGTTAACGCCGGTTATGTGTTGCCGTGTGAACTTGAAGAAACGGGGTTTTAGGTTCTCAAACGCCACATTATGCGCCAGAAAATGCTGAACGTCATGTGAGCGCCCAGTTTGTTATAGTTATGATGGCGCTCGACTGCGTATTTATGTGGGTGGATGTAAATGACAACTTTTTTGAAAACGATTGTGTGCACGATGTTATTATTGAAAACGGAGGGGAGGAAATATTCGTTTCTCTAAATATGTTGATGTAATTTCAACTGAAACAGGAAGACAGGGCGGGACATATCGAACAGCTCCTCCCCTTTTTTTAAATAGCCAATGGCGTTTAGTTTATATCACAGCTGTTGAACACGATAAAGCCGCAGTTTACTCCTCAATATCGCTTTAAAATACCGCATTCGGATTTAAATGATCCGATACTCTTTTCAGAGACTCGATCACATGATCCGCTATGTGTGTCGTGTCTCTAGACCGGTTCGTGAAACCAGACTTCATTCAGCTCAATGAGGCGCATATTGACACTGTCTGAATCGTTCCCTATCCCCTATATAGTGCACTATGTCCAATTCACCATATATAATAGTAAATGTGTGAAGAAGTGACTGATTTCAGTCGCAGCTTTAGCGTCTGTTTATAATGTCGGGGGCGGAGCTTCAGATTCTAGAGAGCATTTGATTGGACAGAAAATCTGATGAGAAGCTGAAGTGCAGAGTGATGTCATCAAAATCATTGATCCATATTGGCAAAAGTGAGAGACTGTAAGTTTTGAACTCTTATTTATTCTAATTGCGAATTTTGTCATTGTTTTGGAACGCACTAGCTTATAGATATCAGTTAGGCTCATAAGCCAAAAAACTTCAATTTTGATTTCATGGGGACTTTACTGTGATCGTAAATAGCCTGCGTGGAATAGCTACCTAAAAACGAATGTGGAATGGATCACACATAAAACAAATAACTGCATCTCACCAAACACTGGATCATCGATCCCATGTAATGATTACATTTTTGCCTGGCATACATTCTCTTCCATAGACAAGGACTGGAGTATCCGACACATCCGAGCATCCGTACTGTAACAGGCAGAGCGAACTGATCAAACCACGGCTCATATTTGTCAGTAAACATTGCAAAATAATGGTTGAAAAATATAAAAAAATTCAACAGCGTGTTTGTTTATATTTCCGATGCCAAGTACGATCACAGGATATGTGAGTAATGTAGCTGAGCGTGTATAATATTGTTTTTCCATCCCACTGCGCTACTTTTCCATTCTTTGTCTATGTGGGCTAAACATGCGCTTGAAGAACATGTTTGTCCATCTTTGGGCTTGTTATTTTTCCCCTATTAATAGGTGAAGTGACTTAGTTCAGCTGCAGTGTGTCCTTGGCCTTTGTGTCAGTGTCATAGTTCTCTGAAGAACTCAGAAATCAGCTGTTAGAGCCGTAAAACGCTTGTGCAACAGCGGCGCTGCAGTCGGGGCGGCACTGCCACACACGGAGATACCCTCTGTTCTTAATAGCTTCAAAGACATGCATTTAAAATACATTTAGTATGTCATAGTTTGGATTTTTCATCTCATAAATATGCCTTAATATGTCATACTTTGGATTTTCATCTCATAAATATCCCTTTGTATGTCATCATTTGGATTTATCTCATAAATATGCCTTTGTATGTCATCATTTGGATTTTTTTTTTTCATCTCATAAATAGGCCTTAATATGTCATAATTTGGATTTTCATCTCATAAATATCCCTTTGTATGTCATCATTTGGATTTTTCATCTCATAAATATGCCTTAATATGTCATAATTTAGATTTTTCAGTAGTATGTCATCATTTTGACTTTTCATCTTATAAATATCCCTTAGAATGTCATCTTTTTGACTTTTCATTTCATAAATATGTCTTAGTAAGTCATAATTTGGACTTTTCCTTTCATAAATATGCCTTAGTGTCATAACTTCGACTTTGTATATCGTAATTTCAACTTTGTCATAATTCTGACTTTGTATGTCATAATTTAGAATTTATGTAGCCTATAGTTTCGACTTTTTATATGATAATTATGCCACTAAAAGGTCAACATTTTGTCTTAGTATTGCATAATATTGACTTTTTTATATCATAATTTTGACTTTTTCATAAATATGACTGTCATATGACTTTTAATAGTATAATCAAGATTTGCTAAAACATGTTTGTTGCATGCTTCCACATTTTGAAATATTCTATATAATGTTTCTGAGATGATGAGCATGACAGATGCAGGTCACGTGTCTATAATGTAGTGCACTACAGTGTGTAGTGTGCAGTGTGCGAGTCTTCCACTGATCCGAGACCCTGTGATGCTCAGGTCGAGTGTGTGGAGCCGATGATGGGTGGAGCCACACAATGAACAGGCGCTTCAGTCAAAGCTTCAGTGTGTGTGTGTGTGTGTGTGTGCTCTCCTCATATTCCTGTTTCAGCATCATCAGGATGACAATCATTGCTGAAGATGACGGAGATCCAGAGTGATGGACTAACACAGTGTCGGTGAGAACATTCACACACATGCATGTCTTTGACTTCAGTTAAACACTTGTTAAATCATCATTCTTCTGTCGGAATAATCGCGTTAAAGGCTTTTGCGTGAAAAACAATAGAAAACAAACGTCAGTTTAACGCCTAACGTCTAAAGTGACTGTCGTTTTTAACGCCGACTGTGATGTTTTATTGACATTTCATTGTGAACTCGACCAGATCTAATCATTTAGCTGCGCGTTTTATTGATATATGTTATTGTTTTGGACATGTTGCTTTTCATTTTGATTTACTCAGTCCGATCAGCGCAAATCAATAACACACTCTGTAAGTGAAATATAGTAGTACAATATCAGTTCAGACCTTAATATATAGGATTTCATACCATTAACTGTAGCCTACAAAAGATCTACATCTTTATTAAATTAACTGACGTTGGTTTAACAAACAAACAAACAAACAAACGGAAAATGAAACGGAAATCTCTCAAGGTGACCTTAAAGTTGTGAGTTAACACGAGATTAACAGGTATATTTTTGATGCTTGGATAAATGAGCTTGCCATAGCCTATGCAAAAAAAACAAACAAAAAAAAATAAAATAAATAAAAATAAAAATATATATATATATATATATTGCTATATTAAGCAAATTAAGAGATCATCAGTCAATTGTTTGTCTGTTAATAATCTTTTATTTTAATTTAAGAAAACCTGAGCCAAAAATCTAAATTCGGTCATTATTTGAATACCTGAACACATCAGTTTTTAGGAGATGAAGAGCAAGGTTGTGTAAACTAAATCTGTAGCCTACATGTAGAATGTGTTGAAGTGTGTGAGCTGAACTGAGGATTGTTTGGTTTGTTTGGCGCTGGCATTAAAGCCGTATGGAGTTGAGTGTGTGGGAGTGTGTGTGTGTATTGTTGTTGTGCCACCTATAAACACAGAGATGAGCTCAGCCAGAGGAGACAGATCCGCTGCCAGTCACAGGCTTTACAAGCAATAGGCTATATCTATCAACCGTTTCTTTATTTTAAGACAAGCATTGCGTTTGTTTTTCCCAAGTCCAGGATTAAGAGCTGTAAAATGCACAGATATCCGCTAAATATCTAATATAAGTGTCCACTGGAGTGCGAGTTTGTTGCATTCACCTGCAGAGAGTTTGTGATTCATGTGGTGCTTGTCCATGTAAAACACTGTATGTGTGTTGCTATGCGGGTTCTAAGATGTCCTGCGTGGTTGCTATGGTTTTCTGAGTGCTTTTAGGCACATTGTAAGGGGGATAATAATAGGCTTTTCTGAGTGTTGCCTCTGTATATGGTTGCTGGGATGTTCTAGGTGGTTGCCAGGGCGTTGCTATGTGGTTGCTATGAGTGTTGCTGGGATGTTCTGGTTGGTTGCCAGGGCGTTGCTATGTGGTTGCTAAAGTGTTTGAGTGTTACTGAGATGTTCTGGGTGGTTGCCGGGGCGTTGATATGTGGTTGCTTTAGTGTTTGAGTGTTGCTATCTTGTTATAAACAGTGTACTTACCGAGTGTTACTATTGTAGACACTGACTGTATACTTACTTTATTCTAGAGCTGCTGTAAAGTCAAAACAATCTCTGTTACTTTCATTTCCTATTATCACTGTAAAGCTGCTTTGAAACAATCTATATTGTTAAAAGCGCTTTATAAAAGGTTACTTGACTTGACTATATGGGTGCTGGGATTGTTATGGTGGTTGCTATGGTATTGCTATGCAGTTGCTAAGGTATTTTGAGTATTTCTTCTGCATATGGTTTCTGGTATGCTCTGGGTGATTACCAGGGCGTTGCTATGTGGTTGCTAAAGTGTTTGAGTGTTGCTGTATGGTTGCTGGGATGCTCTGGGTGCTTACCAGGGCATTTCAGTTGCTAAGGTTTTTTTTTAAGTGTGTTACTTGTCTATTTGGTTTCTGGATTTTCCTTGGTGATTCCTACGTTTTTTTGAGTGTTTCTTTCTACTGTATATGGTTGCTGGGATTTTCTATGCGGTTACCAGGGTGTTGCTATGTGGTTGCTTAGTGTTTATGTATGTTTGCTGGGATACCAGGGTGTCGCTATGCAGTTGCTAAAGTGTTTTGAGTTTTGCTACTGTATTTAGTTGCTGGGATGCTCTAGGTGGTTGCCATGGTGTTGCTATGCAGTTGCTTGAGCCTTTTTTCCCTATCTCGCATAAAAAGAGTCCCCCCTCAAGTCTGGTCTCTAGAAATGATGTTTAACATGAATTTAGCATTTTTATAATGTAGCCCTCCTTATTTATTGTAACTGATTTGGTTTAATTTCCCTCAGTGCTTGCCATTGTGCTTCAGTTAAACTGTCAGTGTGTAGATGTTGAAAGCGTCAGTGAAGTGTCACGACCCCCTCGGCCCTCATTGACGTTCTCAGAAGGGGGTCTGACTCACGTCTGTCACTCGCAGACTCTGACATTTCCACCGGGCATGTGTCAGGACGGTTTTGCTGAAGACTTTTCACGGCATGAATTATTCATACAAACATCACTGTACGCCACACATAATTCTGAGGGATTAGGCAAATTGGAAACCAACTGGAAAAGGTGAATTATACATTAATCAGTGCAGTTAAGCGAAGTCATCTGCTGCTTCTGTAATTGATTATCTGATTGGAATGTATAATCGGGTTCGTGAAGGGGCGCATGTGAAATCTGTGCATTTACAGAGGATGTTTAATGAAATGGGATGTAACAGATGAAATCTGAAGAGATCAGGCTGTTCAATCTGTAACTTTAGATGTTGAGTGTTTGTCATACGTGCATCTGTGCTTCCGTCATTGATGATCTTTAACTGGAATCTTCTGAATATGACAAACAGAAGTGAATAACAGCATGTGATGATAAAAAATCATGAGTAATAATAAAGTATCTTCGCAAAAGTTTGGACACTGTTGAGATCCCCTCAAAAACTCTAGATCAATCTCACTTTGCTCTCCATTTAATCTCATTGTTGACTTGGGGAAAGTACTGAAATATTAAAACTGCAAAAAAATTATGGTCTTCCTCAGTGTTTCTGTCTTGTTCCAGCAGAAATATCTAAACATTCTTAAATCAAGATACATTTACTGGAGAAGAAGCTAAATGTGTGTGTCTATTAAACCTTTGACAAGTACGATCATAGATCGTTGTCTCTGAGCCAGAGAGTATAATATAATTCATATTATCACAGAAGAACTGGATGAAAGGTTTATAGTTGGGATATATACACTGATGTCTCTGGTAGTGATAAAAATAGAGTAAATCACCCTTTTAAAGTAACAACGCTTCAAATAAAGATTTGATCATTACATCGTTGCACCAGTAGGTGGCGACAAGTGACTCTTAAACATGTGTTTGTTATTGAATCAATCATTCAAGAGATTCGTTCAAAAAAGTCTTTATGAGTGAGTCATTGAATCATTCACTCAACCCAATTTAAAATTATTCATTCAGATTAATAAAACATTTTAAATAGACTGTGGCAATTAACATTTTGTTTGAACCTCTAGTAAAGTAGATGTTATTTTGTTTAGTTATCTGTTCAAAATCTTGGGAGAATCATGATCTGTGTTTGAAACAAAAAAATAATGATTCTCAAATTTATCCAGAATCTACTTAAAACTAGAGCAGCTATCTGCCAACGGGGTCAGAAAATAATCATATTTATTTTCCTGATGTAAGAAATACATAAATGAAAAAGAAGTAGTATAAAAATACCAAAAACAAATCAAAAACAAATACTGTATATATACCAGAAAAATTTGCTCTAAGTCTGTCTTCAAAATAGTGGATTACTCCGCAAATTTTCATCCATGACATTTAATATTTTGTCTTTCATCTCTTCTTTATCGCCAAGTTATATGTTAATCTGATGATATAATGTTTGATCTTAACTTTCTGTTCTTCTTTTCCTCCCGCCCACAGGATGATTGACAGGCCCGTGATCCAATAGGCACGATGATCGCCACAGGCGGGCTGCTAAGAATCTCGCGGAATCGCCAAGAATCGCCGCGATCCAAGAACCGCGCGGAGAACAAGAAGAAGAGGAAAGCCAAGAAGAAACGAAAGAACGACGTTGTTGTGGTGAAAGGAAAAGTGAAGCTGTGCTCCGCATCAGGGCTGGTGGCGGCACTGGGCGTTTTCATCTTACTGGTCGGGATCACCATGGCCGTACTGGGATACTGGCCCAGAGAAAACACGGATACGTCGATATGGCGAGCCACACAGGGGAATCTAACAAGCAATAACATGCTGGTGGTGTCGAGCGACAGAAACTCTTCGTCACATTCGCTCGGCTTCTTCAAAAAGCTGTTTTTGAGTTACTTATACTCGGATAATCTCAAAGTATTCGGGCCTTTAGTGATGGGTATCGGGATTTTCCTCTTCATCTGCGCCAACGCCGTTCTGCACGAGGATCGTGACAAGAAAACTAAAATCATAAATCTTAGAGATATTTACTCCACAGTCATAGACATTCACGGTTTGCGCGCCAAAGACCGCGTCCCGTTCATCAGTTACATGAGGAGCGTCGAGGGCCGTCCGAGAGGAAAACCGGGAAGCTATAAGCGCAAGTCGTCGATTTATAGCATATCCCAAAGGTCAGAGGAAACGCACTGGGAAACGCGCTCAATCGTCACGTCGTCTGTTAACGCGTTCACTTTACCTGTTATTAAACTCAACAATCGCGATATCATGCAGGAGCTGGACGTCTCGCGACGCAAGAGCTGCTCCGCCGCGGTGGAAACCCGAGCGCAGGTTTCCAGGACACACGTGTCGCTTTCCCAGGATTCGAAGCTCAACGTGGGGAAGCGGGTCACGGGTTCGCATCTGTCTCTGAGCGCGCTGTCGGATCCGGGCGGAGGCTATCGGGACGAGCTCTCGCGGAGGTTTAGCTGTCCCAGACTGGAGCGCGTGGGGAGTAAGGGCTACAGCAAACTGGGAGATTCCTTCGCAGGCGCTGGAGGAACGGAGGATACAGACACACACACACACACACACTTCCTCAATGATGGTTGACTCAAACTGAAAACAAAACACCTTTAAATGTCTGAATGTCTCTGATTGTAGTCATTTTCACTGGAACTAGCAACATCATCTATAACTAACCAGTGTTGGGGTAACTCATTACAAGACTCACACTCACACACTCACACACTCACATACACTCACTCACTCACTCACTCACTCACTCACTCACTCACTCACTCACACACACACTCACTCACTCACTCACTCACACACTCACTCACTCACTCACTCACTCACTCACACACTCACACACACACTCACACACTCACTCACTCACTCACTCACTCACATACCCTCACTCACTCACATACCCTCACTCACTCACACACACACTCACACACTCACTCACTCACTCACTCACTCACTCACTCACTCACTCACTCACTCACTCACTCACTCACTCACTCACTCACTCACTCACTCACTCACTCACTCACTCACTCACTCACTCACTCACTCACTCACACACACACACACACACACACACACACACACACACACACACACACACACACACACACCCTCACACACACACACACACACACACACACACACACACACACACACACACACACACACACACTCACACACTCACACTCACACACTCACACACTCACACACACTCACACACTCACACACTCACACACACACAGCTTTAATTGTCTGAATGTCACAGCTTGTGTTGTAATCAGCTGCTCATCTTCACTGGAAGTGTGAATTAACCCTAATGATCTATAACTAACCGATCACCAACAAACTAACAGGTGACACTTCACAATAAGGTTAATTAGTTAACATTAATTAACTACCTTAGTTAACATGAACTAAGAATGAACAATATTTCTACAGCATTTATTAATCTTAGTTAATATTAATTTCAACATTTACTAATATGTTATTAAAATCAAAGGTTGTATTTGTTAACATTAGTTAATGCACTGTGAACTAACATGAACAAACAATGAACAGCTGGATTTGTATTAACTAACATTAACAAAGATTAGCAAATACAGGAACAAATGTATTGCTCGTTGTTAGTTCATGCCAGTTAATACTTTATCTAATGTTAACTAATTAACCTTATTGTAAAGTGTTACCAACTAACACAATACTGACTGTCTTCATCTATTGTGTTTGTACACTTGCTTTGATGTTTGTTTATATTTTTTATCACATTCAGACATTTGTAAGTGTGACTGAAGATATTTACTACATAAAACGACATATTTTTTTACTTGTTTTCCAGTGTAAATATCTAAAGATTCTCAAATCAAGATACATTTACTGGAGAAGAAGCGAAATGACTCAAAGTATTGTTTTCTTAAAAAAATTAAAACATGAGAAAATGTGTTTTAGATATGTGTTCTTGTTTTAAGCACAAACTCACTTCATTTTTATAAATTTTTCATTAAACAAGACTTAATATCTTAAGTAATTTTGTTTTTCCAGTAAATGTCTCTTGATTTATGAATGTTTAGATATTTGTGCTGGAAAACAAGTGATATTTTGTATCGAATGACATTCAGACATTTTTTTGTGTCCATGTACTTTTTGTACACTAACATTCAGAAGTTGGCCATTTGAAATTAACACTTTTCTTCATCAAGGATGCATTAAACGGATCAAAAGTGACAGTAACGACATTTATATTGTTACAAAAGATTCTATTTCATATAAATGCTGTTCTTTTGAATGTTCTATTCATCAGAAAATCCTGAAAAATAAAATGATTCAGTTTCCACAAAAATATTAACTGTTTTCAACACTGATAATAATCATAAATGTTTCTTGAGCATCAGATCCTCATATTAGAGTGATTTCTGAAGGATCATGTGACACTGAAGACTGTAATGATGCTGAAAATTCAGCTTTGATCACAGGAATAAATTACACTTAGTGTATATTCACATAGAAAACAGATGATTTACATTACAATAATATTTCACTATTTTTACTGTATTTTTTATCAAATAAATGCAGGCTTGGTGAGCAGAAGAGACTCTTTCACAAACATTAAAAAATCATATCCACCAACAATTGAAGCAGGTTGAAAAATTAAAACCTTCATTTTGGTATGATGATCTTCATCGTTTTATATATTTGTGAAAATTAGTCTGATGTTTCTATATGAATTCACTATCAATTCTAGATCTGGTCTAGATTTAGTATTTCTGGCCTTTTTAGATTTTTTTTTGAAAGAGTTTAGTTTAAAAAAAAAACATTCTGTCATCCAAACCCTTTATTTAATAAGGCAAAGATTAATTTTGACAGAAACATTCTTGTTTTGACTCATGCGGAACAAAAAGCATCATAACATTCATAACAAGTAATTTGATGTGAACTCAAATTGTTTAATGTGATACTGTATGAATTAAGCATAAGATCATGTCTATACGAGTCATTTACAGGAGGCGGGGACGCTTCCGGTAATCAAGTAGTTTATTATTAAACAAAAATGTTATGCAGTTTTTTAGTTTTATTCACTGTAGCATCAAGATGTTAACATTATTCACCATCAACTTTCTTTCTTAGCTAACTGTTTATTTGTATGTAAATGTTTAGGAAACATTCCATGTCGTCATTGTTTACGGAAACGTTACTTTCGAATGTTCTCGGAATGTAGTTGTAATATTTAAAATTAAAATATTGCTACTTGTTTCAGAACGTTCCGACAACATTCAAAAGTAACGTTTCCCTAAATAATGATGACATGGAATGTTTCCTAAACGTTCGTATAACCAAGAAAAATATGTTTTAAAAACTGGACGCTTTGAACGTTCAGAGGACATTTAGAAAAAACTTAATGGGAACATTGTTAGCTGGGATCTTTCTTTCCTTTAAAATGTAATCCCAGTGTTTGTACTGGATTGTATGTCAATAACAGATATTGTGTAAGAAAAGTTTTTGAGTCATTAACATGATTCTGATGTAGAAACGCGTCGTAGACAAACTGTTGCAGGATGTTTTGTGTAGCTGTCGCGTGTTAGACTTCACAGCTCACGTATATCCGTCACAATTTTATGTTTATTATAAAATTACATTCACCTTTGGCATAACCACAACTACTAGATCCTGAGAGAGAAATTACAATATTGTGTCCACGTAGGACAGCGGTGTTCGTGTTTCAGGTGTTATAAACACACACAGCTCATATTATGCAACTTTGCACATGTTGTTTTTGTATCTCCACTCATTTCTAGTGAGCAGATATTGTATATACACAAGGGCAATAACTGGTTTAGCCGAGGACTCGGGTCTTAGACACTTTGTTGGTGATTTCTGAGAGTTTGTTGAAAGCTGTTCAATAGTTTTAGCTGCTATGAAAATAAAGTTCTTTGAGTTAATTCTGTCCTGCATTGATCTTCTCTCTCGCATGTGTTATAAATGTGTTTATTCTGACATCTAGTGGAGAATTAAGTCAGTGTTAGTGATCTTCTTCAGACCAGTCGAGTTAACCCATCAATATAAGCATTAACAAAGCTTTATAAATACTGTTGTTAGTTCCTGTGCAGTAAGTAATGTTAAAGCCCCCCTGTGGTGTAAATCCAGCTTTTAATGTTGTTTATGTGTCTATGTGGTGTTTTTAATACGCTTTAAGACACACCATGTGTAAGTTCACAAGTCGACAGCATTGCTGAGTATTTTCTGCTTAAAACTACAGTGAACCTAAGTGATTCTGACGTCACAAACGACCTTGTAACAATAGGTTACTGTCGTAACCCCGGTTCTCTGAAACATCGAGTGGAGAGATCCACCTATGGGAAGGGCATCCGTACCTGACCTCTGCAGAAGCATCCAATTGCACCAAGTCTGGCTAACAGACAGAAGCGCGCACCCAATGCCAGGTGAGGCCACACCCCTTTACCTACGGGCATATCACAGCTGGGCGCGCCGCTATTCCTCAGTAAGTATATTCGCTTCTCGTGCGGCAAGCGGGGCATAGCTGGTGGATCTCTCCACTCGATGTTTCAGAGAACCGGGGTTACGACAGTAACCTATTGTTCTCTTTCATCATCTCGTTTCGAAGATCCACCTATGGGAGAGACATGGACAGCTCCCCGATTGCCCAATACACTCACAGTGAGGTTCTGAAGGCCAGAGAAGGACGGTCACCTCAGAGAGGCGGTGCCTGACACGTCCCACAAACATGACCCTGCAAGTTTTCCGCCACGCTAACTGCTGTGGACAAGCAGGGCATGAAACATGGATGAGACACATACATGATAATTGCCCCCGCACCACCAATGCACATAGCTAAACCCAAGAAGGAATGCGAATGCTTGGTGACAGGAATGAACATGGCCAGCCGGCCCATTCACTCCTCGTTGGTTAACCAAACGGGGCTGTGGGAAAGGGCTAAGAGGACCCTACCCCTAGGACCAAGTGTGCCACCGAAGTTCTGGTGACATCCAACCGGTAGTAACGCTCAAAGGTATGAGGAGAGGCCCAGCTGGCCGCGGAGCAGATGTCCTGCAGTGGCACTCCCCTGAACAAAGCCCAAGAGGCGGCTAAGCCCCTTGTGGAATGAGCTTTTGATGCCCCTTGGGGCTGCACTCCCTTTGCTTCATAAGCCATAGTATAGCGTCCACAAGCCAATGTGAGAGGCATTGCTTTAAAATGGGACTCCCCTTGTGCAGAGGAGCCCTCGAAACAAAGAGCTGGTCGCTCTTGCGGAAAGTACTGGTTCTGGTCATATATGCTTGCAGAGCACGGACGGGACACAGAGCATTCAGCCCCTGATCCTCCGGGGAGGCAAAGGGTGGAGGGTGAAAAGCGGATAGCTCCAAAACCTCCGAAGTGAACGCAGGGAAGCATTTCGGCATGAAGGCCGGGTTAGGCTTAAGGAAAACCTTATCTTCACTTAGGGAGAATTTTTGTGCACGAGGGGTGAACCGAGAGTGCATGTAGCTCACTGACCCGTTTAGCAGATGCCAAGGCTGAGAGCAAAGCTGTCTTGAGGGACAGCAGCTTAAGGGAAATACTCCCCAGAGGCTCAAAAGGATACAGAGACTGCGCTTCCAGCACCATGGAGAAGTCCCACTCTGGAACAGATCTCCTGATGACCGGCAAAGAGCGGCGTGCACCCTCCATAAATCTGCGGGTTAGAGGGTGCTGCCTGACGGTGGAGCCCCGGTGAAAACACAGCCAGGTAGACCTTAATAGTGGAAAAGGACCTGCCTCTTTCCATGAGGTCTTGCAGGAAACACAGAATATCAGGCACCAAGCACTGATAAGATGTGAAACCACGCCCATCATGCCACCCTTTGAACACTTGCCACTTACAGCCATATAGGGATCGCGTGAAAACGGCCCTGGCATTCTGAGTAGTGGCGATTACACGCGGCGGGAGCCCCAGTGCATTTAGGTTCGTCCTCTCACGGGCCAGGCCCAGAGAGCCACCCTGTCCGGGTGGGGGTGGTAAATCTCCCCGTTGGCTTGGGACAGTGTGTCCGTGCGAGGGGGGAGGCGCCATGGCTCGGCGTATAACAGAGGGATTATCTCTGCCAGCCACGGGGCTTTGGGCCACCTGGGTGCTATCAGAATGAGAGACAGGTCGTGCTCTCTCACCCTGGCCAGTGGGAAAATTATCAGGCACAGGGGAGGAAAAGCATACAGCAGCACTTTGGGCCATGGGTGGGCCAGTGCGTCTGCCCCGAGGGGCGCGTCCACGACCTTTAGCGATAAGAACATAGGACAATGGTGATTTTCGCCGCGAGGCGAAAAGATCTACGGCTGCCTGTCCGAATCTCATCCATAACCTCTCCACTATCTACGGGTGAAGACGCCAATCCCCGTAGATTGGGTTTCCCCTCGATAGCAGATCCGCGCCTCTGTTCCGAATGCCCGGGACATGAGTCACGCGTAATGACAGAAAAACCTGTCTGCTCCACACCAAAAGCCTGTAAGCTAGAGCGTGGAGTTTCAACGAGCGCATGCCGCCCTGACGGTTGATATAAGCCACTGCCGTGGTATTATCGCACCGTACTAGAAACGGGATGTCCCTGCAGGCAAGGCAGAAAATGATTCAGAGCTTTCCAAATAGTAAAAGCTCTAAATAGTTAATGTGCGCTGAACGTAGTCTGCTCAGCCACAGACCGTTCACTGTTCTGGGTGGTTCCCATATTTTTCCCTTTAACATGTATTTTAAGGTCATCTCTAAATTATGCACCATTTATCACCTGCAATGCCATCGTGTAACCACTAGATTGCTGTATAGTCCTATATATAAACACATATGCTGTGTATTCCCTGGCTGCTGGGTTTTTATTCAGACATAATTAGTTGCTTTGCATTTGATTTTGTATGTGGGTATATATATATATGTATATATATATATGTATATATACCCACATGCAAAATCAAATGCAAAGCAACTAATTATGTCTGAAAATTGAAGAAATTAATCCGTTTTTCATTAGCTACAGTCAAATCTGGACACAGAGAAAGCATTTCATTATACTAGCAACATAATAGCTTGATCAGTCACACGAAAGTAATCAGAATTGTGACAAAGACAATATTTAAAAATATATGTTAAACACCATGAACAGAGACATGATGTGAAAAACACTGCATCAGAATGGTATTATTCGGTATTAAAAAATGGGTATTCAATGTTTTCTTTTTGTTTGTTTGTTTGTTTGTTGTAAAGTTTAACATCAGCTCAGTGGTGTAACAGATAGGCTTATAATATATAAAATTTAAATCCAATAACACCGCTCGGAATTCAGTATTTACTCAAATAATCCACCTAATGGTGCACAGGTTATTAAACAATCATGATTTATGTATTTATTTAACATGTATGTTTGCATTAAAAGTAACGAGAATGAGCCAAATGAAGCTAAATATGCGTTCTGAAGACTGACGTATTTATTGAACCAATCAGATAAGAGTAAATCGAGTGTCAGCGAGAAGCTCATCTGATTGGCTGCATAATGAAGGTGGACCCGCCCTCCTCTTCGCGCTTGCAAAATTCATTCAGTGAGAGAATCGTGCCAAAATTGGAAGCGCGGGTAAAAGAAAGACGCAACTGTACAAATCGGGTTATTTCGTTAACTTTTTTGCCGCATGTACACAATAAGTCATTTAGACATTTGCAACAGTTGATTTATTTACACAAAGTTTGATTTTACGCGATCAATCTGTTTTGCAGTCCCTGACTCTGTTGTTTTCGGTTGCAAATAGCTGTTCACAGGCTTGCAATGCTTTTGGCCGCATTTGTGCGCAAAAACCGTGCCAAAAGTGTAAGCGGCGGAAAAATGTAAGTCAGAAGAGTACAGATCATGTTTATTTTGCGTTAACGTGAAGCTGCAGTTTCACAATACATTAATTACACTTACGAAAATCAGCAAAATGTTGCAGTTTTTTTTTCTTACGCTTGAAACACAATTTACACCTTTACAAATCTTCTCTTGCGCATGCAAATTTAATTTACGCTTGCAATCTTATGCACACTTTCACAAATCTTACCCTGCGCATGCAATTCATTATGACATCATTTTACCTTCATACACCTTCTCCTTTGATTTGGCTATGATGAGCCAGTAAGTCAGAATTCTCAGCCCTGATAGTCTCAGGGGCGCCACGCCCACCTCCACACACAGACAAAAAGTTTGGGGACTCAAACTGCGCCCGAACGGAAGAACTGTGAATTCGTAACAAATGCCTTGGTAGGCGAAACGAAGATATTTCCTGTGTGGAGGGTAGATGCTTATGTGAAAGAAAGCATCTTTCAGATCGACTGATGTGAACCAGTCGTTCTGCTTTATGGCACATGCGAGAGAGCCTTGTGTCACATTCTAAAATTGTATTTCCTCAAATGTTTGTTCAACACTCGAAGGTCCAATATAGGGCGGGGGGCGCCACGCCTTATGGAACATGAAAATACCAGGAATAAAAACCATGGTTTATCAGATTGGGTGGCACCATCTGAATCGCTCCCTTGTTAGGAGGGAGGAAATTTCCTCTTTCAGAATGTGTGAGGCGTTTTCTTCTGTGTGAGAAGAGAGAACGCCGTTGAAAAGCGGAGGTTTAATTGCAAACTGCAGCTTGTAACCCTGGGTTACGGTCGGTTACGGTACGCAAAAACCCACTCGGGCGCTGAAACGGCTTACCAAGCCGCTTTGTGACTCGCGAGCGTCCCCGCTCGGGCCGGAGCGGAGCTGTTTGGGCCCAGCTGGTTCATTTGTGATGCAAAGGCGCCATCTAGTGGGCACACTAGAGGCGACATGCAGGGGTTCGGAGGGATTTCCTCTCTTTGCAGCAAGAAGTTTTCTCTGCGGAGAGAGGTCTTCTCTCCAAAACGAATTCATTTGATTTGTAGCTTTGTGTGTTTCGTGTTGGGCAAACACTGGGGCCGAAGCCTTTATTGACAGAGTGAGGGGAACATAGTGTGGTGTCCACTGTGCTGAACTTTCCCTCACAAGGTGCCCCCAAAAGTAGGGAAAAACACATATCTCCTGAAACACATGAACTGGGCAGTCTCAAGTGCAGGCAGAAAAATAATATCCGCGGAGAGAGATACTCTCTCTGTAACGGATTTATTTAATTCGTTGTTTTCTGTTTTTTTTTTTTTGTTTTTTTTTTGTTATTTAGTTATGTGTGTGTTTTGTGTTGGGGAACACAGGGGACTTCCACACACAACGTCCACTAAAAACACATCGGCTGGACAGCCGCAACTGAGCTGTGTGAGCCCAGTTGGTTGATTTGTGAGGCAATGGCGCCCTCTTGTGGACGGACTCAGGGCGACATGCATGGGATCAAGAGAGATTTGCTCTTTATGTTGGCAGATATATCAATCTGAACGAATTCATTTGATTCGTTTATTAAATGTGTTGTTTAGTAATGTGTGTGTTTGTGTTGGGAAACACTGGGGCTGAAGCCTTTAATAACTGGGTGAGGGGAACCAAGTGCGTCCGGTGTGGTAACATTGCTATGTACTTTTCCTCACGACAGCCCCCCCCCCCCCCTGTAACTTGTTGTTGTGGGGGGAGGGGGACACACACACAACGTCCACTAACACACGGGCTGGGCAGCCACGAGACGGGATTAACTGACCGTAGGTGGGAGACCCTGAGTTAACGTTAATCCCAATGGTCGAACAACAGGCAGGCCGCTTGCGTCCGGGACCGCCTTCCTAGGAAGGCATAAATTGAAAACCTCAACGCGTAATCGTAACACATCAAGGCCCGTGAGACCGTGTTAACAGTCTAGCGGGACGCTCCAGCCGTGCTTATGAGCTTCGCGAACGCCTTTTTTTTTTTTTTTTGTGGAAAAAACGTTCTTAAGAGTTGTTTCCTCCGACTGGGCGGTGATCCCAGCGTTTACACACCGTAAATATTCCTATACTTGACGCGCTCGCCGTTGTGCTATTCTGTGAAACGACAGGGGGCGACTCCGAGTAATTCTCCTCTAAAACACCAGGAATCAGCAGTGAAGAAGTAGTTTGCCGTTTATTAGTAGTTTATTAATTGCTGATTCATATAAAAAGAGTAATAAATGCAGTAGGTTTATTGTACTTTCACTGCATGTAAACTAGTTAAACAACTGAAGCCTCATTGAAGAGTGTTTAAACCTTAATTTCATCAGCAGGGCTTACTTCTGCTATTAGGCTTATTTTTTTTTAAATATAGGCAGTTCAGACAAGTGCAAACTGGGTGCTTAATGCAAGTGTGTTCCTATTCACAAAATGAGAGGCTTTTATGGTCGCCCATCAATGCAAATGTCTCTGTGTATAGAAGGATCATAAACATGGTGGTACAGACGTACCAGTTCGGCCAGATTCGGCTCGAAGTCGTTCATCTTCGGATGCGGCGCCGCGCGCGATGTTACAAAAAGTGCCGTGCACACCGCCAGGCGAAATGGTGTCTTGCGCACCCAACGCGCACGACCGCCCACACCGCAATGACGTCATTTTTGCCGCGTGCACCTTCGCGCTCTTGCGGACGCGGCGAGTATAAACAAGGCTTTAGGCTGATGTCAGCTCAAATATTTTAGAGAGGTGGCGCTCCGGGAGTCCCCCGGTAGAGCGTCATCATCACCGTGTCTCCCCTCCGAGTCAGAAAGGCCGAGCACGGCGCGCTGTGTCGTGCAACTAAAAGCCGGCTTTGTAAAAGCTACATGGGCAGCAATTACAATGACCGCAATCCTCCTGGTTCTCCAAAGCTTGAGCGTGTTAAGCCCAAGCAGACCGCGCAGAACGAGAGGGACTTTAGCGGCGATGAGAGCACCACACGCGGCCGGGCAGGCTCGTCGTGATAGGCTGTTCCCCGGGGGAAGCGGCTGTTTAGACGGTCACATAGCCATAGGTGGGCCAGCGGTGAAGAACTCGGAAAAATCCGTGGCGGGCAGCCATGTAAAGGAGGAGCAGGTAAAGGACAGCGAGAGCTCGGGCGGCTCCGGATGCAAAAAACACAGCGGATAGGCTGAAGAAACGACTGTCACTCACGTCTGGCGGAGGCTGATCTGGCGATATGTCCTCCTGAAGACTCGAAAGTGAGCAGCGTAACGTTAATCCAACCGAACTGTGTCAATGCAGAGATCGCGAGAAGCGAATGTCAACTGAGGAATAGCGGCGCGCCCAGCTGTGATATGCCCGTAGGTAAAGGGGTGTGGCCTCACCTGGCATTGGGTGCGCGCTTCTGTCTGTTAGCCAGACTTGGTGCAATTGGATGCTTCTGCAGAGGTCAGGTACGGATGCCCTTCCCATAGGTGGATCTCGAAACGAGATGATGAAAGAGAACCAATCAGATCAACGTGTGATCGTCAACCAGTGGATCTCTGAGCTGAGTGAGTGAGTGAGTGGAGGCGGGGCTCATTTGCATATTCATAGAACCGCGCATACTAAATGAGGCGAGGGTGTCGAGTTACATTCAAGATATTTTTAGGCACGAAGACATGTTTTCAAGGAAAGAAATGCTTAAATGTCATTTTGGTGATCAAAGGAGTTTTAAGGGATACAATTATTAATTACAGGGGAACTTTTTCCCTATACGAAATGAGTAGCTAATATTTAAATGAAACGGCACTTTCTGAGGGAAATACGTGTTAGGCCACCAATATACATAAACTCATAAACCGAGTTTGATACTTACAGCTTGTTTTTTCTTTTCTAGTCTAATGGATTTAATTTATGAACTTTGATTGTCACTTTTACTGATATTCTTCAGATGTGAAGAACAAAAGGGTTGTCTCTTTATCTAAGATCATCTCTTTATCTAGAATTGCACATCCATATTACTAGACAATATAATAAACATTAACATCCATGGGGAAACGTGCCTATGATTATTGAAACTTGCAGCATTTTTATTAGGCTATTTAAATAGCTTCAAACTCTAAAATGAAAAACTTCTGAGTCACACACACACACACACACACACACACACTTAAAATATATACGTTTATCAAATAAACCCATAAGTTTCAATCTCAGTTGCTGTCTGAGGAGTCACACTTCTGGGATAAGACGCCAGGAAGGAGGGGATTGTGTTAGGGGCGTGGCTAAGATGACAGCGAGCCAATCACAGACGCAATGGGCGTGGCATGTCCACCCCAGACTCCGCCTAGGGGAACTTGTGAATGTGAGTGTGATTGAAAGTGGAAGATCTTCAGGTGAAACAGTCTTTCTGCTCGGATCTCCTGCCAGTGTGTGTTTTGGAGCTGGAACAGGATCAGATGTTGCTTTATCTACACTGACATTCGCTAAAGGATCCTCTACGAGCGACTGCTGTCAGGTGATGCTTATTTTACTGTTAAAGTGTGTTTGTGTCGAAGCGCGATAACTTACAATGTTTTTAAGTACATGTTACTGTGTTCCTTCAGGTGAGATAAGATTAGTAAGACATATTTATTAATATTTAGCTATATGAAACCATGATAAATGTGTCAGTGCTGCTTTTATGTTTTCGGTCAAAGTGACATTGGAAACTCAGTATCTGATCCAGCAAAGTTGCATTTTTGCTGTACGACTACTGTAAATATTGATTGTTTTATATCTTCAGGTGTTTTAGACATGATTTAGCACATAAAATTGACAGGTGGGCGATCACTGATTCATTTGACAGTTTAACAAGCTAGTTTTAATGACAAGCTTTCATGTTAAATGTATGAAAATTTTATATGCACATATATGACTATACAATTTTCATACATTTAACATGAAAGCTTGTCAATAAAACTAGCTTGTTAAATTGTATATTCAGTTATATATAGTTAGTTAACTTTTTGATTTAAGTAGTCCATTTTAATGGTCATGTGGTGTGACAAATTAATTTCAATAGTATATTATTTTTTTAATTTTTCATGTAGTCTCAGTTTATATGAGCTCATAAAAGTGCATAATAAGTTATGAAAGAATCAACAAAATGTTGTTTGAATCACTTTATTAGATGCTGTATATGATGCCACACTTTCCAAAAGTCTGTCATATCAACCAGCCATAAAAAATCCACTAGTTTAAAAGTCATGCCCACATGCAGATATCTGATATTTCATCTGTTTGAGAACTCGATCACTCAATATGGATGTTGAATGTGTTTTCTTCCCTCTTTTCCCGGGATTATGGGCTCTCTGTGCCGTGGATCTGCATCTGGATTCTGTCTTTCGGTGAGTCACTTTCCAAGAGAAACACACTTTTACCATCCTTTGGTCAGCGGATATCTTTGACATTTGGGGGTTTTCCAAAAGAACCTCTTTTGATGTAGTTCTAGAAGAGGAAACCCCCGTAAATCTGCTAAATTACACTCCCAGAAGGGTTTCAGAGTCACTATAACAGCTATGACTGACATGGGTTTAAACGACCTATAATAATATATCAGTAGCTTTATTTAATAATATTTTTACCAGAAAAGAGCATGGTGACCTTTTGGCCCATGATTATGTTGTCAAAGCTAATATAATTAAAATAAACCAATAATCTCAAAATACTGCAAAAAAAAAAAAAAAGGAAAAAAAATCTGTCTTGTTTTCCAGCACAAATATCTAAACATTTATAAATCAAGATACATTTACTGGAGACGCAAAATAAAAAAAATAAAAAAAAAAATAAAAAAAAGGAATATATGTATATATTTATTATACTTATACTGGGGTCAGAAAAATGCAACACATTTTCTCTTTGAATTAAGCATCGTTTTCTGACCTCATTGGCATCTTTTTCTTCATGTCTTTAAGTATAATATCTTTTTATTATTTAAAAAAATAAATGTATATATCCAGTCATTTTACTTCTCCAGTAAATGTCTCTTGATTTGAGAATGTTTAGATGTTTGTGCTGGAAAACAAGACGGTAATCTGAAGAAAAAAAATCTAGTTTTCCCTTTGAATTAAGGTTATTTTTCTGACTCCATTGGCAGATATTTGTTCTTGTTTTAAATACAAACTCACTTCATTTTGATGCATTTTTTTACTTAATATCTGCAGTCATTTTGCTTCTCTGTCTTAGACAGAAATACTGGGGAAGAACATCATTCATTGGTCTTTAAATCTTCGAATATCAGTAATGTCATCGGCCAGACTGTTATATTCAGCAAAACATGCCGTCATTGAGGATCATGTGCACTGTATGATTGACAGCGATCCTGACCGTGTGTGTGTGTGTGTGTGTGTGTTTGAGTCATTTCTGTGTGACTGCAGAGTAAGTAAAGAACGCTTTGGAAAGAGGAAGTGATTGTCGCTTTGCTTGTTTTCATTTCCTCTCGCTGATTTTTGCTGATGTGCAATTGGATTCTTGGCTATTGTAGGGAAACGCATGACAGAGAAATCTATGAAGACATTCCAGACTGGTTCAAATACTGTAGAGTTGCTTCACGGCTCATTCTGCGTTTGATAGAGACTGTCTGACTCTGATAGTGTCTGTTTACCTGTTGCTTTTCTGCTCCTGATCTTTAAGTCTGGATGAGGATATTGATTCCCAGTCGTCTGTGTTGGAGGTTTTTGTCACACATCTGATAAACGTGAAGATAGTCAGCGATGGGAATGATGTGAAGAGTCTTGGTGGGAATTCAACCATTATTTACCTTGAGTTTCTAGTCGTGCTTTTGGAGCGGTCACACTTGCGACCAGTGCATCAAACACATCACTGCGTTTCAGAGATTTGGGGTTTTCAGTGACACATTCTTTTGCGGGTCAATTTGACCATTTATTCCTTCTTGCAAAGTTTTGGCACATAGGTGTGTTTTGGAAAGGCTGTATAAGTTTTGGTTTCATCAATGCTCAAATTGACCCACCATTGGTTTCCATGCAATCCGCCAAAAATCAACTCTTCATGAGAAGGCAAAGAGAAACCTGTCCATATTGGGGACACATTGATAAGGTATGGTCCTTACTGGCTAATAGGGTGATCAAAAGCGTGAAATGGCTCATAACTCCTAAGTTGTTTGTCACAGACTCGAGTGTCTTTTATTGGAATCTTTGGCTCAAGACAAACAAAACATATATTGGATTTTGTCTAAAACCTACTTTTGCGAACTAGACCCAGTTTTTTTGCCTGATCAAACCCAAAACAGTGCAGATAGATTCTGAAAGAGAGTGAATATCAATAATTAACAGAGAAAAGTTGAATTTTCGATTTGCTACGAGGCGCCAAAATGTTAAAAGTGGGCGGGGCCAAATTTACTAAAATGGCTGTAACTCTTGAACGGAATGAGATCTTTTCACCAAAATTAGTGCACATGTGTATGAGCTCATTTTGTGATCACTTGTAAAAAATCATGACAATTGGCCACTTGGTGACGCTATAACGTGAAAAAAACTTGACAGTTAGTCTGGTTGATAATGTCACATTAGACGAGGTTAACGGAGGCCGATCGGAACGAGATTCACTGAGCCTGTTTAGCTCATGGCTCAACTATTATTTATATTTTATATTATTTCAGCTTTATTTCAATTACCAAAAAATGTTATTAATAGTTCTAGCTTTAGTTAAGGCAAAGCAAGGCAAGTTTATTATATAGCACATTTCACACACTATTGTAATAGTGCTTTACACAGAAAGGAATTAAAATAATCACAAAAATAAAAGCAAGGAAAATTAAAACAGTTATAAAAGGAATTAAAAGTGATATGAAGATGATACAGTTATAAAAGGAATTAACATTAAAAACCCTGCCCGTATCAGGAGAGTTACACTTTTACCTTTGACCCCCAGTGAGATCTTGACATTGACCGTCTAAAACAGAGAAGCGTTGGTGAAGAGTAAGACAGAGCTTCTTCTGAGTAAAGCTAGTCGTGTGCAGGAGGCTGAAGCTGGTCGGGGTCAGAGGTCACGTGTCTGTTTATCAGCTGATAAGGAGCCGCTCAAAGGTCCGAGGCGTTCTTACGGTGTAGGTGCCCTCGCTCGGCTGTTTTCCCCGGCGTTCAGCTGAGTTGGCACCGCCTGGCCTCATAGACTTTGCTCACACTTATTCATGCTCATTTTGCACTTTTGTTCTATCCAAGTTCCTGAATCCTGCTCCACGTGAGCGTTGTGTGAAGCTCAGCAGAAGTGCAGATAACAGCGCAGACCTTGTCTCCAGGCACAGGTCTGATAACACGGCTCAGATTGGCCCTGTCCCGCGCGGAGGACGCTTCTTTTACCCGTATAAAGACACGCCGGTCGTGTGGGAGAGACTGTCGGCGGGTGTTTATAGCGCCGAATGATGCATCCTAAAAACACCTTTAACCCTCTGCTGATCCGCATTCCCTGTCAAGAGGAAGCCTCCAGTCGAACTTCCTTTTTTTCCCCCCAGTAAAATCAATGACACATTTTTATGTTCAATAATATTTTTTTATTTCATATTTTGAGGGGATTTTATGGTACTACGTAATATTTATGCAATAATTATGACTACTCCAAATGTAAAAAAATTGTCTCTTAGTAAAATCAATGATATATATTTTTGTTTATTTATTTACTGTTTTGTATGTTCAGGGAATCTTATGGTACAACTTTTTTTTCTCTCTCAGTAAAATCAATATATATTTTTGTTCAATAATATATATTTTTATTTAATATTTAGTATTTTCAGGGAATTTTATGGGACTATGTAATATTTATGGATTAATTATGTCAACTCCAAATGTACCTCTTTTTTTTCTCTCAGTAAAATCAATGATATATATTTTTGTTCAATAATATTTTTTATTTAATGTTTTGTATTTTCAGGGAATTTTAAGGTACTATGTAATATTTATGATCCATTTTATAAAGTATGACACCTTCATATGTAATATTTTATCTTTCAGTAAAATCAATTTTATGTATTTTTGTTAAATAATATTTTCTTCATATTTGGTATTTTGAGTTAATTTAATGGTACTAGGTAATATTTAGCCTATGCAATAATTATGATCCATAAATAATTAATCCATATTTTTTTACTCTAATTTTTTTAATAGTTTTTCAATTAAACCCTGAGATATATAAATATAAAAATAAAGTCTAATTCAAAATGTGAATATAACTATAATAAAACTAAAATAACACTGGTAAAAGTGACTTTTTAGGACCATTTAACTTTGCATCGTTTAATTAATCAAAATGTCACATTTAACCCCCAAATTCTCATTAATATCATTTATGAATTTTCCATTTGATTTGTATTTCATTTCATTTGTATTTTTGATTTGTGATTCAATTATGATTCTCTAAAATATTTTTTTGTATTACAGTAATGAAAATTTTCCAAAATGTAAAAAACAAAAAAAACTAATCTTAAAATAGGCTTTGTTCCTCATGCAAAAATATAATATTGCATTTCTGTTTATTTGATCTGTGTGAATCATGAATATGAAAATAAGCATATGATCAAAGGCGTGTGTTTAATGCTGACTGTTAAATGTACGTTTGATGCTTCTTAAACCTTTTGGCAGTATGTTTGGACGATATTTAAGTGTTCGGACTATGTACTGTATGTGTTTCTTCACTTTGTCCTTGTCTTGCAATATGAGGAATATGCCGTCCCGGATATTTCCGCTATCCAAAGGTCATATGCGGTCATATTGTTGAAAACTGGTTTAAAGATAACTCAAACTCATGACGTGTCTTACAGCACTACAGCTCAGTGTCAGCAGATCCTCATTATGCAGATTTACCAGTCAGCACAGAGACTGTGAATAATTATTTTAACCTTTAGTGTAGTTTCAGGCTCTACTAGAACAGGTTTTGCTGCTTGAATGTTGATTATTCTCCTCATATTCTCCATTGTTGCGGCTCCTCTCTTCCCAGTCTGTCAGTAACGCTCTGTTTACTTCCTGTCTCTATGAAGCCCCTCCTCCTTAAAAGCACACTGTGCTCTGATTGGTCGGCTGGAGCAGTGTGTTGTGATTGGTCGAGCGCTTCGAGTGTGTTTGGGAAATGTCCCGCCCCTTTCCATAACCGCCAGTTTAACACACTACTGACTAACTCAACCAGGCCCCGCCCCTTTATTCTGCGCATTAATTATTATAATGAGGAATATTGTGACGTGTTTGTTCCCGGGAGAAACTCAAGACTACAATGGAGGCGTTTCAGGAGTTCAGGAACACTGACTCTGGGACAGACGAGTATAATGTGCACTAATGAATCATTCACACAATCCTCAGTTTGGGATTTCATGCTGACTTTCAGAGAAACTCTTGTGACTCCCAAACAAGCAGAGAGATAGAAATGAAAGAGAGAAGCTGTGTGTGTTTCTGCGGTGACTCCTGTGGCTCCAGGCGAGGGAGGGAGTGTGTGTGTGTGTGTGTGTATGTGTGAGTGAGTGAGTGAGGGTGTGTGTGTGTGTGTGGGAGTGAGGGTGTGTGTGTGTGTGTGTGTGTGTGTGTGTGTGTGTGTGTGTGTGAGGAACTGCTTCCAGCGAGTGTAAACTTGTCTTTTCTCTGTTATAGAGGTACGCTGCCATCCACTTCCCTACAGTTAGTGTGTGTTTGTGTGAGAGAGAGTGTGTGTGTGTTGTTACTGTACTTACAGAAGAAGGTTAAAGCGTGCAGAGCAGACCTCAAGTGTGTGTGTGTGTGTGTGTGAGGCTGCGTGTGCTTTAAAGGTTATAGATCTGAATTTAGTGTTGTTGTGTGTATATACTGTACAGTGACCACTGGGAGTCTCTGTCATGATTGTTGAGGAGAGAATATATCCTCACAGATGTGGACATATAGGGGTTTCAAACTGGGGTCCCGGGACCCTCAGGGGCCACAAGGAAAAGTTTAAAGAGATGTAAAAAAAAAAAAAAATTATATTTATGTTAATCAAATGTATTTAGTTAGATTATTAAACTAAACTAACAAAATAAATACATTTCACTAAAATAAAAATAATGAAAAAATACCAAATAATAAATGAACAAATTGGATTAAATGAATTCCTATATAAAATAATACAATTTAAATGATAAATAAATACATTTAAATAAAAAATAACTACATAAATGAAACATTATTGATTAAATTGAATAAGTAAAACTTGATTTCATTAAATATTTTTATTTATTTATTTTAAGCCATTTATTTTAATCTGATGTTAATTTATTATATATTTAAATAGAATTGTTTTCATTTACTTTAATTATTTTTTATTTTAATCAAATTTATTTGTTTAATTATTTGTATAGTAATCAGATTTATTTAGTTTATTAAAATAATTAAAATAAAGACTATTTTATTTAAATGATTAAATAGTAAATTAAGACATTTGCTTAAATACATTTTATTTAAATTAAATTAAATAAATAAAAATAAGAAAAGCAATGTACTAAGTACTAAGCAAATAAATAAATTGATTAAAATTAAAACAATTTAGAAAATGACTATTGCTTTCAAAAAATAACAATTGATTAAAATTGTTTGATAAAAATTAATAAATTCATATCTAACTTGCATCTGTCAGTATAGAACTACTACAGTCAGTAGAAAAAATACTTTAATATAATATGACTTATAAAAATAAGTTTAATACAAAATTATGTTATTGCTGCTGTTACTGTAACGTTACACTGACAGATATTTTACACTTCCACAACATTCCTTCTGCGTCATAGCAGAGATCACGTGATCTCGCGCGTCCGTACAGTGACGTGAGTTTGAATCCCCGGTCCCGCCCCACGCGCGCGCTCCTCCCGGTTCCCGGTTCCCACCACTGTAGGTTCAACGGAGACTCGAGCTTCCCGTGGCCGCTGTCAGACGCTCCGCGAGCGGAGAGAGAAGAGCGCAAACCCCGGGGAGAGCAACGCGAACGCCGCGGCACCCACGGTAACGTCCATGCGCTCGCGTTGTTTACGAACGCGTTTGAGTGACACATTCCCCACAGATGCAGGAGTAAATCCACTGAACGTTCTGGATGGAATAAATCTGTGCGTTGTTTTCGCTTCTTCAGTGGCGTTTGTGTTTAGAAGACGCGTTTGCATTGCATGCATACAGCAGCGAAACATCTGCGTGTTGGTAAATATAAAATATACCCACGTATTAACGTAGCGATCGTTTAATATAAAGTATGTTTTATAAGGACACACGTATTCATAGGTTTTTTCCTGATTTATGCGCTGTTAAACACTAGTGATTTACCCAGAAATACTGAAAACCTGAGATTTATAATTTATTGTTGTTATTTTTTGACGCGTCAGTAAGTTCGCATGCGTTTACTCGGAACGCTTAGTAGATTTGATCGCGTATGATCCGTTTTGATGTGGGGAAAAAGGCGAGTCTGATTGAAATAAAACAAACTTGACCTGAATTCGGGTTGACTACCAACTATATGAGCATTAACTAACAATAGCGTTCTGTTGAATATTTCCGTGCGTTCTGCAGTTTAAATGCTCGAGCTCTTTCTGATTAGTTGTCAATGTTTTTATCGTTCGTCAGCTGGGAAAAGAAACATTCTGCAAGATATTCTAACTATATCGTTCCTCGTTACAGTTGTGGTATGGACGTCCTTATTAATCTGTTAATTTATTATGTATTTAAATAAAATTGTAGTTATTTATTTTAATTATTATTTATTTTAATCAAATGTATTAAAGTATTTAGTTTAAAAGTATTTAGTTTTGTTTCATAATCGAACAACATAAATGTATTTGATTTAAAAAATAATTAAAACAAATATCTTTTTATTTAAATGAATAAGTAATAACAGCACATTAGTATGCAATAAATGATACAAATTTAATGATAAATAAATTTAAATAAAAAAATATGTTTTTGTTTTATATATTATGTTATAGATTTTTTTTTTCTGCACACCTTTTACACTGACACAATGCATCATAGTTATATGCTGCAAACACAAAAGATCAAACAAATGGAGCATGCCGTTCTGCTAATTATTTGTTGATTTGACGAAGCATGCTTACAATGTAGAGAATGTTTAGAACCATGTTTCTTACATTCCAAGAGACACTTGTAGAATGTGGCTGATTGTAAATCAATATTCTGTATTGATCCAGAAACATTGTCCTCTGTGTACAGAAAGTTTGTTGATTTTCAATGCATTTATTACGGGTCTGAGTAACGTTGGTTTAAGTGTTGATTGAGATTGACCTTTTGATCACCAGCTCTGATCTTTAACCACTACACTAGGCCATGGTAAACTTTCTAGAATGATTATACCATAATTATGCTTTTATTCTGTAGTTTTTAAGTAGTATAAAGTGATTTATTATAGGGATGCACCGATATGAAAATTTTGGCTGATGCCGATAACCGATTATTTCTTTATATTTGAAAGCCGATAACCGATATATTGGCCGATAAATATAAATCCAATTTTTTTATGTAATATTTGAGAGCCTGATTACAAAATCAAAAGTCTCTCCATTAAAATATATGTCTCAATCACACAATTATAATGTTCTCATCATAATTTGATGTAGCTGATATGACAGACGTGCGCTTTGAAGAGATTTCAATCATATTTCAAGCAATTCAAAACCATCATGAAAAACCATCAAAAATGAACATATATTGTCCGATACCGATATGGGGGCCGATATATCGTGCATTTATAATTTGTTGTCTGTCACTCAATGCATAGTGTATATATTTGGTTATTCCAATGAAGAAATTGGATAACAAAGGGATTAACACAAACTTCCCCATGAACTCTGCATTATCTGGTCACAGACGGCTCAGACTGTGTCTCCATTGCGTTTTTGATGCGAGTGAGTTTAAGCCTTTAAGAGGGTTTAACCCATCTGTGCCGAGCTAATGGACTGATCTTCAGGCTGGGTCGTGTGTCTCCAGGTTCTTCTTTTACCCAAGACTTGTCAAGAGCGACAGGATTTGCTATAAGTTTTTCTTCCTGCATATTTCACAGCTCAGTGTGTTTCTGATTCTGTCATTGGATAGATGGGTGTAGTTTATTGATCCCTGAAGGGAAATTCCTGAAATTTTCCAGAATGTTTACAGAGATGGGGGTTTTATTACAAGAGCAATAGAGTGAAAAAGATTTTTTGAAGCGTTTAATAGCCTGAAAGATTATTCGAGCACATTTTACAAGAAAATACTATTTCAGCTGTTATATACGGTTTCAATTATTTGTGAAATTTACTAGCAATTTCTGAGTCAAAATTATTTCTATACCTTTTTTTCATTGTAATACTAGTAGTAATTGTTAAATAATTGATGTGAATTTTAATGTACAAACAGTTATGAATGTAGTGCCTTTTTAAAGGTACACTATGTGGGAATTCTGTTTTTGTCAAACAGCGACCCCTAGAGTCGCTGTGGAGTACTTGTACTGTCGTAAATAGCACTCATGCAGAGATGGCTCTGCGCTCACGGCCTGATCCCTCCCTCTGTATTACCGGTACCTGTTCAGTAGGATGGAGGCTGTAACGAGTGGAAATAAGGTGTGGCCCCTTTAAGAGCTGCGTGCCCTGTTGAACTGTCGACAGTCTGTATTGTATGTGTGCCTCGAACACCCCATGTATGCGGCGCCGGGTTATTTCTGTTTGATGCTCATTCTTATCCTATTTTAAGTGAAAGCCTGACCGAGTGAGACTCTTGTCCGGTTTCTCACGCGGTCAGTTTCTCGTTTTCTTTTCCTTGACTCTTCCGACCACGTTTTCTTCGTCGACCCTGCCATGATTCACTTCTGAAATGCGTGCTAGTGTCTGTCATAGAGGCCGTTTCATAGATTGTTGATGTATGTGATGCGTGAGGGAGTGAAATAATGACAGAATTTTAGCAGATCTTTTTTGCCGTAAAGCAATTCGTTACATCACGAGACCTGATATCACGCAAAACTTCCTGACGCTGCGGCTGGCCGATTATTCAGAATGATTTCTGCCGATACCGATTATTCAGAATGATATCTGACGATTATTCAGAATGATATCTGACGATTATTCAGAATGATATCTGACGATTATTCAGAATGATATCTGATGATTATTCAGAGTGATATCTGACGATTATTCAGAGTGATCTCTGCCGATTATTCAGAATGATTTCTGCCGATACCGATTATTCAGAATTATATCTGCCGGTACCGATTATTCAGAATTATATCTGCCGATACCGATTATTCAGAATGATATCTGCCGATACCGATTATTCAGAATGGTTTCTGCCGATACCGGTTATTCAGAATGATATCTGCCGATTATTCAGAATGATATCTGCCGAGACCGATTATTCATAATGATTTCTGCCGATACCGATTATTCAGAATGATGTCTACCGATTATTCAGAATGATATCTGCCGATACCGATTATTCAGGATGATATCTGCCGATACCGATTATTCGGAATGATATCTGCCGATTATTCAGAATGGTATCTGCCGATACCGATTATTCCGAATGTTATCTGCCGATTATTCAGAATGATATCTGCCGGTTGTTCAGAATGATATCTGCCGATACCGATTATTCAGAATGAAATCTGTCGATTGTTCAGAATGATATCTGCCGATACCGATTATTCAGAATGATATCTGCCGATTATTCTGAATGCTATTTGCCGAGCCCGATTATTCAGAATGATATCTGCCGATACCGATTATTCAGAATGAAATCTGCCGATTATTCAGAATGATGTCTGCCGATACCGATTATTCAGAATATCTGCCGATTATTCAGAATGATACATGTCGATAATCTCTCCTAACTAATGTGGTAAACTATACAGGGAACCTCTCATTTGGTTCATTACTATAATATTAGACGTTAAAATTAAAAACAGAGTTATTATATTCAACTGCTGTTTATGTTATAATAATTAAACTCAATTAAAAACTGCAATATTTGTATGCAACTCAGTTAAAGGTAGTTTTCATAAACACTTGTATTCATGGCAGATTTATTCAAACAGAAAAAACAAACGTATATCATTAACAGTAAAAGAGCTGTGAACTGGACTTGACTAGCCTGGCTTAAACTAGTACGAATGATGCTTTAATGTCGCTATTTTTTAAAACCGTTTGTTGCATTAACTTGTCTTTCCAAGCCCTAAATTCAATATAAGAGAGATTTTATTCACACAACAGTACGAGTTGCAGCCCCCCCCCGCCCCCCCCGCTTTCGATTGACAGGATATAATCGGCCCTGATCATCAGCTGTTTTTAAACAATTGACTAATTACAGATAATTGCTTTTGTCGGCCGATACATCCATAATTTAGACGAGAGAGCAATGAAGAAACAAGCAGTCATGTGAAAAATACAGAACAGAATGTGAACCAAATAAGTCAAGATGAGTAAGAACTTTCTAATTACGTTCATTTTTATCAATGTTGCTGTTTATTTTTGACCCTTTAGTTAAACAAATCCATTCATTCATCCATATGGGGTGACTTGACTTCTTGGTTTTTCTTCAGCTGAATTTCAGTTCCAAAGGGATCTTCATTATAATTGCCGGTGTAATCGCAACACATCCACTGTACAATCCTCGTTATTATTCACGAAGATACTCACATTGTTCTATCTGCCTCTCAGAGAATATGATCTGCTTCTCTCTCGTTCTCTGATGTCGAGCAGATCTGGAGGGCCATTGGCTCGTTTTGCTCCTGCGGTTCAGTTTGACCTACATTTCTGCACCAGGCCATTAAAGTTCACAGAATGAGTCTGACAGAATGCAGTCGTGTAATTCCTGCAGTTTTCACTGCCGCTCTCCAGAAACACCAGGAGAATCCGCCGATGGTTTACATCACTGTCACGCCGCTGAAGATACCAGGGCTGTCAGAGATTACAAACAAACACTCACACTTTATGAAGCAGAAGATATAACATTTGCTTGGGTGTTCTGAGTGGTTGCTAGGGGGTTACTAGGTTGTTACTAGGTTTTCAGCTGTTTTCTGGTCCATTTGCTTGGGTGTTTTAAATGGTTGCTAGGGTGTTACTAGATTTTCAGCTGTTTTCTGGTCCATTTGCTTGGGTGTTCTGAGTGGTTGCTTGGGGGTTACTAGGTTGTTACTAGGTTTTCAGCTGTTTTCTGGTCCATTTGCTTGGGTGTTTTAAATGGTTGCTAGGGTGTTACTAGATTTTCAGCTGTTTTCTGGTCCATTTGCTTGGGTGTTGTGAGTTGTTGCTAGGGGGTTTCTAGGGTTTCAGCTGTTTTCTGGTCCATTTGCTTGGGTGTTGTAAATGGTTGCTAGGGGGTTACTAGGTTTTCAGCTGTTTTCTGGTCCATTTGCGTGGGTGTTCTGAGTGGTTGCTAGGGTGTTACTAGGTTTTCAGCTGTTTTTTGGTCCATTTGCTTGGGTGTTTTAAATGGTTGCTAGGGTGTTACTAGGTCTTCAGCTGTTTTCTGGTCCATTTGCTTGGGTGTTTTAAATGGTTGCTAGGGTGTTACTAGATTTTCAGCTGTTTTCTGGTCCATTTGCTTGGGTGTTGTGAGTTGTTGCTAGGGGGTTTCTAGGGTTTCAGCTGTTTTCTGGTCCATTTGCTTGGGTGTTGTAAATGGTTGCTAGGGGGTTACTAGGTTTTCAGCTGTTTTCTGGTCCATTTGCGTGGGTGTTCTGAGTGGTTGCTAGGGTGTTACTAGGTTTTCAGCTGTTTTTTGGTCCATTTGCTTGGGTGTTTTAAATGGTTGCTAGGGTGTTACTAGGTCTTCAGCTGTTTTCTGGTCCATTTGCATGGGTGTTCTGAGTGGTTGCTAGGGTGTTACTAGGTTTTCAGCTGTTTTTTTTGGTCCATTTGCTTGGGTGTTTTAAATGGTTGCTAGGGGGTTACTAGGTTTTCAGCTGTTTTCTGGTCTATTTGCGTAGGTGTTCTGAGTGGTTGCTAGGGTGTTACTAGGTTTTCAGCTGTTTTCTGGTCTATTTGCTTGGGTGTTTTGAGTGGTTGCTAGAGAGTTACTAGGTAGTTACTATGTTTTCAGCTGATTTCTGGTCCAGCAGGTGAAAATGGTGCATCTGATCACTTAGATCTCTCACATGATCTGAGGAATCATTCATGTCAATGCACTAATACTCTTAACTTTAATACTCAGTTCTAGAGGTTTCAGTATAGTGTTGTTTCCAAACTCGCACGTCTGCATTGGTCAGTCAAAAATTGCTTGAGTTTTGCTATTTGTTGTCGAATCTTCAGCGACTGGTTGGATTCACACAGATAAATATGGCAGCATTGCACATGTTGGGACGACTGTTGGAAGGAATGCCTGTCTGCCGTAACACACTTTCAAGGGAACACAGACAGCATGCAGTCAAAATGTGTTTCAGGGCATTAAAGACTTGTGTACTTCAGGCGTCACTGCTGTCGTGATCTGGTGCGTTCAAAAATACAGCGATCCTAGGACAGTGCAAGAGTAAACATCAGGCTAAATATAAACTTATCTGTGGTCAGATACCCACACTGTGCATTCCAGTGAAGAAGCAATCCAGTCAGATTGTGAAATGCCCAGCCTGAATATATATATATATCCGTGTGGCATTTCAGTGTAACGGGCCATGACGACGGATCCAGGCTCGGAATCGGACGTCCCGCACACAGAAGCCAAACCGTCCCCCCCGAAACACTTCCCAGCATCAGGACACGAAAGCCCGGACACACGGCACCAGGTGAGTCGGGTCAGCTCCAGCTTTCCTCATTTACTGTCAAAACGGCTGAAAAACTATATTTTATACTTGTATATTACTAATATTGGAATGCCGTGTGTCCAACAAAGTCTTTTTTTCCCAAGGCTAGCGTATTTTTCCAGTTGTTTTCAATGGGAGCGCTGTGTTTTTTTTTTAAATGGCAGCAGCGTGATGTCTATTTCATGCTGAACGGATGTCCTTTTTTTACCAGTCAGCGAGAGTTAAAGAATGTTCAACTTTGGGTAAAACGCAGCATTCATCACTGTCACTTTTTACCCAGCCGTCCAATCACAGTATAGGAGGGGCGGGAATAATACTGTGATTGGCCATTGTGTTCACGCGCTCAACATATGTCTCTGATTGGCCATTGTGTTCACGCGCTCAACATGTCTGTGATTGGTCATTGTGTTCACATCCTCAACATATATGTCTCTGATTGGCCATTGTGTTCACGCGCTCAACATATATGTCTGTGATTGGCCATTGTGTTCACGAGCTGTGTTCATGCGCTCAACATATATGTCTGTGATTGGCCATTGTGTTCACACCCTCAACATATATGTCTCTGATTGGCCATTGTGTTCACACCCTCAACATATATGTCTGTGATTGGCCATTGTGTTCACACCCTCAACATATATGTCTCTGATTGGCCATTGTGTTCACACGGTCAACATATTTGTCTCTGATTGGCCATTATGTTCACACGCTCAACATATATGTCTCTGATTGGCCATTGTGTTCACACGCTCAACATATTTGTCTCTGATTGGCCATTATGTTCACACGCTCAACATATATGTCTCTGATTGGCCATTGTGTTCACACCCTTAACATATACGTCTCTGATTGGCCATTGTGTTCACACCCTCAACATATATGTCTCTGATTGGCCATTGTGTTCACACCCTTAACATATACGTCTCTGATTGGCCATTGTGTTCACACCCTCAACATATATGTCTCTGATTGGCCATTGTGTTCACGCCCTCAACATATATGTCTCTGATTGGCCATTGTGTTCATGCCCTCAACATATATGTCTGATTGGCCATTGTGTTCACACCCTCAACATATATGTCTCTGATTGGCCATTGTGTTCACACCCTCAACATATATGTCTGATTGGCCATTGTGTTCACACCCTCAACATATATGTCTCTGATTGGCCATTGTGTTCACACCCTCAACATATATGTCTCTGATTGGCCATTGTGTTCACACCCTCAACATATATGTCTCTGATTGGCCATTGTGTTCACGCACTCAACATATTTGTCTCTGATTGGCCATTGTGTTCACACCCTCAACATATATGTCTGATTGGCCATTGTGTTCACACCCTCAACATATATGTCTCTGATTGGCCATTGTGTTCACACCCTCAACATATATGTCTCTGATTGGCCATTGTGTTCACACCCTCAACATATATGTCTCTGATTGGCCATTGTGTTCACACCCTCAACATATATGTCTGATTGGCCATTGTGTTCACACCCTCAACATATATGTCTCTGATTGGCCATTGTGTTCACACCCTCAACATATATGTCTCTGATTGGCCATTGTGTTCACGCCCTCAACACATATGTCTCTGATTGGCCATTGTGTTCACGCACTCAACATATTTGTCTGATTGGCCATTGTGTTCACGTGCTCAACATATATGTCTCTGATTGGCCATTGTGTTCACGCCCTCAACATATATGTCTCTGATTGGCCATTGTGTTCACGCACTCAACATATATGTCTCTGATTGGCCATTGTGTTCACGCGCTCAACATATATGTCTCTGATTGGCCATTGTGTTCACGCGCTCAACATATATGTCTCTGATTGGCCATTGTGTTCACGCACTCAACATATATGTCTCTGATTGGCCATTGTGTTCAGGCGCTCAACATATATGTCTCTGATTGGCCATTGTGTTCACGCTCTCAACATATATGTCTCTGATTGGCCATTGTGTTCACGCACTCAACATATATGTCTGATTGGCCATTGTGTTCACGCTCTCAACATATATGTCTCTGATTGGCCATTGTGTTCACGCGCTCAACATATTTGTCTCTGATTGGCCATTGTGTTCACGCTCTCAACATATATGTCTCTGATTGGCCATTGTGTTCACGCGCTCAACATATATGTCTCTGATTGGCCATTGTGTTCACGCCCTCAACATATATGTCTCTGATTGGCCATTGTGTTCACGCACTCAACATATATGTCTGATTGGCCATTGTGTTCACGCGCTCAACATATATGTCTCTGATTGGCCATTGTGTTCACGCGCTCAACATATATGTCTCTGATTGGCCATTGTGTTCACGCGCTCAACATATATGTCTCTGATTGGCCATTGTGTTCACGCGCTCAACATATATGTCTCTGATTGGCCATTGTGTTCAGGCGCTCAACATATATGTCTCTGATTGGCCATTGTGTTCACGCACTCAACATATATGTCTCTGATTGGCCATTGTGTTCACGCACTCAACATATATGTCTGATTGGCCATTGTGTTCACGTGCTCAACATATATGTCTGATTGGCCATTGTGTTCACGCACTCAACATATATGTCTCTGATTGGCCATTGTGTTCAGGCGCTCAACATATATGTCTCTGATTGGCCATTGTGTTCACGCACTCAACATATATGTCTGATTGGCCATTGTGTTCACGT
Source organism: Tiaroga cobitis (assembly GCA_030578255.1). Taxonomy (NCBI): domain Eukaryota; kingdom Metazoa; phylum Chordata; class Actinopteri; order Cypriniformes; family Leuciscidae; genus Tiaroga; species Tiaroga cobitis. The sequence continues at coordinate 52,930,406 of CM060592.1, read as the reverse complement.
GCTCAACATATATGTCTGATTGGCCATTGTGTTCACGCACTCAACATATATGTCTCTGATTGGCCATTGTGTTCAGGCGCTCAACATATATGTCTCTGATTGGCCATTGTGTTCACGCACTCAACACATATGTCTGATTGGCCATTGTGTTCACGCTCTCAACATATATGTCTGATTGGCCATTGTGTTCACGCTCTCAACATATATGTCTCTGATTGGCCATTGTGTTCACGCACTCAACATATATGTCTCTGATTGGCCATTGTGTTCACGCACTCAACACATATGTCTGATTGGCCATTGTGTTCACGCTCTCAACATATATGTCTCTGATTGGCCATTGTGTTCACGTGCTCAACATATATGTCTGATTGGCCATTGTGTTCACGCACTCAACATATATGTCTCTGATTGGCCATTGTGTTCAGGCACTCAACACATATGTGACCCGATCTGGCGAAATGAGTCGGAAGTCGCAACGTTCCATTTTAAGATATGGGCCGATTATGTGGAAAAACAATGAAATAATAGATTTTTTTTTTTGTTGATAATTTCAAAGAACAGACATTCAAAAATAATCTCCCAAAGTTTCGTAGTCCAGATAATTGAGTAAAGGTATTTAAATGACTATTAAAGTGTACAAAGTTTTACTAAATTCGCTGGAAATGAACATTGCTTTTCTCAACTCCTATCTCACCTCTGAGCATTTCCCGGGTATCCCCTGAAACGTCACTATCTCTGCTCTCCTAATGGTGTTATACGTTGTATAGAACCAATCAAAAAGCTTAGAAATGTACACAAATGCTGATCATTTGTCGATGGGAAGCCGTTTCGACTGACCGGCACGCGATTGGTTCAGCCACCCTCCTGTCAGACTCGCAGCGAGCGCTCTGTGTAATAAACAAGCTAGCAGATCTCCTCAGAAAGATTAAATATTATTAATTTGAGAAATGTCGCTGTCAAAAGAGAGCAAAGTTGCCAAAGCGTCATCAAGCCCCCTGGCCATTGCACACTGAGTCCGCGTTTTTTTCATATGCGTTTTTTCGTATTGATTCGATGGCTCCGAATTGTCAAAACACCATACAAACTGCTTGCTACGGATGCGAAAAGCTTACTTTTTTATATATATAACGGATGAAAGTTTCGTAGACATTGTGCAAGCGTGATTGACATAACGTGAGGTCGATTTTTTTTTTTTTTTACGTGCGAAAATTTCGGATGCGAATTATAGATCTGTACAAAAATATCCGTGAGATTTGCCCAAAACCGCCAGTTGAGAAAGTAAGTTGTCCCTCTCCCTGCCCAGCTTAGAAGAAAAGAGCTGAAAGGTGAATTTAATGTCAAATTTGAATCTGAGTGAGTGTATTTACTGTGTATGGATGTGAGTGAGTGCAAATGTGAGTGAGTGTATTTATCTGCAAGGAGAATCCATTACAATGTGTTTGATTAACCCAAAATTTAACTGTTGGTATCTCCGTTATGAATTTGTTACACTGTTATTGTCAACTAGCCTACACAAAGATATGATTGCATAGACTAGCATTATTTGATCTCTGTTTCCTTGTCTCTCTGCCTCTCTCACTTTCTCTTACACACACACACACACACCCACCCTCTCTCTCAAGCAAATATGTAGCACCTCTGTTCAATCTTTCTGATTTTAGTAAATCTTTGTAAAAGGTACTTTTAAATTATTTATTCAAATAAAAACTTTAAAATAATTTGAGCTTCAGTCTGGTTTAATAGCATTTATATATATATTAATGTTAGCTGTAAAATAAATAGTTTATCCCTTTAAATGCAATGGATTTTGAAAGATATCAACAAAAAAAGGGCAAAAAACTTTAAAAGCGATTTTCTCAGGTTTTCAATTGGAAAAAGAGGGCAGACGACCATAATTCAAATGTGCATATCTTCACAACCATTCAAGGCATGACTTTGACTAGGATATCATTTGAAAGCTTATGGTCTCCTCTTTCCATTAATACCAAAATCAAAATTTTGAAATTTGGGTCACTGTGACTCATTTTGCTGGATCAGGTCACATATGTCTGATTGGCCATTGTGTTCACGCTCTCAACATATATGTCTCTGATTGGCCATTGTGTTCACGCACTCAACATATATGTCTCTGATTGGCCATTGTGTTCACGTGCTCAACATATATGTCTGATTGGCCATTGTGTTCACGTGCTCAACATATATGTCTGATTGGCCATTGTGTTCACGCACTCAACATATATGTCTCTGATTGGCCATTGTGTTCAGGCGCTCAACATATATGTCTCTGATTGGCCATTGTGTTCACGCTCTCAACATATATGTCTGATTGGCCATTGTGTTCACGCTCTCAACATATATGTCTCTGATTGGCCATTGTGTTCACGCACTCAACATATATGTCTCTGATTGGCCATTGTGTTCAGGCACTCAACACATATGTCTGATTGGCCATTGTGTTCACGCTCTCAACATATATGTCTCTGATTGGCCATTGTGTTCACGCACTCAACATATATGTCTCTGATTGGCCATTGTGTTCACGCACTCAACACATATGTCTGATTGGCCATTGTGTTCACGCTCTCAACATATATGTCTGATTGGCCATTGTGTTCACGTGCTCAACATATATGTCTGATTGGCCATTGTGTTCACGCACTCAACATATATGTCTGATTGGCCATTGTGTTCACGCACTCAACATATATGTCTGATTGGCCATTGTGTTCACGTGCTCAACATATATGTCTGATTGGCCATTGTGTTCACGCTCTCAACATATATGTCTGATTGGCCATTGTGTTCACGCTCTCAACATATATGTCTCTGATTGGCCATTGTGTTCACGCACTCAACATATATGTCTGATTGGCCATTGTGTTCACGCACTCAACATATATGTCTGATTGGCCATTGTGTTCACGTGCTCAACATATATGTCTGATTGGCCATTGTGTTCACGCACTCAACATATATGTCTGATTGGCCATTGTGTTCACGTGCTCAACATATATGTCTGATTGGCCATTGTGTTCACGCTCTCAACATATATGTCTGATTGGCCATTGTGTTCACACCCTCAACATATATGTCTCTGATTGGCCATTGTGTTCACGCTCTCAACATATATGTCTCTGATTGGCCATTGTGTTCACGCACTCAACATATATGTCTGATTGGCCATTGTGTTCACGCACTCAACATATATGTCTGATTGGCCATTGTGTTCACGCACTCAACATATATGTCTGATTGGCCATTGTGTTCACGTGCTCAACATATATGTCTGATTGGCCATTGTGTTCACGCTCTCAACATATATGTCTGATTGGCCATTGTGTTCACGCTCTCAACATATATGTCTGATTGGCCATTGTGTTCACGTGCTCAACATATATGTCTGATTGGCCATTGTGTTCACGTGCTCAACATATATGTCTCTGATTGGCCATTGTGTTCACGTGCTCAACATATATGTCTCTGATTGGCCATTGTGTTCAGGCGCTCAACATATATGTCTCTGATTTGGCCATTGTGTTCACGCACTCAACATATATGTCTGATTGGCCATTGTGTTCACGTGCTCAACATATATGTCTGATTGGCCATTGTGTTCACACCCTCAACATATACGTCTCTGATTGGCCATTGTGTTCACGCACTCAACATATATGTCTGATTGGCCATTGTGTTCACGTGCTCAACATATATGTCTCTGATTGGCCATTGTGTTCAGGCGCTCAACATATATGTCTCTGATTGGCCATTGTGTTCACACCCTCAACATATACGTCTCTGATTGGCCATTGTGTTCACGTGCTCAACATATATGTCTGATTGGCCATTGTGTTCACACCCTCAACATATACGTCTCTGATTGGCCATTGTGTTTACACCCTCAACATATACGTCTCTGATTGGCCATTGTGTGCACGTCCTCAACATATATTTACATTTACATTTACATTTACATTTAGTCATTTAGCAGACGCTTTTATCCAAAGCGACTTACAATTGAGGACTAAACCAAGCGAGTCATCGTGAAGAGGCAAAAACAACGCAAGAAGTGTTCAAAATACAAAGTTCAGACATTGCTCGGAGTAGCATAAGCCAGGCAAGCGAGGATTTAAAGGAAAGGAGTTTTTTTTTTTTTTTTTTTTTTTTTTTTTTTTTTATGTTAAGTGCTCCCGGAAGAGATGAGTTTTCAGTTGCCTTTTGAATGCTGTCAGGGATTCTGCATTCCGGATGACGGTGGGGAGATCATTCCACCAGCATGGAACCGTGAATGAGAATGTCCTGGAGAGTGATTTTGTGCCCCGCTGTGATGGTACCACGAGCCGTCGCTCATTGACCGATCGTAGGCTTCTGGTAGGGATGTAGACTTGTAGTAGTGAGTGGAAGTAGGAGGGGGCTGAACCTGTGGTCAATCTGTAAGCAAGCGTCAAAGCCTTGAACTTGATGCGAGCAGCGAGTGGTAGCCAGTGCAGAGAGATGAACAGAGGAGTGACGTGGGCCCTTTTGGGCTCGTTGAAGACGAGACGAGCTGCAGCATTCTGGATCATTTGTAGAGGTTTAGTTGCACATGATGGAAGTCCAGCCAGAAGAGCATTGCAGTAATCAAGCCTAGAAATGACCAGGGCCTGGACGAGAAGTTGTGTTGCATGCTCAGTTAGGAAAGGTCTGATCTTCCTGATGTTGTGCATAGCAAACCTGCATGATCGAGTTGTCTTTGTAATGTGGTCAGTGAAGGTCAGCTGATCATCAAAGATTACTCCAAGATTTCTGACCGACCTTGATGGGGTGATTGAGGATGAATCTAGCTGGATAGTGAGGTCGTGCTGTAGAGACTGATTGGCAGGGAGGACGAGAAGCTCAGTCTTTGCCAGGTTGAGCTGCAGGTGATGTTCCTTCATCCACGCCGAGATGTCCGCCAGACAGCTTGAGATCCGTACAGCTACTGTGGGATCATCTGGTTGAAATGAGAGGTAGAGTTGGGTGTCATCAGCATAGCAATGGTAAGAGAAACCATGTGCCTGTATAATGGGTCCCAGTGATGTGGTGTAGATGGAGAAGAGGAGCGGTCCAAGAACTGAACCCTGGGGAACCCCTGTGGTCAGCTGATGTGCTTTGGATACCTCACCTCTCCATATGTCTCTGATTCGCCATTGTGTTCACGTGCTCAACATATATGTCTCTGATTGGCCATTGTGTTCACGTGCTCAACATATATGTCTGATTGGCCATTGTGTTCACACCCTCAACATATACGTCTCTGATTGGCCATTGTGTTCACACCCTCAACATATACGTCTCTGATTGGCCATTGTGTTCACGCCCTCAACATATATGTCTCTGATTGGCCATTGTGTTCACGCGCTCAACATATATGTCTCTGATTGGCCATTGTGTTCACGCACTCAACATATATGTCTGATTGGCCATTGTGTTCACGCACTCAACATATATGTCTGATTGGCCATTGTGTTCACGCACTCAACATATATGTCTCTGATTGGCCATTGTGTTCACACCCTCAACATATATGTCTCTGATTGGCCATTGTGTTCACACCCTCAACATATACGTCTCTGATTGGCCATTGTGTTCACACCCTCAACATATATGTCTCTGATTGGCCATTGTGTTCACACCCTCAACATATACGTCTCTGATTGGCAATTGTGTTCACGCCCTCAACATATATGTCTCTGATTGGCCATTGTGTTCACGTGCTCAACATATATGTCTCTGATTGGCCATTGTGTTCACGCACTCAACATATATGTCTCTGATTGGCCATTGTGTTCACACCCTCAACATATACGTCTCTGATTGGCAATTGTGTTCACGTGCTCAACATATATGTCTCTGATTGGCCATTGTGTTCACGTGCTCAACATATATGTCTCTGATTGGCCATTGTGTTCACGCACTCAACATATATGTCTCTGATTGGCCATTGTGTTCACGCACTCAACATATATGTCTGATTGGCCATTGTGTTCACGCACTCAACATATATGTCTCTGATTGGCCATTGAGTTCACGCACTCAACATATATATCTGATTGGCCATTGTGTTCACGCACTCAACATATATGTCTCTGATTGGCCATTGTGTTCACGCGCTCAACATATATGTCTCTGATTGGCCATTGTGTTCACACCCTCAACATATATGTCTCTGATTGGCCATTGTGTTCACGCTCTCAACATATATGTCTCTGATTGGCCATTGTCTTCACGCGCTCAACATGTGTCTCTGCTGGAATCGTCACATTTAAAAAATTTCGGTTCAGTTTTGGTAACGAAGTGGGTACTTTTGACCACTTGTTGACATTTTTTATATTCAGAAACAAACTACTAAATCAGATACTAGTTACAGTTCTGCAGATATTCTGTATCTAAGACTGACATCTTGCACCAGCATAAACACTCTTTTGGCGTCAAAAACTACGGTTAGGATTTACTAAAGACACGCAGTGAAAAAATAAGCACTGATAATATTTTTTTGCATTTGACCGTATTTTATATGCATTTGTAGGAGTTTTCCTTTCAGATGCAAAATGTATGGGAATAGTTTTTAAATGTATACGGCGTATATAAGATCCCTAACCCTGAGGAATCATGAAGGTACTGTAAGCCCGTCTAGATCGGCCCAATGGCGGTATCCGATGTTACTGTCTTTCCTTTTATGCAACACAACAATATTAAATTAAATAAATTTTCTCATTATGTATTACCTCGTTATTTCATCCGACTCCATAAAGGAAAAATGTTTTAATGATATCTGAGCATCGTTAAATGTGAGCGAATGTTTGATTATTCTTTTTAACTGTTTACTTATATTTTACCCAGCTCATCAGTTTTGGTCATTAAACAGAGGTAATTGGCTATATACCTAAGATGGTCGCTATTCACACTTACACAATCAAAGATACTCTGGTATTGCCCCGTGGTTTCGTATACACTTGAATTTAAAGTAACGTTTACTTCAGTAGAGGTACGGCCATAACTACAGATATAAGTCGACCAACATTACTTCTCTTATAATAGCTTTGGATTGGCCATGCCTTGGTTTCCCACGTACACTTATCTAAAGTAACAGTAAATTAAAACAGAGGTAAGACACCCAGATTTAGATTGGTCAAGCATCATTTTTGCTGCCCTAAACAGCAATTCACTTCTTGTCTTTGCGAACCAAGTACACTTGAAATAGTGCCAAATATTAGTCGTCACTAATCTGACGCAGACTTGCGGTAACATACGAATCCGTTTACGGTAATCTACAATTTCAGAGTCAGTCAGAATAAAAATCAAATGTTTACAATTTATTATGTCAGGTAAATGTATCATGCCAATTTTCATAATCCGTTCAAAAATAATAAATCCAAAACATTAAATGCTCTGGAATAAAGAGAAAAGGTGCGAATCTGACATTAGAAAATACATGATGCGAAGTGTCTTACACACACTCCGCATCACGGGCTAATTTGAGTTACAAATCGCCCTGAGCCTCTTGTTGCATTTCTCTATATAGACAGACACTTCTTTCTCATGGAAACATGTGCTAACGATGGGGATTTGCATTCAGAGTTTGCACCTTTTGGGAGCCAGATTGCCATTTGCCTGGAGGACACACACTCCTCTGTGTGCCAGTTATCTCTCAACTCTTAACAACTGTATTACCTTTTGGTTTACTTCTTTGGGAATGAGACATTTGCACTAGTCGCACTGAGACATTTCAAATGATACTAAACATGTATAATACTGTATGATGATTATTCACATTAAACCGTGTTGAGAGAGAGACGACATGGGAGAGGTGAATGACTCGGGATGATAGTTTCTCAAGAGAGAGTCAAATGTTCATTTGGAGAAAGGTCCGTTGTCTCCTCGGGGAGTCGTCGCTTCTCATCCACACTGCCCGGCATTTTCTAATTTCTCAATTCTTACAGTATCTGTACTGTCTCTCTGTGGATTTACAGATGTAATCCCAGGGAGAGTTTCAGGATCTTTCTAGAAAGTAGGTAACAGAGATTATGTAACGTGATTTAATGATGAAAATCTATTCATGGCAAAGCGCTGATATAAACCTGCATGATGGAAATAGCAGCATCAGCCTCTGAAAGGAACCTGTGACATGAGACTGCCGTCAAGAAGGTTATGAAATTATTCTGTTTAGGAACATGTCTTAATTATTATATATATATATATATATATATATATATATATATATATATATATATATATATATATATATATATATTTATTAAAATATTTAATCGCGATTAATCACATTAATGTCATAGTTAACTCGCGATTAATTGCAATTAATCGCACATTTTTATCTGTTCTAAATGTCTCTTGATTTCTTTTTGTCCAATTATTTTTCCCCATTTTAATGCTCTTATCAACATGGAAAAGTGGATCGGCTTGCGTTGTGCAAATGTTTTTTTATTGAAAACAACATTGGCATATACTGTGTTCAATTTCACACTAACATTCTCACTTGGAGCAAATAATCTCTCACACAATGTAACACTGTCCATCAATAAAAGGGTGAAAGAAATACTGACGAGGTCCTGATATTGACGAGGGGGCGGAGGATTCGCATCAGCTGTGTGTGTGTGTGTGTGTGTGTGTGTGTGTGTGTGTGTGTGCTTGGCCATCATCGAGTGGTATTTCAGACTGGACGTGCTGCGATGATGATAGCTCAGTTCACAACGACAAAACACACAGATCACTTTGGTCTTGTCAATGGAACCATTTGGCAACTTTTTAAAAGTAAACTTTCCATTCAGAATCTTATTGGCATCCATTTCGGCGTCTCGCGCTCGTCATCCACTCAAAACGTAACGTTAACCAACTATTTGGCCGGCTCACAAGCCCAAACAAGTGTGTGCGGCGCGCCTGTTGTTTTGTTTCCGGTCTAGCTAGATCCGCTTGTGCTTTGGTCGACGAAGCAACAAAACGTCCTCGCTCGGCGCAAGCCATTGAAATGAATGGGTTTTATAACGCAGCGCCGCGCATGCTGCATCCTGTTGCAAAAGCATGTGAAATAAAATACAAAGTTTGCTAGGCCAAACGCGTTAATCGCGCGATAAAAAAATTGACACCGTTAAAACGGGTTTGCGTTAACGCCGTTAATAACGCGTTTAACTGACAGCCCTGATATATATATATTAGGGCTGTCAAACGATTAAAATATTTAATCGCGATTAATCGCAATAATGTCATAGTTAACTCGCGATTAATCGCAATTATTTTTTATCTATTCTAAATGTCTCTTGATTTTCTTTTTGTCCCATTATTTTTTCTCATTTTAATGCTCTCAACATGGAAAAGTGGATTGCCCTGCTTTGTGCAAATGTTTTTTATTGAAAACAATATTGACATATACTGTGTTCAATTTCACACTAACATTCTCACTTGGAGCAAATAATCTCTCAATGTAACACTGTCCATTAATAAAAGGGGGAAAGAAATACTGACGAGGTCCTGATTTTGACGAGGGGGCGGAGAATTCGCATCAGCTGTGTGTGTGTGTGTGTGTGTGTGTGTGTGTGTGTGCTTGGCCATCAAGTGGTATTTCAGAGACTGGACGCGCTGCGATGATGATCGCTCAGTTCACAACGACAAAACACACAGATCACTTTGGTCTTGTCAATGGAACCATTTGGCAACTTTTTAAAAGTAAACTTTCCATTCGGAATGTTATTGGCATCCATTTCGGCGTCTCGCGCTCGTCATCCACTCAAAGCGTAACGTTAACCAACTATTTGGCCGGCTCGCAAGCCCAAAAGTGTGTGCGGCGTGCCTGTTGTTTTGTTTCCGGTCTAGCTAGTTCCGCTTGCGCTTTGGTCGACGAAGCAACAAAACATCCTCGCGTGGCGCAAGCCATTAAAATGAATGGGTTTCATAGCGCAGCGACGTGCATGCCGCGTCCTGTTGTAACAGCATGTGAAAAAAACTACAAAGTTTGCTAGGCCAAAAAGACCGTTAATCGCGCGATAAAAAAATTGACGCCGTTAAAATGGGTTTGCGTTAACGCCGTTAATAACGCGTTTAACTGACAGCCCTAATATATATATATATATATATATATATATATATATATATATATATATATATAGTGTGTGTATATATTTTTATTTTTCATCTGTCTCTTTAAATGCTTTACAACAGGGTGAATTCTGATTGGCTGTCAATGTTTTTATCGTCCATTAGCTGGGAAAAAATTTGTCTGAAAGTGATTCCAGTGATATAGTCTCTGTGCTGTTATCGTTATAGTTGTGCTGTTCTTTATAAAAGGAACCATTTTTAGAACTGTGTTGTTACATTTATCGTTCTTTGTGTGAATGGGCCTCAATTCAAACAATTAAAGTCCCCATAGTCAATAATTGTATCCCTTAAAACTCATCTTTGATCACCAATATGACATTTTTGTCCGTTTTTTCCTTGGAAAAAAAATGTCTTCATGCCTTAAAATATCTTGAATGTAACTCGACACCCTTGCCTCATTTAGTATGCGTGGTGCTATGAATATGCAAATGAGCCCTGCCTCCACGCACTCACTCAGCTCAGAGATCCACTGGTTGACGATCACACGTTGATCTGATTGGTTACAAGGTAGTTTGTTTCGTCAGAAACACCAGCGATTTCAAACCGTGTTTTTGAGACTGTCTTTGGTTCACTGCTAGCCTGGTTAAAACGAGACCATTCTCAGTTGTAACTGAGTTATGGTCTGGCAAAGCGTCATAGACAAATCATTTCCAGAGGGGCGTCACCAACAGACGTCGCGGATAGACCTAAAACCAATCAGAGCGATGAAGGAGATGACGTATGCAGAGGGGCGGAGAAACTAGTCTAAATCTAGTGTTGTTCTTTGCTCGATTTTTAACAAAAAGGAAACGTTTAAATCGCTTAAAACAGACGCGATAGCTGATTCGAACGAGTGATGTTCGACGGCGGCATCCATCTTTGTAATGTAGGCTACAAAATCTGCTTCAAAATCCCAGCGCTGTCATCATTGGTAAAGCCCGCCCCAACGTTTCTGATTGGTGCCTCAATTTCGACGGATTGGAAATGGGCTTGAATGAGCTCTTGGCCAGACTAACTTTCAGAGCAAATCTAAATTTGTCGGAAGTTGTCTGGGTTTTCCCAGGCTAGTTCACTGCAGTTTTAAGCAGAAAATACTCAGCAATGCTGTCGACTTACGAATTTACACATATTAAAAACACCACATAGACATATAAACAACATTAAAAGCTGGATTTTCACCACAGGGCGACTTTAATAAAAACTTTAATAATAGTATCTCGGTGATACTAAACTAAAAATGATTTAGTGTTTTGAACTCTTAATAAACGCATTTTGTGTCCTGGACTTAATACAAGTAGAATGCTTTTTTATGAAGTTTATTTATTTAACCTCTATTTATCCAGGAGGCTACAGAAATAAATAGAAACATGCTGTACCACTGTACATAGTCAACACATGACACATAGAACAAGCAATTAAAATAAGAGAGGTAGACAGCAAAGAAAAAAAAAAAAAAAAGAAAGAAAAAAGTTACCTCACTTAAGGACTTATTTAGTAAGATTATGTCTGAAAAGGTTTTGGATTTTTTTTTATCATATGTTAATTTAAAAAATGTTGTATAATATGACTTGCTGTTTTTTGTTTGTTTGGTTTTTATTGTATTTATATATTTGTATTTTTGTTATTGAATTTTTGCCATGAAAATAGCCTTGGATGCTGACATGTCACTAAATAAAACAATCTGAATCTAAACTCATTTTGCTGTGTTTCTGCAGAGCCAATCAGAAATCAGACAGCAGGAGGACGACTATATTTCCCAGAAGTCCGTGAGCAGCCGAGTGTCCTGGTCAGCGTTACGCAGGAGCCACAGACTGAAGGTCATGGAGTGTAAGGTCACGCTTCTGGACGGCACGGACTACACCTGCACGCTGGAGGTGAGGATGATGGGAGCCGGTGCACACGGTGCGATTTATCATCGTCCTCATACTGTAAGATATCGGTTGTCATTAATCTCAGACTGTACGATATCGGTTGTCATTAATGTCAGACTAAGATATCGGTTGTCATTTATGTCAGACTGTAAGATATCAGTTGTCATTAATGTCAGACTGTACGATATCGGTTGTCATTTATGTCAGACTGTAAGATATTGGTTGTTATTAATGTCAGACAGTAAGATATCGGTTGTCATTAATGTCAGACTGTAAGATATCGGTTGTTAATGTCAGACTGTAAGATATCGGTTGTCATTAATGTCAGACTGTAAGATATCGGTTGTCATTAATGTCAGACTGTAAGATATCGGTTGTCATTAATGTCAGACTGTAAGATATCGGTTGTCATTAATGTCAGACTGTAAGATATCGGTTGTTATTAATGTCAGACTGTAAGATATCGGTTGTCATTAATGTCAGACTGCAAGATATCGGTTGTTATTAATGTCAAACTAAGATATCGGTTGTCATTAATGTCAGACTGTAAGATATCGTTTGTCATTTAATGTCAGACTGTAAGATATCGGTTGTTATTAATGTCAGACTGTAAGTTATCGGTTGTTATTAACGTCAGACTGTAAGATATCGGTTGTCAATGTCAGACTGTAAGATATCGGTTGTCATTAATGTCAGACTGTAAGATATCGGTTGTTATTAATGTCAAACTAAGATATCGGTTGTCTTTAATGTCAGACTAAGATATCGGTTGTCATTTAATGTCAGACTAAGATATCGGTTGTTATTAATGTCAGACTGTAAGATATCGGCTGTTATTAATGTCAGACTCTAAGATATCGGTTGTTATTAATGTCAGACTGTAAGATATCGGTTGTCATTTAATGTCAGACTAAGATATCGGTTGTTATTAATGTCAGACTGTAAGATATCGGCTGTTATTAATGTCAGACTGTAAGATATCGGTTGTTATTAATGTCAGACTGTAAGATATCGGTTGTTATTAATGTCAGACTGTACGACACAAGAAAACTTGTCTGGAGTTTTACATTATCAATCTGCGTTACACGTGGGATTGAAACGGTGGTTACAAAGAAATCTCTAACAGTCATTTTGGTCATGGCTTGTCTTGAAAAACGATTTGACGGTGGTCGTAGGAGAGTCACTGCAGGACTGAGAGTCAAATCTTCTGACACTGCCAGAATTTCGTCTGAGGTAAAATTTGATCGCAACTCTCATTAATGGGCTATCGGTGAATGTCAAACTAACGATCAAATACTTCAAATTTTAGCCTTTAGATTTTAAGATTTTCTATATTTGTCCAAATCGCGGCCAAAATCGCACCGTGTGCACCGGCTTAAGTTAGCGTGAAGTATATAGAAATATATTCTCAGAAATATATGTAGTTTGGGGAGGGGAAACTCTGATTTATGATTTAAAATGTGCTTCAGGTTTGTTGGGCTCGAGTAAGTGAATATAAGTAATAATGAAAAAAAGATATATAAAAAACTAAAACTAAAAAGTTTAACTTTATGTACTAAAATAACTAAAGCTGGAATACAAATGAATTGACTTTTTTTAAACTTTACATTTAAAATGAGGTCCTTAAAAAGTCATAAAGTTTGATCCAATTTAAGGTCATTAAAAGTCTTAAATATCATGAATAGTACAAGAAAAGTCTTAATTATAATTTCAAGAGATCTTAAAGTTGGGGACGGAAAATCAAGACTCGTGACGAGGCTTAATACGATTATTAAACTTGAAAAGGCAATGATTCAGTGCAATAAATGTGAGCGTTGCACGTTTCAAAGTAAAAAATCACTGAGTATCCCGCATTTATGAACCGCAGTTGCTTTGATATACTGTTGTGTTGATGAATTATGAGAATTATGTTTAATGGTTTTAATATGCATGGCATGAGAAAATTAGGTATCGTTTGAAAGCTTGAACTCTGAAAATTCATCCTGACATTGTACATGCATTGCTTTCCCATGTAAGCACACTTTAAACCTAAACCTCTAAAGCTTTTACACTTTCATTTTGCTTTCACTTCTGCAACAACCTAACCGTGTAAGTTCAGATCTTTGCTCAGAAATGCTGAGGAAGTGTAAGACCGAGGCGTGAAACGGCGTGTCGGCACACGTGTACACAGTGTGTATAACTGCACCGCCTGTCGTTTATCAAGAGTTTGAGAGCACACACACACTTGTCACATCACAAGCACTTTTATTTTTAGCTTATTCTTATTTTGGCACGAGCAAAAGCGGTGGCATGAATTACAGCATACCAGAGCTGTCTGTGTCTGTGTACTGGATGTTCAGTCACACACAGATGCACATGGAAAACAGTGTAAATACAGGATTTTTAAGTACTGATTAGTTCACAGACCGAAATCACAGCAGAACGTCAGTTTTGTTGGTGAGTTGACTTGTTAAAGGAGCTCGTGTTCATCTGTGTTTAGTGTGTAATTGATCATGAAGAAGCTCCAGTTCTTCTCTATATCAGAGTCAGTGTTCCTGAACTCCTGAAACGCCTCCATTGTAGTCTTGAGTTTCTCCCGGAAACAAACACGTCACAATATTCCTCATTATAATAATTAATGCACAGAATAAAGGGGCGGGGCCTGGTTGAGTTAGTTAGTAGTGTGTTAAACTGGCGGTTATGGAAAGGGGCGGGACATTCCCCAAACACACTCGAAGCGCTCGACCAATCACAACACACTGCTCCAGCCGACCAATCAGAGCACAGTGTGCTTTTCAGGAGGAGGGGCTTCATAGAGACAGGAAGTAAACAGAGCGTTACTGACAGACTGGGAAGAGAGGAGCCGCAACAATGGAGAATATGAGGGAAAAATAGATATTAATTGGGTTAACTCTATTTACCAAATAAATCAAAGTGCAGTAGACGACGAACTCTAACTTGGGCAAAAGAGAGATTTATTGATTGTTCTCTCTTAGTTCAGTTATTCTCAAACTTTTTTTGTCAGATTAATATTTCAGTAATTTAACAGCACATACGCATGCTCATAGTTATTTATGGATAAATGGTCACGTGACATGCAGGTAAATCAATATAATATTTTTATATATTTAATATTAAGTATATAAAAATATATTTATTGGAAAAAAAGATCCAGGCAAAAAAGTACATTTGCATATTCATAGAACCGCGCATACTAAATGAGGCAAGGGTGTCGAGTTACATTCAAGCTATTTTAAGACAAGCTATTTCAAGGAAAAAAACGCTTAAATATGTAATTTTGGTGAGTTTTAAGGGATGAAATGATTGACTACAGGGGGACTGTTTTGCACTTTTCTTCAACTCCCTGCAGTTTCCTCGTTAACCTGAATGAATGAGTCTTTGTGTCTGTTTGTTGTCCACAGAAGCGAGCGATAGGTCAGGTGCTGTTCGAGAAGGTTTGCGACCACCTGAATCTTCTGGAGAAGGATTATTTCGGTATTACGTACCGGGACGCTGAAAGCCCGAAGGTGTTTGTTTGCTCGTATTCCTCTGATTTCACGTCTCCATTATTATTTGTTCAGTGACAAACCTCCTGTTTTCCCCACAGAACTGGCTGGACACGTCCAAGGAGATCAAGAAGCTGATCAGTGGTGCGTCTTTTCCTGACAGACACGCTCATCGTCTCCATCCAAACGTCCTCAAGTTCTTACAAGAAGTATTTTTCATGTTTTTCAGCTGGTCCCTGGAACTTTGCCTTCAACGTGAAGTTTTATCCTCCCGATCCGGCGCAGCTTTCTGAGGATATCACCAGGTGCTTAGATAAAGTTCACTAAAACCATGAAAAAAAAAACATTACGTGAAAAAAAAAAAAAAAAAATATATATATATATATCTTTTTTTTCATGTAGTTTAACTTCATGTACTGAAATAACTAACTAATAAAAATTACTTAACCCTCCATATCAGAACATCCCAATGGCCTCAAAAACACCTCAGACCCCAGAGGGTTAAACTTTAACTAAAAATAGAATGAAAATCGAAGACACAAAAATAAAAACTAATTGAAAATATTAATTTATTATCAATGGTAATAAAATAAACACTGCTCTGAACTGATGCACCACAAACATGTAGTTAAAATAAAAAATATTTTCTTAGTTTTATTTAGTTTAACTTGATGTACTGAATAAAAAAGGAAATAAAAATGAATACCCGGGAAACTGTATCACATTACAATAGGGTCTAATTTTTAACATTAATTAATGTATTAACTAACATGAACTGACTGTAACATTTTAATAATTTTTTTTTTTCAATGTTAGTTAATAAAATTACATGTTAGTTAACAGCGCATTAACCAATGATAACAATTTGTAATTTAAACTTATTTTGTATTAGTAAATGTTGAAATTAACATTAACTACAACTAATAAATGATGTAGAAGTATTGTTCATTAGAACAACAATGTAGTTAGTTAATGTTAACAAATGAAACCTCATTATAAAGTGTTACTAAATAATAAATAACCAAAAAAACAATAAAAAATTGACACTGTCACAAATCTGTAATAAAATAAAAAATGAACAACTTAGACTTATTTTATTTCGGCTGGTTGCAAAGGCAGCGTTTTTCGTTTTTATTTAGTTTATCTTAATGTAGTAAAAATATAACTGAAATAAGTAATTAAGAATAGGGATGTGACATTTTTTGCCGATAATTCTTTACATTTGAAAGCTGCTAACCAAAATATTGGAAAATAAATCGAAATCCTAAAAGCCCTAAAAACTAAAGCCTGATTAGTTTACCTTGATGTAGTAAAACTAGAACTGAAATAAAAATTAACTGCATAAACTTATTTTAAAAAAATGATAAAAACAATAACTAATAAAAAATGACTAAAGCACACAATAAAAATACTAAAACTTTAACCAAAATGAAAATGGATAGTACAAAAAAATTTAAATTAAATCAAAATATGAAAAAAAAACCTATAATACCATAGTCTATTTTTTTTCAATCCAGCCATATTGTAATATTATTCTTATATTATACTATATTATAGCTGACTGAAAACAGAATACTTACTAAACCAGAACACTGAAATAAGCATTTTCAGTGAAACAATATGTACTGTGAAGAGCGCTATATAAATAATCATGAAATGAATATATCAGTGAGACTTAAATAACACTGGTGGTGTAAACATTCCCAGCCTGTGCTCTCTCTCTCTCTCTCTCTCTCTCTCTCTCTCTCTCTCTCTCTCTCTCTCTCTCTCTCTCTCTCTCTCTCTCTCTCTCTCTCTCTCTCTCTCTCTCTCTCTCTCTCTCTCTCTGATAGGTCAAGCAAAGTTAGCAATCTATACGTGTAGAAAAAAACGAGATAGAACTGGGTGCAGATCAAGATATTAATACTCTGTTTTAGTCACGGTTAAATCCAGGATACTCATTGACTTTCATTTGTATAGTTCCATGGATGACGTTATCACATTTGAAATGAAATGGTGTAAGAATGAGGCTCTCTTCTACTAATGTGGAAAAGGTTTTTTGTTTTGTTGTTCTTTGTGTCATAAAAGGTCAATGTAAAATGGTACATGTTGACTTGTTGAAAAAGTGTTTCATGTGAAAAATTGTAATAGTCTTTTTCAAAATTCTCTCCCTCTCTCTCTCTCTCTCTCTCTCTCTCTCTCTCTCTCTCAGGTATTACCTGTGTCTGCAGCTCAGAGATGACGTGGTGTCCGGGCGTTTGCCGTGTTCTTTCGCCACTCACACTGTGTTGGGCTCCTACACTGTTCAGTCTGAGCTGGGAGACTACGACCCTGACATGCAGGGATCCGGCTATATCAGCGACGTGCGTTTGGCCCCCAACCAGACCAAAGAGCTGGAGGAGAAAGTGCTGGAGCTACACCGCAACTACAAGTGAGTTTACAAGCTTTACGACAGAGAAACTCCGTCAGATCGTTTCGAGCAGCCGTGTGTGATGCTCAAATGCTCAGATTTGTGGTGTAGTGTTCAGAGCAGTGTTATTTTAGTATCATTAAGATTAGAGATGCACCGATACTAAATTTCTCAGCCGATACTGTATCTGCCGATACCGATTAATCAGAATGATATCTGCCGGTACCGATTATTCAGAATGATATCTGCCGGTACCGATTATTCAGAATGATATCTGCCGGTACCGATTATTCAGAATGATATCTGCCGATTATTTGGAATGATATCTGCCGATAGCCGATTATTCGGAATGATATCTGTCTATGCCGATTATTCGGAATGCTATCGGTCTATGCCGATTATTCTGAATGATTTCTGCCGATACCGATTATTCAGAATGATATCTGCCGATTATTCAGAATGATATCTGCCGATAGCGATTATTTAGAATGATATCTGCCGATGGCCGATTATTCAGAATGGTATCTGCCGATACTGATTATTCAGAGTGATATCTGCCGATAACCGATTATTCAGAATGATATCTGCCGATAGCCGATTATTCAGAATGATATCTGCCGGTACCGATTATTCAGAATGGTATCTGCCGATACTGATTATTCAGAGTGATATCTGCCGATAGCCGATTATTCAGAATGATATCTGCCGATAGCCGATTATTCAGAATAATTTCTGCCGATACCGATTATTCGGAATGATTTCTGTCGATGCCGATTATTCGGAATGATTTCTGCCGATACCGATTATTCGGAATGGTATCTGTCTATACCGATTATTCGGAATGGTATCTGTCTATACCGATTGTTCGGAATGATTTCTGCCGATGCCGATTATTCGGAATGCTTTCTGCCGATACCGATTATTCAGAATGATATCTGCCGATACCGATTATTCAGAATGATATCTGCCGATACGATTATTCAGAATGATTTCTGCCGATAGCCGATTATTCAGAATGATTACTGCCGATAGCCGATTTATTCAGAATGTTTTCTGCCGGTACTGATTATTCAGAATGATTTCTGCCGATACCGATTATTCAGAATGATATCTGCCGATAGCCGATTATTCAGAATGATTTCTGCCGATAGCCGATTTATTCAGAATTATATCTGCCGGTACTGATTATTCGGAATGATTTGTGCCGATACCGATTATTCAGAATGATATCTGCCGATACCGATTATTCAGAATGATATCTGCCGATAGCCGATTATTCAGAATGATATCTGCCGATAGCCGATTATTCAGAATGATTTCTGCCGATAGCCGATTTATTCAGAATGATTTCTGCCGATAGCCGATTATTCAGAATGATTTCTGCCGATACCGATTATTCAGAATGATTTCTGCCGATACCGATTATTCAGAATTATGTCTGCCGATACCGATTATTCAGAATGGTTATTGCCGGTGCCGATTATTAAGAATGGTTATTGTCGATGCCGATTATTCGGAATGATTTCTGCTGATGCCGATTATTCGGCATGATTTCTGCCGATTATTCGGAATGCTATCTGTCTATACCGATTATTCGGAATGATTTCTGCCGATTTCGATTATTCAGAATGATAGCTGCCGATTATTCAGAATGGTTTCTACCGATACCGATTATTTAGAATGATATCTGCCGATAGCCAATTATTCAGAATGATTTCTGCTGATAGCTGATTTATTCAGAATGATTTCTGCCGATAGCCGATTTATTCAGAATGATATCTGCCGATACTGATTATTCAGAATGATCTCTGCCGATACCGATTATTCAGAATGATATCTGCCGATACGATTATTCAGAATGATTTCTGCCTATACCGATTATTCAGAATGATGTCTGCCGATACCGATTATTCAGAATGATTTCTGCCGATACCAATTATTCAGAATGATATCTGCCGATTATTTGGAATGATATCTGCCGATTGTTCAGAATGGTTTCTGTCGATAGCCGATTATTCGGGATGATTTCTGCCGATGGCCGATTATTCAGAATGACGAACTGTTAACTGGATAACTTTACTAAGGTAAATGCAACGTTAAGTTCACAAGCTGTTTTATTGAGGTCTTTCCGCGTTGAAGCACTGATTGATTCATTTTAATAAGTTGTACAGTATCTTTCAACATTCCTTCTGATTTTCATGCATGTTTTTTTGTGCTATAACTTGTAGTAAAGTGGAAGAAAAGACTTGCGTTGCTGCTTAACTGATCCGTCACGTCACATTTAAAGGGTTTGTTCACCCAAAAATGAAAATTCTGTCATCATTTTCTCACCCTCATATTGTTCCAAACCTGTATGAGTTTCTTTTTTCTGCCGAACACAAAAGCAGATATTTTGAAGAATGCCAGTAACATTGAGTTCAAATGTCTTCCGTCAACTTTCTGGTTACCGCATTCTTTTAAAATATCTTCTTTTGTGTCCGTATGAATACCAAGGATATGAGTATTTTATTTTATTTCCACCTTTTCAATTGAGGAAAATGTTTTTTAAAAGTTTTATTTAACAATAACAGCACACAGTCGTTGGTAGAGACACAGATCAGTTCATAGATCTCAATGTGCTGCTGTGATTGTTGTGCGCATTAATGATGAATAGATCAGTGTCAGTCAATGTCCGATCGCACAAAGACTCACTGAGCCTGTGTCCGCGCCTGTCCCGACCCACAATGCCCTGCTTTGTTTACTGGCATACACAGAAACTCAAGCAAAACAGAGTGTTTTGTGTATATTGACTAAGCGCTGTGTGTGTGTGTGTGTCAGTCATATGTCATGCTGAGTAATTAAGTAAATGTTGCCAAATTAACACAGATGAGTGTGAAGTTAAGCTTCATATTCCTATGAGTTGTTCAGTAGTCCAACTGCAATCTCGCAGCATCTGTTGGTGTGTGTTAACATGCTTCAGTTAGCAGTAATCTGTGTGTGTGTGTGTGTGTGTGTGTGTGTGTGTTTATAGAGGAATGACTCCTGCTGAAGCTGACATGATGTTCCTGGAAAACGCAAAGAAACTCTCCATGTACGGAGTCGACCTGCACCGTGCCAAGGTAAGAAGTGTGTGTGTCTGTGTGCACGTGCATATGTCTGAATGTACTGTGTGTGTGTGTGTGTGTGTGTGTGTTTGTGCGTATGTGCTGAGTGTCTGTGTATGTGCATGCATGCGCGTGTGTGTGCGCGTGCACTTACTAGGAGTATGTGCTGTTTGTGTGTGTGCACGCTTGTGTGTGTGTGTTGTACTAACGCTCCTCCCATTAACCTGCTGCAGTGCTGCTCATCTCAAGCTCTTCTGACTTTACAACAATAAAACCTAGAAGTTCTTAGACTAATAGTTTTTTCTAATAGATAACTGATAGATCTCACCATACTTTGCCTAGTTGATTAATCACAGTACATTAAGACAATTATTATGTATTACAAGTTTTTGGAAATGTTAAAATATTTACATATGCAAATGAGGCATTATCTTTTTTTAAATGTACTCTAATTTGCATACATTTATAGAACAGAAATCTGAACATTGGATGAAGCCAGGTTCTAAATTCATGTTTGATTTTGTTGACATGTTAGAGCTATAAAAAAAATTCACCTTGTTTTCAAGAGTAAATATTGTATAAATCAGGCGAATGATCAAACCTTCAGAATATAGATATGAATAACACCGTAAAGTTTAGTGTGCGTAATGAGATTTCTGACTCAAACTCGCCAGCTTTAAAGAGATGGATTGAGATTGAAATCTACAGATGCAAATAGATAGTGCAATAAAATGTATTTTGGATGTTTAGTCACATGCTATGGAAGCAAAACTGAGCGGTGCACGATAAAACAATATTTGTGCATGTAGTGTCTCGCCACAAAGAACAACATTGCATTAAACTGCGACCGTAAAGGTTCGACCTCTCTCTTCTGCATGTTCATGCTGCTCTTCTGATTGGCTCGTGCTGCCCATCGCAGTTCTCTCTCTCTCTGTCTCTCTGTCTGTGTCTCTCGCCCCTCCCCCACTGACTCAGCTGATCGGACGGTTGTTTGAGTGCATTGCAACGGTGCAGGAGAAGGTAAGATGCTGCGCTGCGTCTGCCTGTTCATGTGTGTGACGTGTGTTTGTAGATGCATGCATGCATTAATAACATGAAGGTCTCATCAGCCTGTGATGATGCATTGTTGGTAATGCGACTACAGTGTGTGTGTGTGTGTGTGTGTGTGTGTGTGTGACGGCGTGTCATTGTTCAGCCGCAGTCATTATTCGTGCCGCAGCAAACGTGCTGAAAACAGCAGCTCTTCATATACGTGTCGTCATATAGAGACTGATGATGCTCTGATGATAATGCAGACGCTCGCATTGTGTTGTTTTGTGACGAGATGTGCATGATGTTTCTAAGGTGGAAGAAGGCTGTTTTTGTAACAGATAGGGGTGTCACAATATATCGCAATCCAAAAATGTAACAATATGAATCATGGATAGTTCACCCAAAACAATAATTACTGTGTGTGAAAAAATTCACGTTTTCATAGTTTTAGTATCAGTACTACATTAAACTACTATATATAATGTTAAATATAATGTATAATAATGCAATGTGTGTCCTGATAATGCCAGATGTCTGATGTTACCAGTAAAAACTGGCCGACATTATTTTAAATATATCTAGTCAGTGACAGTGAAACCATATTCATCTAAAATAATTCAGTTTTCAGCTTCAGAATGATGAATATTGTTATTCTGGCGTCTCTATTGTCCTGCGTTGGGTTTCAGCACCAAGTCCGAGTCTATTCATTTACACACACAATGTGATATCAAATTCAGCATTTTAATCAACAGTAAAAAATGTTTTAACCTTTTATCATGTCTTGGAGTATTGCAATAATATCGTATTGTGAGTTCAGTATTGTGATATGTATCGAATCGTGACATGAGGGTGTCGTTACACCGCTAGTAACATATGAAATATGATATTCGAAAGACAAGTGTCTGTCTAATACAGTGCAGAATTATTAGGCACGTTGATTTTCTGATCATATTTTTTTCCAGGCACATTTTACCAATTCCAAGCTACATTAATCTTAATAACTACTATTCATTTAGTATTTAATCATTTATAAGTGATATATAAGTGTTCATGAAGGCTGGAAATGAAAAAACTCTTATATTCAGGTGTGCATAATTATTAGGCATGTTTTCTTTTACAGATCAAATTAGCCCAAAAAAAAACTCTTTATTTAGGGTCAGACAAAAACATGTGGAGAAGAAAAGACGTTTACTGCAAAATAATTAAGAATTAAGGTGAAGAATTAAGAGTGAAACCATCAGGAATCATTTTTAGCTCCCAGGAGAGGATGAAGTATCAGTATCATCCTTCTCGATGCACATTATATTCTGAGAGATTATGTGTGCCGGTTTTTGGACCAATAAATAAAACCTTATTCTAATTCAAATTTAATCAAAGAAAATTACTGGTCATCCAATATTTTATATCTTTAACACACATTTTGTATAACGTATATAGATTTGGTTGAAAGAAAGAAAGAAGGGTTAAAAAGAAAGAGAGATTATTTTGAAAAAAGAAAGAAAGATAGATAGAAAGAAAGAACAAGATTAGTCAGAAAGAAAGAAAGAATAGTTAGAAAGATAGATGGGTTTGAAAGAAATAAAGGTTAGAAAGAAAGAAAGAAAGAAAGATTAGTTAAAAATGAACGAAAAAAGAAAGATGAGGTAGAAAGAAAGATTTGCTAGAAATAAAGAAAAAGAAAGAAAGATTAGTTAGAAATAAAGAAAAGATTAGTTAGAAATAAAAAGATTAGTTAGAAAGAAAGAAAGAAAGAAAGATTAGTTAACTTGCAAATGAATTACGAATGAATGTACCATCGTTCGTTGCACTTATACTCCTCATTCATCATATCAAACGATCTGTAATACACAGCAATAGAGTCACATGGTAACACACACAGTTACTCAGACTTGTCAATCATCTGGAATCGTGTTTAAGCGAATCCGCCGTAAAGTGGCCGAATGAAGAGTGTGTTACTGACGCGATCTGGATCTTCTGGCGTCTCCGTGGGAATAATCCTGTGTGTGCGTCTCTCTCCTATTTGCTATGCATAACGTGTGTGAATCAGTGGGCGGGGCTAAAGAGGCGATGATGTAGAAGTGGGCGTCGACCTTGTGACAAAATCTGAAACCAGTCGTTTTCTCAACTCGACTGAAGAGGAAGCGTCGAGTTCTGAAACTTATGATATTTTTTATAGTACGATATAACCTCTGATATGTCAAAAGATCAAGGACATTTGTATTGTATTAATATTATTTTGAATTCAAATTTTATTTAATTTTTAGTAATTTCGTTATGTGCTTATGTCATTTTATTCGTTTTTGTTTTTAAATGTTGGTTTAATTAATTTTTTTTGTTAGTTTTGGTTTTTATTTATTTCCAGTTAATAATTTTAGTACTTCAACTTGTTTAAGTTTATTGCTAAGGCAACATTTTATAAAAAAAAATTTAAGCTAATATTTATATTTTATTTTAGCTTCATTTCAATTAACAGATATTTTTTAAGAGTTTTAGTTTTTTTTTACATAGTTTTAGTTATTTTGTTCTTGGCTTCTGGAGTTTTTATTACTTTTGGGTTATTTAATATAGTTTTAGTTATTGTAGTACATCAAGTAAATAAAATTCTGAAAGGTTTCTTTGGCAACTAGCTGAAATAAAATAAGTTAAATGGTTATATATATATATATATAAATTTTTTTTATAATTTAGTGCTTCAACTTCAACTTATTTCAGTTTATTACCAAGGCAACATTTATTAATTTTCACTTAGTTTTAAGCTAATATTTATATTTTATTTCAATTAATCTTTATTTCAATTAACAGATTTTTTATATAGTTTTAATTTTTTGTATATATAGTTTTTATTAATATTTTGAGTTTTATATTCTCCGTTTCATTTTATCTTAGTTAAAGTTGTAGTCATTTTGTTGTTGGCTTCTGCTGTTTTTATTACTTTTTGGGTTATTTAATGTAATTATCAATATAGTTTTTATTAATTTTATTTCAGTTTTAGTTATTTTAGTACGTCAAGTAAATGAAAATGTGAAAGGTTTCTTTGGCAACTAGCTTAAATAAAATAAGTGTAATTTTTTTTTGTATATATTGTATTGTATTTCCGGGGACATGTGTTGAGGTGTTAGCTGTACAGCGGTGTGTGTTCTCGTCTGTAACGTTCGGCTGGTCTCAGGACTCGGAGTGTGTGGAGATCATGCTGGAGTGTGTTCCAGCGGCCTCCTCGTCTACAGGGATAAACTGCGCATCAACCGCTTCGCCTGGCCCAAGATACTCAAGATCTCCTACAAGAGGAACAACTTCTACATCAAGGTCCGGCCCGGAGAGGTGAGGCGCTCTTCTGCAGATCCGGTTCTGAACGCGGGTGAACGCTCTGCTCTCTCTCTCGCGGGTGATCGAGGTGTGTAATGCTCTCTCTCTCTCTCTCCATCAGCTCGAACACTTCGAGAGCACCATCGGCTTCAAACTCCCAAATCACAAAGCAGCGAAGAGGCTGTGGAAAGTGTGTGTGGAACATCATACCTTCTTCAGGTAAGAGACTCTATCTATCTCTATCTGTCTATCTATTTCACTATCCATCCATCCATCCATCCATCCTTAAAAGTAGCAATATCATCATGGGTGAGTATGTCAGCGATCACTAACGAGTGTTCTGGTTGGGGTGTCCTGATAGGCTGGTGTCTCCTGAGGCTCCTCCCAAACGCTTCCTGTCGTTAGGCTCGAAGTTTCGCTACAGCGGCCGAACTCAAGCTCAGTCGCGCAGAGCGAGCGCTCAGATCTCGCGAGCAGCTCCTCAGTTCCAGCGGAGGAACACCGTCAGCATGGACAGCAGTATGTACAC
>CM060592.1:52859387-52904507 GCA_030578255.1 Tiaroga cobitis | reverse complement strand
TCACTCACACTCTCTCTCTCTCACACACACACTCACTCACTCACTCTCTCACACACACACACTCTCTCTCACTCACTCATTCACACCACACACACACACACACACACACTCACTCACTCACTCTCACACACACACACACACACACACACACACACAGTCAGTCACACACACACACACACAGTCAGTCAGTCACACACACAGTCAGTCACACACACAGTCAGTCACACACACAGTCACAGTCACACACAGTCACAGTCACACACAGTCACAGTCACACACAGTCACAGTCACACACAGTCACAGTCACACACAGTCACAGTCACACACAGTCACACACAGTCACACACAGTCACTCACAGTCACACAGTCACAACACACAGTCAGTCACAGTCACACACAGTCACAGTCACACAGAGTCACAGTCACACAGAGTCACAGTCACACAGAGTCACAGTCACACAGAGTCACAGTCACACAGAGTCACAGTCACACAGAGTCACAGTCACACAGAGTCACAGTCACACAGAGTCACAGTCACACAGAGTCACAGTCACACAGAGTCACAGTCACACAGAGTCACAGTCACACACAGTCACAGTCACACACAGTCACAGTCACACACAGTCACAGTCACACAGTCACACACAGTCACAGTCACACACAGTCACACAGTCACAGTCACACACATTCACAGTCACACACAGTCACAGTCACACAGAGTCACAGTCACACACAGTCACAGTCACACAGAGTCACAGTCACACAGAGTCACAGTCACACAGAGTCACAGTCACACACAGTCACAGTCACACAGTCACAGTCACACACAGTCACAGTCACACACAGTCACACACAGTCACACACAGTCACTCACAGTCACAGTCACACACATTCACAGTCACACACATTCACAGTCACACACACAGTCAGTCACACACAGTCACAGTCTCACAGTCACACACAGTCACAGTCACACAGTCACACACAGTCACACACAGCACAGTCACAGTCACACACAGTCACAGTCACACAGAGTCACAGTCACACAGAGTCACAGTCACAAGAGTCACAGTCACACAGAGTCACAGTCACACAGTCACAGTCACACAGAGTCACAGTCACACAGTCACACAGAGTCACAGTCACACAGAGTCACAGTCACACAGAGTCACAGTCACACAGGAGTCACAGTCACACAGAGTCACAGTCACACAGAGTCACAGTCACACAGAGTCACAGTCACACAGAGTCACAGTCACACAGAGTCACAGTCACACAGAGTCACAGTCACACAGAGTCACAGTCACACAGAGTCACAGTCACACAGAGTCACAGTCACACAGAGTCACAGTCACACAGAGTCACAGTCACACAGAGTCACAGTCACACAGAGTCACAGTCACACAGAGTCACAGTCACACAGAGTCACAGTCACACAGAGTCACAGTCACACAGAGTCACAGTCACACAGAGTCACAGTCACACAGAGTCACAGTCACAGTCACACACAGTCACAGTCACACACAGTCACAGTCACACACAGTCACACACAGTCACACAGAGTCACAGTCACATACAGTCACAGTCACACACAGTCACAGTCACACACAGTCACAGTCACACACAGTCACAGTCACACACAGTCACAGTCACACACAGTCACAGTCACACACAGTCACAGTCACACACAGTCACAGTCACACACAGTCACAGTCACACACAGTCACAGTCACACACAGTCACAGTCACACACAGTCACAGTCACACACAGTCACACAGTCACAGTCTCACAGTCTCATAGTCACACACACAGTCTCACACACACACACACACACAGTCACTCACACAGTCACACACACTCCCTCACAGTCACTCACAGTCACACACATAGTCACTCACTCACACACACACACAGTCTCAAACATTTTCTGAATTATTGAAAGATGTTTAATGGATGTGTCTGTGATTAGCACCAGCATCGGTCGCCCATGACGACGTGAAGAACAACAAACCTGCTGTTGCTACGGACGACCTCATCGTCACGGAAACACCAGAGAAGAAGCCGGAGGAGATGAACTCTGTGGAGGAGGAGCTCAAGACCAACAGTGATGAATCAGAACAAGCCCCGCCCACTTCTGTCACCAAGGTAACGGCCACGTTCGAGATATGATGTTTAATGTGCCTCTGATGATCATATCAATTACATTCTCATAATCAAAAAGGATGTTTAATCAATCGAATTCATGAAGCTTTTACAAATGGATAATTTATTAAAATGTTATTTTTATAGTAATTAAAGTTTTCCCAAATTAGTTTTTTTTCTCAAATTTTGATTTACATTTAATTCTATTTCTTTTACCGTTTCAGTAGATTAGTTAAATTTTAATCATTAAAAAGGATGTGTAATCAAAACTTCAACTTAACAATTTATTCATTTTATTATTTTAGTGAATTTTTTTTTCTCAAATTCTGTTTTCCGTTTGAATTTAATTTTAATAAACAAAATGAATGTTTAATCAATTCAATTCATAAAATTTTGAACAATTGAACAATTTATTAACATTTTAACAATATGACTCCGTTATACTGTAAATTATTTTTTATTAACCGGATTCTAGTTATGAAGTGAACTATAAATGAGTAGAATTAGAGTAGAACGACATGATCAGTAATGTTTAGAAACTTGAGCTTACCGATCAATTAATCAAACTGCTCTTTTCTGTCCTGTCACTTTTTTCTATTTTAATAATCAAAATTAATGCTTAATCAATTGAATTAATAAAACTTTGACAATTAATTAAAATATTATTTTAGTGAAATTTTATTTTTTCAAAATGTGGATTTTTTTTCCCCCTACAATTCTGTTTTCTATTTCAATAATCAAAAGGAATGCTTAATCAATTGAAATCATAAAATGTTGACAATTATTAAAATCTTATTATTTTAGTGAAATTATTTTTTTTCTAAATTTGGTTTTATTTTTTCTCAAATTCTGTTTTCCATTTTAATAATCAAATTTATCAATTGAAGTGTTTTAATATTCACCAAGACCATTAAACGTACAGCTTTTGAATTATTCATCCAAATGTTGCACATTTCCGTGACATTCCACGTTATATTGTAAACTACTTTTTATGAACCGGATTCTAGTTATGAAGTGAACTATAAATGTGTAGAATTAGACTATGTTAATAAGCTTAACGACCAATTAATCAAACTGCTGTTTTCTGTCCTGTCACTAACCACAATCTTTTCTCGCTTCTCTTTTCCAATGCGTGTTTATAAATGCATACATTTCCATTCGTTTCCCTCGGCATCCACACTACATTATACTGTATATTCCTTTTTATGACCGGATTCTAGTTATGAAGTGAACTATAAATGTGTAGAATTAGAGTATGTTTACAAGCTTAACAACTGTGCTGTCACTAACCAGCTTCTCTTTTCTCGCTTCTCTTTTCCAATGCACGTTTAAAACATGCACACATTTCCATACATATTTCCCTCGGCATCCACACTTTCATACTTTCCCATTTCTTTTACTTTAAAAAAAAAAAAAAAATCCACTTTTTTCCCACTTTTTCTCATTTCTCCGCTCGTTCTCATCAGTCGTGTCCCTATTCCTCGGATCCGTTGGGATCTGAGCTCTCCCTCCCTTCCTCCCCCGTCTCGTCCACTCAAGTGCGCCGGAGACGCCGGGAATCCAGTCGTAAACGCGCGTCCTCGGTCAGTCCCGCTAAAACCACGGCGGGTTGCCGGCGCCGACAGGCTCAAGCGGACCGTAAAGCGGCTCTCCTGGAAGAGCGAGCGCTGCTTCTCTCCGCACGCAAGCAGAGACTGGACCAGAACCGGAGCAGCGCCGGCACGCTCTTCTCCTTCTCCCTCCATCTCCCCGACATGTCTTCGCTCCTGGACGACGACGGCTACCTGACGTTCCCCGATCTCACCGAGCTGCGCTTCCTCCCCGAGAGTCTGCATCACTTCATGCCCATCAAATCCCCCTCGCTCATCCCCTGCTTCCTCTTCATCTTCTTCTTCCTCCTGTCCACATCGTTCTCGGTGCCGTACGCGCTCACGCTGTCCTTCCCGCTGGCGCTGTGCCTCTGCTACCTGGAGCCCAAAGCCGCGTCGCTCAGCTCGTCTCTCGCGCAGGGCTTTCAGGACAGCTCCGACGACGAGGTTTGTGACGGAGCGTGAAGTGTGTGTGTGTGTGTGTGTCTCATCTCAGCTCTTCTCATTCATGACTTTCCATCGAGTTATTGTCATCGGTGTTGCTTGGAAAAGCCAGAAGACTGCTCATTTCCCCTGGCACCTCTTTATATATATACACAGGTGAAACTGGAAAAATGAGAATATCGTGCAAAAGTTCATTTATTTCAGTAATTCAACTTAAAAGGTGAAACTAATATATTATATAGACTCATTACATGCAAAGTGAGATATTTCAAGCCTTTATTTGTTATAATTGTGATGATTATGGCGTACAGCTTCTGAAAACACCAAAGTCAAAATTAGAATATTGTGAAAAGGTTTTAATAAGCTGTAAGCCATAATCATCACAATTATAACAAATAAAGGCTTGAAATATCTCACTTTGCATGTAATGAGTCTATATAATATATTAGTTTCACCTTTTAAGTTGAATTACTGAAATAAATGAACTTTTGCACGATATTCTCATTTTTCCAGTTTCACCTGTGTATATATATATGTATGTGTTATTGTGTAAATTTACTAATACATTATTAACTAATATAACTCAAAGAATAACTCTTTCAAAGAATAAAGCTTTCAGTTTAACGTTTATTTAGTCTGCAATGGAGCAATTTCCTAAAATGATTTTAGAAACATAGAATCACATACACTATTAAAAAAAAAGTTATTTATTAGCATTGATGGTTCCATTACGAACCTTTAACATCCACAGAATTGAAGGTTCTTTCACTGAAAGGAACCCAAAATTAAACCCCAATATTGAAAGCTTTATTTTTTAAGTTCCCCTGTAGTCAATAATTGTATCCCTTAAAACTCATCTTTGATCACCGAAATTACATGTAAACGTTTTTTCCTTGATAAAAATGTCTTTATGCCTTAAAATATCTTGAATGTAACTCGACACCCTTGCCTCATTTAGTATGCGCGGGTCTATGAATATGCAAATGAGCCCCGCCTCCACTCACTCACTCAGCTCAGAGATCCACTGGTTGACGATCACACGTTGATCTGATTGGTTACAAGGTCGTTTGTGACGTCAGAAACACCAGCGATTTCAAACCGTGTGTTTGAGACTGTCTTTGGTTCACTGCAGTTTTAAGCAGGAAATACTCAGCAATGCTGTCGACTTATGAACTTACACACGGTGTGTCTTAAAGCGTATTAATAACACCACATAGACATATAAACCACATTAAAAGCTGGATTTGCACCACAGGGGGACTTTAAAATCAAAAGTTGAATCTGTCTAATGGGTGATAACATGCATTTTTTGTTTTGTTATTTTAATGTTCCTTGAGATTCACTTTTAATAAACTTTATTGTACAAAAAACAAACAAATACATATGCAGAAAAAAACTTATTTTCAACCCTCATTCTGAGCCTCTGTCTAAAAATGATCAGTTTTAAGGCGCGGCTCCTTTAAGGCTGGTCAGTAAACGCCCACTGTTATGATTGGCTAACGTCATTAGTGGAGTGAAGATATTATCCATATTAAAACCGTCATTTACAGACAACAATCTGCAGTGAAATGCTCAGAACAAACATATAATCCTCAGACGGGATCCGGGACGCCATTATAATAAACCATGCGCCATTCGATAAACCATATCGAATATCGCATTATTTAATGAGTTGTCGCATATCGCATTTTTCTTCAATATCGTGCAGTCCTAGACATGATCTTGAGACATCTGCAGTTCGGTTCATTTGGTCCAGACTAATTGCGAAAAATTATACTTTGTATCATTTTCAGGCGTTTTGGTTCCTTTTCACACACACTGATTGCTCTGGTCCGAATCAGTTGATGAGTTGATGAAACGAACCAAATGCAGTCACGTGACAACATCCACATCACTCATTGGCCGGATGTGTCTTGAACATATTTCCACAACTGGACTTTGATTGGTCAGAATTAACGCGCGGGAAAATTCCAGCAAGACTCCCGGAAGTAAACAAAGAGGAGGAAGATCCGGCTGACATGCGGAGAAGTCGCTCACAATGTGTGTTCAGAATCAGCACGAGCTTCATCCTTTCACAAATCCCCTCATAAACAACAGAGTCTAGATGTGATATAAATAAGAGATTCCCTGTGCAGTGCGGACAACTGCAGTGTTCATGAGGAGAGCTTCAGTGAGTGCAGAACGGTCAGTCATGGCTTAAAGGGAGCGCTATTGACAATCTGCATAATAGTTTTGTTTAGAGATGCACCGATTACAATTTTCTAGGCCGATCCCGATTTTTCCTTGAGTTTGACCTGCCGATACCGATTTTAGCCGATTCCGATTTCATTTTTTCAAACCACTTTACAGCACACACAAATATTTATTTTCTATCTTCTCTTTAATAGAAGATTTTACATAGAACATTTTTTGAACAGATAATCGCTATAAAATAGAACTATATAAATGACTCCTAGTGTGAAAAATTCTCACACATCTAAAGTGCAGTGTTATGGAAGAACCATTTCCTTTTCACATCCAATATCCAACTAAACAAATGTGATATATTTAGCAAACTAAACTTCTGTATGAAAACAGGTAATGGCATTAAAATAATATATAAATAACAAATAAAATAAATATATAAAGATATTTCTCTCTCACGACTCACACACACACACACACACACACACACACACACACACACACACACACACACACAGGCCTATTGCAATCACTTGTATATCAAAGGCAAGTTATATTTCTCAAACTGTTCTTCTCTCATCTGACACATGTCCAGCCTAGCTAAACAGGACAAGTGGAGCGTGTGCAGGGAAACAATTAAATAATAATAAAAACAAGTTTAAATGGGTAAATTTTCTATAAATATTTTTGAGTCTTCATTTTCTTTCTGACATAGCCTAGCCTACTTCAGTTTAGGGCTGGGATAAACGATTATTTTTTAAACGATTAATCTAGCGATTATTTTTTCGATGCATCGATTAATCTAACGATTCAATTTTCCTGTCCGATTCGATTTCGATTCGATTCTGTTATCGATTATCTCCCCATTAATTGACTAATACCAATTACACATGTTGATTTATATATCTGAATGAAAAAAAACATAAATTCCTTAACATTGCAATATATGTTTATTGCTCTTAAAATTCCAAAATAAAAAAATATACAAGTGCAAAGTAATGCATTCTTAGTCAGAGGTAGCATTCAATAAAACTTTGAAGCCTTGAAAACACATAGGCCTAGCTTACTAAAAAATAGTGCATGTTGTAATTTTTCTTTCAGATGAAAATAACAACTTGATGTCTAGCATTCAATAAAAAAAAAATTCTATAAATATTTTTGAGTCTTCATTTTCTTTTCTGACATAGCCTACTCCAGTTCTTGTTAAAACACACCAGACATGCAAATTCTGTGCATTTTGGGCACTTTTTGAGTGAAATCATATTAATATTTTCCATCAAAAGTGTGCTTTCACTTTAATTGAGAGCAGTGCTGCAAAAAAAATACTCTGCGCCGAAACCCGCGCTTCACTGCTGCTCACGCGCTGCTCCTGCTCCCGGTGTGAATGCACTCATTGATTAACATGCACGCCGGAAAAATGCTTGCGGTGTGAAACGGCCGTAATTCACGAGGTTTCCTACATGTGTGCGTTCCGTGTGCACGTGTGATGCTGATGTTGCGCGATGTTAATCATGCGGCGCCCGAGTGCATTTGACCGGCATAAAATCGGAATGTGTCAGACTGACCGGCCGGTCGCCGATCACGTGAAAACCGGCCGATTCCGGTCACCAGCCGATCAATCGGTGCATCTCTACTTTAGAGGAACCAGTGCACTTTGAAAGTCTGAGGAGCCACTCGTGTTGCTACTACTCTCCGGCGCCGCCATCTTTGTTTTGGGTCTGACGAATCGACGCGCATATTTTGCGTGGACGTATTTTTTGCGTCGACTTAATCGATGACTTCGACGCGTTGTCCCAGCCCTACTTCAGTTCTTGTTAAAACACACCAGACATGCAAATTCTTTGCATTTTGGGTACTTTTTGGATGAAATCATATTTATTTTGTCCATCAAAAGTGTGTTTTCACTTAAATTGATCGCAGCAAAAATAGCCTCAGCGCTGAAACCTGCGCTTCACTGTTGCTCACGCAACGCTCCTGCTCGACGCGCACGCGCTGCTCCGGCTCCCGGTGTGAATGCACTCATTGATTAACATGCACGCCGAACAAAAAACGCGCTGCACCTTGTGGTGTGAATTCACGAGGTTTCCTACATGTGTGCGTTCCGTGTGCACGTGTGATGCTGATGTTGCGCGATGTTAATCATGCGGCGCCCGAGTGCATTTGACCGGCATAAAATCGGATTATGTCAGACTGCCGGTCGCCAATCATGGCCGATCACGTGAAAACCGGCCGATTCCGGTCACCAGCCGATCAATCGGTGCATCTCTAGTTTTGTTTGACTACGGCAGCTGTTTTAGTCCAAAAATGCGCAGTTCTTTGGCAGTCGGGTCTGTTCGAGGTCAGATCACCACAAACGAACCGCTCCAGAGTTCGCTTGAAAGCGTAGCGAGAACACCTCTACGAGGAGGTCTCGGTCCGCTTGTTTGGTCCGCTTCTGGTGCGACCCGAGTGCGATCGCTGCGTTCACACCGGCCCTGAACGAACCGCGCCGAGGGGGAAAACGGACTCTAGTGCGACTCAACCGGACTAAATGAGGCAGGTGTGAACGCACCCTAAGACTGATCATCTTCAGATTTGAGTCTGGATGTCATTTGCTCTGCATGTTTCCGCATGTATTACACAGTCGATCTTCCATCTGTGAATGAAGCTTCTGAACGTCATCCTCTGTCTGGATGAAGAGTGTTTTGCTTGTTTTTCTTACGCACATCCGCGTCTGGTTCATCATGTGTGTCGGGCGCACATCATTCCTTCATCTGAGTCGCATCCCTGTGTGATCTTCATGAAGAACATCTGTGTGAAGTTTGATCTGCTTTTTTCTCCTTTCTCGCTGCGATCCGTTCGTTGATCAAACAGAGCGACAGCGAGCAAACCGACTTCGCTTGTGACGACGACTCGACGGACACTGAGGTGTGTGTGTGTGTGTGTGCGTCTTCAGCTCAGTGTTTATTCTTCATGTGCTTGTGAAATGAGTGTTTATAATGAGTGTCTCTTTCACCCAAACTCATTATAGTCTGACTTTGAGGACAACACTGACATGAGGACACAGGTATTGAGATCCAGAAATCAGTTCGAGGAGGTTTGATGGTCTTGTACGGGTTTTATTTTGAACTGGTCAAGGCTGAGAATCCAAGTAAACCAGTAAAGACCAGCAAACCTTCTTAGTCTGGTTTACTTTAAGCCATTTCCACAGGAATCCTCCATCAGCTCTCCCAGTCTTTGTCATCCCCACATGTTTGCTTGAGTTTATTTGAACTAGTGAAATGTTTCAGATGTGGATTTAGTTGCTGAACGCGTTTCTTTCCCCCACTCTTTCTCTAGTATAGTTTCATAAAACGGATTAAAGGAGAGAACGTGTTTGTCAAGCACAGTAATCTCATGTTGGAGGTTTGTGAAGCGTGTGTGTGTGTGTGTGTGTAGTCAATCCTAATAACAGCACTTGTTCTTATTTTAGTTTTAAATACAGTGTTTCAAGCCCTCGCTCGCATGAATTAAACCAATTGAAATTCCCAAATTGCACAAACAGATCTTTGTTTAACACATGATCATAATGTGATAAACGTCAATAAAGCCCAAAGTATACTTGTTTTTTTCCGCTATTGAATGCGTACAGTCGAACAAGTAGCCTTTTAAAGTTTACTCCGTTTGATCGCATGCGCTTTAGAAAGTTTCATCTTTGCGCTATTTCTCTCCAGAAGTTATGAACGATAAAAATATCTTTGCACTCTTTTAACCTAAAGTTGCAGGCATCTGTTGTTCTTCAGGTGTTGTTGTGTTGTTGTTCTGTCTCTTTAGTTTCGTTTTCCACTGAGATACAGCGGCCCGGTCCAGTGCTGCCACCTTGTGGAACAACTGATTAGTGCAAAATGAGTATGTGCAACATGCGTTCGTACATATCTGGTGACACAATTTGCATAATAATATTATGCATTGCATATTACGCACTGTACACGTACAAACCGCAGTACACTTTGGGCTTAATTTAACAGGAAGCTTTAAGCAATGAAAAGTACGGAAGCTTGTTTCCGCCACGGAATCAAAAAAAAAAAAAAAACTAGGTAATTGCAACTTTTTTTTTCGAAATAGCAAGTTTATATCTCACAATTCTGACTTTTTTATAAAAACAGACATTTAAACAGATTTTAATAACCCTAATCCTAACACCCGAGAAAATTGCAAGATGTAAAATCATAATTATGGGTCTGAATTGTGAGATAAGAAGTCGCAATTACCTTCTTTTAAAAATTGCATGCGGAAACAAGCTCGCATAGAAAAGTCAATCGCTGCGTCTGAAATCACTTACTTTCTGAGTAGGTATTACATTTGAATTTGAATGTACTTCTAAAAGAATATGGTTTGAAGAATATGTTTTGAAGTGGTTATGAAGTAAATTCAGGCGTACTATATCCGCCATGTTGTTATTGTCACGTGACCCGCCAGCGTCAGTTGCGTCGCTTCGCTAGCATTCATAACCCCTTGGCCTCATGTGATAGTAAAGTGTCTATCAGATGCACACTTCAGAATCTCACCGGGACTACAGTCAAACCTACATTTATTCAGACATCTTCAACAGTTCTCACATTATCACAGTTTATTCGCTATAGTTTAGGAAATGGTAATAAAACATGACAAGAACTCAGTGGATATTTGACTGGTTTTGTCCGTCCTTCTGTTAGACTCTCACACATGAATTATGTTGAATATCTGTCAGCTGTTAAATTTAACTACACAATTAGATAATACCAGTTTAGCTCAACCAGTGACCAAGCAATGCTTCATGTTGTTCAGTGTGTGTGTAAAAAGAGCATTAGCAATTACAGAAAACACACTTCTGCAAAACATGATCAGCTCAAAGTGGAGGAATAATCTTTGGTCCCAAATGTG
Source organism: Tiaroga cobitis (assembly GCA_030578255.1). Taxonomy (NCBI): domain Eukaryota; kingdom Metazoa; phylum Chordata; class Actinopteri; order Cypriniformes; family Leuciscidae; genus Tiaroga; species Tiaroga cobitis. The sequence continues at coordinate 52,893,266 of CM060592.1, read as the reverse complement.
TATAATGTCACTGGTAGTCACTGTATGAAGAATATTTGGGTTTAATATGTCACAGTTTACTTTATTTTGCTCTCCTCACTTACATAAATGAACTATAGTGTCTTGCACACACTAGTTAAATATCAGATTATATCTGGTGTCTGAATAATTTTTGATTTGACTATATTTTTCACCTACTGTGAATTCGGACATACCACTCTGTTGGCGCATACTATACATCAGGGAAGTGTTTGATTTCGGACGCAGCGAATGACACTTGTTTGAAATCTTTGTAATGCCCCGCCCCATTTTGATCCTTCGCTGTGCTGTGATTGGTGGATCAGGAGACAGACACGCCCACAGAACTAAAGCAGCATCAGCTGAGCGTCAGCGAGCTGAAGAGGTCGTTTCTGGAGATGCGTTGTGAAGTGTCTGGTGTGAACGAGTGGGACATGAGACTGTCCTCGTCCCCTCGACTCTGTGCTCGACTGGACGAGTCTTCATCCATTAAACCACTCGTGTGCGCACTGGAAGTAAGACGTGTGCGGTTGGAGTGACACTAATGTTCATTTAACAACAGATATAGAAAATCTGCACTTTAACTTGCTAACTGCTCGCGGGACACTGGCGTGCGTCACATATTTTAGTAATCATCAAATTTACGTATGATTTGGAAGCTTAAACACTCATTCATCCTGTGAAAACTGGCTTGAAATGGCACTTTAACTTTTAGCAGATACATTTTTGTGACATCAACTTTAAATTTGGAACACAACTTGGTTAGACGTATGGCTAATAAAAAATTATTTTGTATAATTATTATTTTTTACTTCAGTACATTTGCTTTACGCTAAACTTAAACTTCTATAACTTTTTTTACACTTTCTTTTACACTCTGCAATAAGGTCTTCTTTAAAAAGTTCGTTATTCAAAGCATTCATGACCTGTGGCCAATTAGTTCAGATCTGTGCAAATATGAAAATTAATTTACTCTCCTTCATGATGTTGTTTTATCTGTGGAACACAAACGAAGGTTTATGGAAGAATCTTCATGTAGCTCTTTTCAATAGTTAATATTAACTCTAAAAATAACAAAAGCACTGTATCATAAGTGTTCGAGTTGCTTGGACTCGTGTTTGCAGTTGATATGAGCCGTCAAATGGAGAAAATGAAATGACAGTAATGGGGTTTTAGATCAACACGAGGTGCATTTGTTTGGTTTTGGGTAAATCGTTCCAATAACGAATCTCCCTTCACTTAAACAACTGGTATGCATTTCTGCTGAATGTTTATAATTTGTATCATATATTGATGTAGAACATCTTGTGTAATCTTAAACTGCTGGGTTTTTAGTGGCCAAGCACCAAAAGTGCCTATTGTATTCGCTAGTGTTCCTCTTCTTTTTCTTCTTCTTCCTCTTCCATGGCAGCCCATTGAACCGTATGGTAAAAAGTTATTAAGTTTGGCACACTGATAGAGGACAGTCTGGACATTAACCACACCAATTTTGGAGTCTCTAACTCAATCCCTCTAGCGCCACCAACTGTCCACATATAATAACTTTTGAACCGTAAGGTCTAGAAACTAAATTCAAGATGATTCGATTGTCGTTGAATTTTCCGAAAAACATACTTTTCGAACTAGTCTTAGACTGTTTTGCTGTTTTTCACCAATATTGGCTCAGATCATCATCAGACCATGGTGACAAAAAAACATGTCATTCAAGTTGATTCGTCAAACCGATCTTAAATAACGCGCTAGCAAATTTGACAAAGATCATGTCAAAATTAACATAAGGCTATATCTCCGCAGCACTTGAGCGTATTCTTACCAAACTTGGTGTGTGTTATGACATCCATTACCTGTGGGTACCTGTACAGTTTCAGCACAGTGCCACCTAGTGGGCAGGAGATATGGAAATTTATTGCGTTTTTTTTTTTTTTTTTTTTCTGAACAGTTTGGCCAAAAAAATGGCTTCAACATTGACCACACTAGATCAATTTGCTTTCAGCGCCACCAATTGGTCAAAAGTTATTGTATTTATGGGTTTTCAACCATTTGCGTAAAAACGTCTCCAAATATCTTTACTCATTCTTGCAGTTGGTCTGACGATTTTTCTCTCTTCATTCTTCCTCTGTGGTGCTTGGCCCCTTAATTGCTACTTGAGCTATATTTATTTTTTTCTTGTTTGTTTGTTTTTTTATTTTTGTTGTATTCATGCAGCTATTGTATAACTTGCATTTAACATTTCTACTACTACTATTAGAATAACTGAGTGAATAATTTTATTTCACAGTGTGTTTTGAGGACTAACTTGACTCCTCAACCTGGTTGTGTGTTAAGCTTATATTGACTCGTAATAATGTTCAGCGGTTTAACCCATAATCATAATTCCTGATTGTCAGGTTAAAAGGGTGTTTGTTAGTTTCCTAGGCAGAGTTAAACTTTTTGGGGGAATTTAGTTTGAAGCATTTTGTTTGTGAAAGTAACAGTCATCCATCCTGTGTGAGTTTTTGTTTTTTGTTTTAACGTGACTGATGATTATTCCTGCATGATCACTCATTCTATGCTTTATAAGAGGCATTTTCACTCCAACAATCTCTTATACGTTTAGCTAATTTAACTCTGATGTTTATCGTCCCTGTCTCTGTGTCTGTAGATGTCAGAGGAGGATAAAGCCGAACCTGAAGATGTTGCAGTAAAGCCGGATCTCAATGTTGAGGTTAGACGCTGCTGTGTATTACATCATGCATGCATGTATTCACTGCTCGCATTTATGGCTGTTTATTTTATTAAGACAAGAGCATATGTGGGTCATATTTCATGCCAAAATTAAAGTCATTTTCAAGTCATATTTCTAAAAAAGAAAAAATTACAAATTAAGAAATTAGGTTTCACTTTATTTGAATGGTCCCTTTAACACATTCTGTTGACTTCAAGTAGCGTTGCACCTACATTTCTACTAACTCTCATTAGAGTGTTAGTAGAGTATTAGTAGACGGTTAGGGTTAGAATAAGTTGACATATAGATGCAAAGTCTGTTGGGTGACTATCACAATAAAGAGTTAGTAGATATTAAGCTGACAGTCTGCTAATACTCTAATGAGAGTTAGTTAACATCTAGTTGCAAAGTTACTTCTAGTCAACAGAAAGTTCAAAAGGGACCAACAAAATAAAGTGTTACCAGAAATTAGTTTCACCCTAAACTTACGTAATTCCAACCTCTTTGGAAACGGTTCTGAAATACAGTAGGAAAAGTGGTTTACTCAAACAAACTTGATCTTCTGAAGCTTATTTAACCCAGTGCCATGGGAACTCATGGGAACTCCTGCAAGAATCCAACCTTTGCCATAATCTGTAAACCCTCCTTCACAGTCAACATGTTTCCTACAGTGTGCTTTATGAAACACTCGGCGTGTCCGTCTCACTGCAGGTTTTATCGCAGTCTTTAGACTCAAAGGGATTTTCAGAGGAGAGTCCGTCTGACTGTGAGATGCCATTGGGATTTGTTTAATCTGTCTGGGAAACTGTCTCGGAGATTAATAAGATGAGCTTTAGATCTGCTAAACCATTGTGTTTCACAGGTGAATCTTGGTCCTGTTTTCTACTTGACACCTGTTGGATCGACTGTATTGGTTTAAAATCACACATAACTCTATTCTTAAAGAACAACTGCTTCTTCTGGTTTATTATGATCCATAAATGATATAAATGATCCATTTGGGGCTGATTTAAAGCCTTGACGCTTTTTCCACAGCGAGTGGCTGTTTGATTTGTTGATGTATTTGACGTTCTCTCATCATAGATAATATTACTGCTGTCGTTTCTATTAAGACCTTCTGTAAATCTACAAATTTATGTTGTTTCAAGAAGCTTGAAACAGAACCTTCGAGACCCTGAATTTTGAAACAAAAACACACAAGGGTCGTATATCTCGGCCGCTGGCTTTAGTGAAGGACAGACATTCAGATCAGATCTTCTGGAATCAAAATAAATGGGATTATAGGAATCTTGTCAAGACAAGCCAGAGGAACATGGAACAGTTGTCCATCAGATACGGCGGCTTAAATTAACATGCTGGTATTGTAAATCTTACAGATCAATAAGCGGATTAACTAACTTGACGTGTCAGAGAGAGTTCACGTTCACATCACGGTTATATTGCATGTTTTAATGTTTTCTACTCACTCTCTAGTGAGTTGTTCATCATTTTAAGACAGTAGAGAGATGCAGGAATGAATTGTGACCAAAGGACTCGAATCTGAGACGCAACAGTTTTTATGCTGCAAACACACACTTTGTTGGTAACTTTGGGGTCACTTGTTTCTGAAATATTCATGGATGGTAAATTGTCTTAACTCACAATTGTGGCGGAGCTCATTTAAATGTTGATGCTGTTGTGAAGCAAGTGGTTTTGCTCTGTAATAAACACTGAGAGAGTGACATGAAGTGTGCCGTTTTTGTCCCAGAGTTCAGTTGCTCCACAGGTGGAGGTGTGCTGTGAGACGCGGGCTCAAACTCCCTCTGCTGGTGAAAAAGAGAAGTATATGAAGGCCCTGAGTGAGGCCATCGTGATGGGGAGACGCTCTTCATGGGCTTCAAATAGAGAAGAAAGTGTCGTTCTGGAGGATCAAGCGTTAAACAGCAGAAGCTGTCATGAAGACTTGCTCCAAACCAGCTCAGAAACCCTAGAGATTCCTGCTGGAAACCCAGAAATCATTTGCAATAAAGATGAAGATTTATTCCACATCTGGCATCCGAAACGCCAAAGTTTTGAGATTGAAGATGAAAACAAGGAAACTGCAATGGAAGAAACCACCAGAGAAACCCAAAACATTCCTGTTGGAATCCCAGCAATGATGTGCCGTGAAGATGATGATGAAGATTTGCTCCAAATCTGGGACCCAAAATGCCAAAGTATTGAAGTTGAAGATGAAAACAAGGAAACTGCAATGGAAACGCCATCTGGAGAAGAAACCAGCTCAGAAACCCAAGAGATTACTGCTAGAATCCAAGAAGTGACGTGCCGTGAGGAAAATGAAAATTTGCTCCAAATCTGGGATCTGAAAAACCAAAGTATTGAGGTTGAAGAAATCAATGAAATTGCAATAGAAGAAACCACTGGAGAAACCCAAGACATTCCTGCTGGAATTCCAGAAATAATTCACCATGAAGATGATGATGAAGATTTGCTCCAAATCTGGGATCCAAAATGCCAAAGTATTGAAGTTGAAGATGAAATCAAGGAAACTGTGATGGAAACTCCATCTGGAGGAGAAGAAACCAGATCAGAAACTCGAGAGATTCCTGCTAGAATCCAAGAAGTGACGTGCCGTGAAGAAGATGAAGATTTGCTCCAAATCTGGGATCTGGAAAACCAAAGTATTGAAGTCAAAGAAATCAATGAAATTGCAATGGCAGAAACCACCAGAGAAACCCAAGAGATTCTTGCTGGAATCCCAGAAATCATTACCCATGAAGAGGATGAAGATTTATTCCACATCTGGGATCCGAAATGCCAAAGTTTTGAGATTGAAGATGAAATCAAGGAAACTGCAATGGAAGAAACCACCGGAGAAACCCAAGACATTCCTGTTGGAATCCCAGAAATGATGTGCCATGAAGATGATGGTGAAGATTTGCTCCAAATCTGGGATCCAAAACGCCAAAGTGTTGAAGTTGAAATAAAGGAAACAGCAATGGAAACTCCATCTGGAGGAGAAGAAACCAGATCAGAAACTCAAGAGATTCCTGCTAGAATCCAAGAAGTGACGTGCCGTGAAGAAGATGAAGATTTACTCCAAATCTGGGATCAGAAAAGCCGAATCATTGAGGTTGAAGGAATCAAGGAAACTGCAATGGAAGAAACCACCACAGAAACCCAAGAGATTCTTGCTGGAATCCCAGAAATAATTAACCATGAAGAGGATGATGAAGATTTATTCCACATCTGGGATCCGAAACGCCAAAGTATTGAGATTAAAGATGAAATCAAGGAAACTGCAATGGAAGAAACCACCGGAGAAACCCAAGAGCAGAATGAGAATGAGATGTCGGCGTTGTTCCACAACCGCATTGAGAGTTTTGATCAAGAACGCGCTGACGAAGCATTTGGAGAAACGTTTAATCGGTCCAAGCTCTTGTTTTTTAATGAAGAGGACGAGTCCTTCAACTTGGAGACTCAATATTATGGAGAATTTCCACTTTATATGACGTCTGATTCATCAACTGACCAACCTAAAGCGAAGACGATCAACGTTAAAGATGAAGACGAGCCGTCAATGTTTCAAACGTCAGATGTTATGAAAACAAAAGTGTTGCACGTTCAAAAAGAGGAGGATGAAGAGAATGAGCTGGTTTCTGGATCACACGCAGAACAGGAAGTGGAAGTGTCTGTACAGGAAGTAAAGCAGGAAGTGCATGAACATACAGTAGAGGTAATCAATCCCAGAATGCATCTGGGTCACCGTGTGCTTCTGCGGTGACACCGGCACTGACTAATGATGGGATCCTCTCTTTCTTCTTTCTTCACGATTGGAAGTGTGTGATGAATGTGATTGATCACATTAAATTCACAACCCTGCATGATCACAGATGTTGTTATAACACACACACACACACACACACACACACACACACACACGCATGTCATGAGCTGCTGGACTTTTCCATTCGCCACTCAAACTGCTGAGTTTGTCTTTAACGCATGATTGAATAAGAAACCAGTCGTGACGTTGAGTCCACTTTTATTTCAGATTGATTCAAAGTATAAAATAACAGTGATAAAGTTGCAAAATCCACCATTATGAAACAGCGTGAGCAATAAAGCAGCTTTTTAGAAGATAATGTCATTATTCAGTTCAATGTTGATTCAGTTTAGTTCATTACAGTGTTTAATATTTCAAAATTCAAACCTGAAACCAATTAAATTTCAGCTATAAAGCAGAAGACAATAATGTCATTATTCAGTTCAATGTTGATTCGCTTTAGTTCAGTAACTGTGTCAATGTTGCAAAGTTTATCAATTATGAAACTAATTGAATTCCGCTATAACCAGCTCAAATTCAGTTCAATGTACACTGCCGTTCAATAGTTTGGGATCGGTAAGATTATTTAATGTTTTTAAAAGAAGTCTCTTATGCTCACCAAGGCTACATTTATTTGAATAAAAAAAAAACTCTAATATTGTGAAATATTATTGGAATGTAAATCATCTGTTTTCTATGTGAATATACAGTAAAGTGTAATTTATTCCTGTGATCAAAGCTGTATTTCCAGCATCATTACTCCAGTCTTCAGTGTCACATGATCCTTCAGAAATCACTCTAATATGAGGATCTGATGCTCAAGACACATTTATTATTGCTATCAATGTTGAAAAGTGTTGTGTACAATTTAATTTTTCAGGATTTTTTGATGAACAGAAAGTTCAAAAGAACATCATTTATTCGAAATACTAAAGACATTTATAAGGTTCCAAAAAGATTCTGTCACTTTTGACAGCTTTACAGATATGAAAACCTTTTCACAATGTTCTAATTTTGAATTTGGGGTTTTCATAAGCTGTACGCCATAATCATCACAATTATAACAAATAAAGGCTTGAAATATCTCGCTTTGCATGTAATGAGTCTATATAATGTATTAGTTTCACCTTTTAAGTTGAATTACTGAAATAAATGAACTTTTGCACGATATCCTCATTTTTGGCGTTTCTCCAGTATGATAACTGAAGTGTGTGTGTTCCAGGTGGATATGAAGCTGATGGTGGTTTGCGATGCAGATGCGCTTGATAGAGTCGAGTGTTTCACAGTGGTTTCTCTGTTTCAGGATCAGCAGTCGGAGGAGCCGGGTAAAGACGTCCCCGTGGTTCACACCGAGACCAAGACCATCACGTACGAGTCTTCTGAGGTAAACACTCCTGTTCCTGAGGATGTGTATATAGTCAAGTCAGCTTCATTTATACAGCGCTTTAACAATATATAGAGTTTCCCAGCAGCTTTACAGTGAGAACAGGAGATTACAGTAACAGAGAGTGTTTAGGCTTTACAGCAGCTCTAGAATAAAGTTATTATCCAGATAAAGTTAGTTTTGATTGATTCACTCCCGTTGGAAAGATCATTAGTTATTAGCTTAGTGGCCGCTGACACGACACCGTTCTAACAGAAAACGTTTAATGTGTTCTGGCCGTTCATTCACACGATAACAGTGTTTGGAGCTTGAAACAGGATCCAAAGTGCAAGCGTGGAAATTTTTTGAAAAACGTGATCATCTCCGCGTAAACTTCAAAAACGCGAATCTGTGAAAACACTGACGGCGCACATGCGTATTACGTGTTCAGTCTATAGACAGGGTTTCCGCGGGGTCTAAAATTTCAAAATCACAATTTAAGGCCTTAAAGAGTCTTAAATTTGTTGAAGTATTGTGTTCTAGATCTTAAATAATTTTAAACAGGTCTTAATTTTCCTACGTCCAAGTAAATCTCATTGAAATGCTCCCGCAGGGCTTTGAAATGTTTTTTTTTTTTATTCCGTGGTGTTGTAGTTCCTTAGTTCGCGAGTCCAAATGTAATTCGCTGTATTATGACTACAAAATAGACCAACATGCAACAGCCAATCAGCTTTGAGCTTTCGTGTTATTGGCGCGTGTCTCGGATACCACAGATAGACGTAAAACGGATTTTATTCAGCTAACGTTATGGGGAAGTGCAAGTTTAGCGAAACTTGGCTTGAAAAATCTGAATTTCATGCTTGGTTAAAGCCAGTTGCAAACAACGTATTTGAAGCCCACTGCTGCTTATGCAAGAAAGCTATTAAAGTGGGAACGTTGGGTGTACGGGCGCTGGAGTCACATGCAAAAAGTGATAAACATCTATAACTGCTGTGAAGGGTCTCCAGCAAACGACCGCCATCAGCCAGTTCTTGCGAGTATCTGGCGGCTCCAGCACTACAGACACTGCCTAGCCGAGGCCCGCACAAGAGCTCCGCAACTCCCGCATCCACCTCGTGTTTGCCTTTGGGTCAGAGCCGACACTAAAAGCGGAGGTGCTCTGGGTTCTCCACACGGTGACAAGACACTAGTCCTACAGTGCGAATGAGGAAATCTGGGAATTGTTTCAAACGATGTTTCCGGGCTCTGACATCGCTAAATCCTTCAGGTGCGGGAAAGATAAAACAGCCTACAGTACGTGCTTTGGAATAGCGGATTTTATAAAAACAGAACTACTTTCCAAAATCACGGGACCGTTCGTGCTGATGTTCGACGAAAGTACTATGTTCAGTTTGAATAAATTCAATTAAATTAAATTTTGAGACTCTGCGTTTCCATTGTACGTTTTTTTTGTCGTGATTTAGGTCTTAAATTTCATTCATAATTGTCTTATAAAGGTCTTAAAAAGTCTTACATTTGACTTTGTAAAACCTGCAGAAACCCTGATGGACCGTATGCGCTACAGAAACAAGCCGCATCTTTACAATATTGTCTTTGAACTTGTGTTTTTGCGGTCGCTCTGTGTATCTCTATGTCATCGCTGTCCAGGACTAATTAGCTGGTGAAGTGGATTTACTTAATGTAAAGTTAACGAAAGTTATAATGAGGTGATCATTTTAATGTTTAAATTTGTAATGTTTAAAGCAGATGTCTTAACAAATGTCACTCGACAGGGAAGATTTTAAAAGATTTTTAAGGGGTGGGGCTACAGAAGCTCTATAGGTATGTGCGTTTGTAATGCTTGTGTGTGTGTGTGTGTGTGTGTGTTTGAAGGTTGATGCGAATGGCGAGTCGGATCCAGGCGTCCTCATGAGCGCTCAGACGATCACATCAGAGAACAACAGCACCACCACCACCACACACATCACTAAAGTCAGTCAAACGCTCAGTCTCATCTGTGTGTTAACACTCATGCTTCCCTCACAGCTCAAAATGATCCCCAAGTCCTACTGTGATACTCTTTTTTTTTTTTTTTTTTTTTTTCAGAAAGCTTATTTGATTTAATTTTTTTATGCCATTTTTTGGGAGATTTTTTTTTTTTTTTTTACCTTTAAATTACTAGATTTGATCAATAAATAATAAATAATTAGTAATTTAAGCACATTTTTTTCAACTTACTAAAAATAACTCACAATTTCATGCATAAACCCTTTCAATTCAGCTCAAAATATCTTACACTGGGCGTCTTTGCAGACCTCTTTTGGAAAAATAAATAATAACATGATATTTCATGACTCTAGAGGGGCTTATAGCTCTATATGGAGCAGAGGAGCTGTTCCGCTGGGTCCTAAAGCCAGTTCTCCTCCGTGTGCATTCAGACACACATGTAGACATTGTAAAATCTTCTTTTTTTTTTAGTTTTAGCATTTTTAGTTTGAATTTTGAGCATTTTTAGGTTTTCTATGTGAACTTTAGCATTCCTAAGGGGGTCAAATTGACCCGAGAGGATTTGTTACTTCTGTACATTTCAACCACAAAACTCCACGAAACCTATAACATGTTTTGGGTGTATTCCTGGTTCAGGTGCGACAAAAGTGAAACGATGAACACTCAATTTAAAAAAAAAAATTCCTTGTCAAAATTTCCCGAGGGAAGGATGAGTGTTAAATCCGGCAGAGTCACAGAATCCAGGCGTGATGTCGATGTGGAAAGCGTAACCGGTTTGATTGTGTTTCGTCAGACGGTGAAAGACGGCATCTCAGAGACTCGCATCGAGAAGAGGATCGTGATCACAGGAGACGCAGACATCGACCACGACCAGGTACAGAGATCGCTCAACCTGTGTGTGTGTGAGGAGATAACCTGTGTGTGTGTGTGTGTGTGTGTGTGTGTGTGTGTGTGTGTGTGTGTGTGTGTGTGTGTGTGTGTGTGTGTGTGTGTGTGTGTGTGTGGAGATAACCTGTGTGTGTGTGTGTGGAGATAACCTGTGTGTGTGAGGAGATAACCTGTGTGTGTGTGTGAGGAGATAACCTGTGTGTGTGTGTGTGTGTGTGTGTGGAGATAACCTGTGTGTGTGAGGAGATAACCTGTGTGTGTGTGTGTGTGTGTGTGTGTGTGTGTGTGTGTGTGTGGAGATAACCTGTGAGGAAATAACTAGATAGTGGTCTGTCAAACACACTGCATAGACACTGACAATCATTATTATATATATATATAATAATCTGTGTGAGGAGATAACTAAAACTGAAAAATAAAACTTGTATAGACATACTTTTTTAAAAACTTATGAAAATTACCAAAACACAACGACATATCTAAAACTTTAACTAATTAAACTGAGACCAAAAAAATATCAGAATAATATATGAAAATAAACTAATTTGAAATATTATCAAAAACTATATTTATCAAATAAAACGATCACTCTATATAAATGTGTGTGATCAAATGATTACTATATATATATATATATATATATATAATATTTATATTTAAATGTTTAATAGTAATATTTTTAGTAATAATAAATGTATTTTATTAAAAAAATTATTAAGGTGTGTCAAATAGACACTTTCTTTCCTACGATTTATATAAATATTAATTTTGGGGTGAAATTAAATAGCCTAATTCTGGAGGTCTATAAACGAATCAAATCTTGTAATGAATTTTCAGATCTTTGTATATTTAACACACTTTTATAATGCATGCAATTACAATCACAGTTAATTTTATGATATTGAACAGTTTGTGTTAACATTCAAATCATTGATGCTGCTCTATAAACACACACGTTGATTGACTGATAACCGCTGTGCGCGTGTGTGTTTCTCTCTGCTGGTGCATTGTGGGTCAGGCTCTGGCTCAGGCTATTAAAGAGGCCAAAGAGCAGCACCCAGACATGAGCGTCACTAAAGTAGTGGTGCATAAAGAGAGCGAGATCTCGCCAGCCGAAGGTAAGAGCGATTCATGAGTCACATTCATACGCTTGCTTTCATTTCATGCATGTGATCAAACCTGTGTGTGTGTGTGTATGTGTGTGTGTGTGTGTGTGTGAGGATGATCGCTCATTCAGACATGATGTTTTCATACCTTACTATGAGCATTAAAGCTTCTCGGTCGGACTCATGTCTTTCAGGTCTTGTGCCGCTTGCAGCTTCATCTGTTTATCTGTTGGTGCTCGTGCACGTGTGTTTATTACATGTGAAGCATGATGGGAAATGCGATCTGTGTATCACCTACAGTGTAATGCTAAATTGAAGTCCTTTTGGTTTGATTTTTCTATGATATTGAACCGTCTCAAAAACATCCAGGTCATATTTCACACCAAAATCAAAAAAATAATTATTTCACTTGAAAAGTATAAAACTTAAATAATTTATCATTTATTTATAATATTTTTTTTATTTTTTTATTTTCTTGTATTATTTTCATTTCACTGTAGTGAAAATAATTATATATAAATATTTCACGATTCAAATAATATATATTTTTTTATTATGTTTTTAATATTATTTATTATTTTATATATTATACAGTGTTTCCCATAGGATTTGGTGGTGTTTTAAGAAGCCAAACCATTCGAATATTATAATCATAATAATAATAATAATATTAATCCTATGACAGAAATAGCCATATATTGGGGAAAAAATTACACATGCAATATTTATTTTCATTCATTTTACAAAGTATTATTTTACTTTGTTACAGTAGGGAAGTTACAATACTTTTGACCTAATGTCTTCACTTGCAAGAGATAAACCCCTGAGCCTTTATTCTGACAAACTGTGGTTGCGCTTTTATTTTGGCTGAAAACTGGTTGCGCTTTTATTTTGGCTGAAAACTGGTTGCGCTTTTATTTTGGCTGAAAACTGGTTGCGCTTTATTTTGAAGGAAACTGGTTGCGCTTTATTTTGAAGGAAACTGGTTGCGCTTTAATTTTGTCTGAAACTACCGTTTCTTTGAAAACAGGTTTACAAACGCATTTCATTACAAATCTAGTGAAGTTCTGTAATCATCCGCCCACAAAAACAATGGGAAAAAAACAATTGCTGATGTGAAAAATAATTCGTAACTGTTGTTGCTAAATGCTAAACGCTAAACTCGCGTTACTTCGAAGAGCGCTTCGATCGGGAAACATGCAGCGCAAACTGACTATATACTTAGTGTTAAATATTTTTTTTAAGTCTACATGTTTAATTGTAACATAATCTTACAATGCAAAAAAAAAAAAATAAGGCTTCAAAATATAAATTTTTGCGTTTGTTTCTGAGGTGTATTATGAGCCGGATGTCTTTTTGTAAAAAATATGTCTCCTGTTCTCAGAGCGACTGAAACTTCAGATTTTTTTCTTTGTGTTTGTGTTGTTTAGGAATAATGTCCAAACATCAGCCGAGGGAACAAACACACGACCTCTGACCTCTGACGACACGCTCTTCGTCATGGAAACATCAGCTCACAACACAAGATGATGATGATGATGATGATGGACTCCAAACAGAAAAGGGGGGGGAAATCTTTGCCTTACAACAATGACTCAAAATCTTTCATTAATGCCAGTTTATTTATAGTCCAGCGCCCCCTTGTGGACATCGTAGGAAACGCACGTCAACGTCGAAATGAATTTCTGTTTTTCTTTTAAAATTTCACCTGGACAATTTTCTTCGCAGGTTTTGTGAGATTCACACAAAATGGTTTTAATCTCTACGCAAAGAAAAGCAGCTAAACACGAGAGTCGTTGGTTTTTAAGTCCTGTACATGAAGAACTCAAACTAGCCCGGGTGAACCGATATGTTTCTACTTGAATCATAAATGTATTTTTATTGTTTCACGGTTGTTGTTTCTCGCACTAATAGATTCAGCATTATATATGCAAAACGATGCCACTGTTTGAAGGGCTTTTGGTAAGTTTGTAATGCTAGCGGTTTATCTCTCCGCAACCGGTACTGAAACTCGCACAGTAGAAATCCCTCGTCTTGACCTTTGACCTTTTCTTATATTTGACCCTGAGAGGTCGTAGTGTTTGTAGGAGTGCATAACGGGACGGGATCGAACCAGCAGATGCAGAACAATAAATGCAATTGATGTGATTTAATTTTGAGCTTTTATTTTGGAATAAAATATATTGTTGAGATCAGCACTTTTTGTGTTTTGTGTTTATTGTTGAAATATCACAATAATCATTTGTGTTTTGTTTCCATGCGTCTGTATAATTAGATTGAGACCGAGTTCATGTAAACTCCAGGCGTTAATGTGATTATGCCCATAAACTGAGTGACCATAATCACAGTTTCTGATGACCTTTTTCTTGACCTTTTTTACTTATAAAAGATATTTCTGGTGTTTTCTTCTAAAATAACAAAGCTGCTCTTTATTTATTTATTTATTTTATTTTTTAATACAGAAACTAGGAGTGGCAATATGTTAAAATAATTATAAAATAAATTCTCTAAATCCCAGAAGTTTTAAGAACCACATAAATAAACACACAACCACATTACCAAGTGTGGGGTCATTGTTTTTTTGTTTTTTTTTAATAGAAATTATGCAAGGATGCATCAAAATTGACAGTAAAGACATTTATAATGTTACAAAAGATTATATTTAAAATAAATGCTGTTCTTTTGAACTTTCTATCCATCAAAGAATCCTGATCGTTTCCACAAAAATATGAAACATTTTTCAACACTGATAATAATCATAAATGTTTCTTGAGCATCAGATCCTCATATTAGAGTGATTTCTGAAGGATCATGTGACACTGAAGACTGGAGTAATGATGCTGAAAATGTCGTCATCATGCAGTAACACTCAGTGTCCACTAGATGTCGTCATCATGCAGTAACACTCAGTGTCCACTAGATGTCGTCATCATGCAGTAACACTCAGTGTCCACTAGATGTCGTCATCATGCAGTAACACTCAGTGTCCACTAGATGTCGTCATCATGCAGTAACACTCAATGTCCACTAGATGTCGTCATCATGCAGTAACACTCAGTGTCCACTAGATGTCGTCATCATGCAGTAACACTCAGTGTCCACTAGATGTCGTCATCATGCAGTAACACTCAATGTCCACTAGATGTCGTCATCATGCAGTAACACTCAGTGTCCACTAGATGTCGTCATCATGCAGTAACACTCAGTGTCCACTAGATGTCGTCATCATGCAGTAACACTCAGTGTCCACTAGATGTCGTCATCATGCAGTAACACTCAATGTCCACTAGATGTCGTCATCATGCAGTAACACTCAATGTCCACTAGATGTCGTCATCATGCAGTAACACTCAGTGTCCACTAGATGTCGTCATCATGCAGTAACACTCAGTGTCCACTAGATGTCGTCATCATGCAGTAACACTCAGTGTCCACTAGATGTCGTCATCATGCAGTATCACTCAGTGTCCACTAGATGTCGTCATCATGCAGTAACACTCAGTGTCCACTAGATGTCGTCATCATGCAGTAACACTCAGTGTCCACTAGATGTCGTCATCATGCAGTAACACTCAGTGTCCACTAGATGTCGTCATCATGCAGTATCACTCAGTGTCCACTAGATGTCGTCATCATGCAGTAACACTCAATGTCCACTAGATGTCGTCATCATGCAGTAACACTCAGTGTCCACTAGATGTCGTCATCATGCAGTAACACTCAGTGTCCACTAGATGTCGTCATCATGCAGTAACACTCAATGTCCACTAGATGTCGTCATCATGCAGTAACACTCAGTGTCCACTAGATGTCGTCATCATGCAGTAACACTCAGTGTCCACTAGATGTCGTCATCATGCAGTAACACTCAGTGTCCACTAGATGTCGTCATCATGCAGTAACACTCAGTGTCCACTAGATGTCGTCATCATGCAGTATCACTCAGTGTCCACTAGATGTCGTCATCATGCAGTAACACTCAGTGTCCACTAGATGTCGTCATCATGCAGTAACACTCAGTGTCCACTAGATGTCGTCATCATGCAGTAACACTCAGTGTCCACTAGATGTCGTCATCATGCAGTATCACTCAGTGTCCACTAGATGTCGTCATCATGCAGTAACACTCAATGTCCACTAGATGTCGTCATCATGCAGTAACACTCAGTGTCCACTAGATGTCGTCATCATGCAGTAACACTCAGTGTCCACTAGATGTCGTCATCATGCAGTAACACTCAATGTCCACTAGATGTCGTCATCATGCAGTAACACTCAGTGTCCACTAGATGTCGTCATCATGCAGTAACACTCAGTGTCCACTAGATGTCGTCATCATGCAGTAACACTCAGTGTCCACTAGATGTCGTCATCATGCAGTAACACTCAGTGTCCACTAGATGTCGTCATCATGCAGTAACACTCAGTGTCCACTAGATGTCCTCCTCAGAGCAGTGATCGCTTATGATCCTCCACAGTTTATGTTCTCTGTCTGAAGTTTTTATTATTTTTTAATAGCAGTGTTTCCTCAGTTGAACGATCCAGAAACACGTAAAATAACAGCTCAAGCCACTGCAGAGATGTGTCTCCCTCACAGAGCCTCACTTTATTATTCACAAATCAAAGATGGCGCTGCGGTGAAGAAAGTCTAAACGCGGATCGTCTGGAATTTATTTGTTGATGATTAACATGAGACTTTCTGAGCTCTTGGCGAGTAAAGGCACAGAAATTGTTTGGAATATTAAATAAATAAAAACTCGGTTTATTAGAAGTGGAATGAAAAGACCCCTTCCTTATACCCTACTGTAGCTAAATATTTATTATTATTTATTTAAAGATATACGGGCCTTGCTTGATACCAGTTTATTTGCATTATGCCGGTGCTGATGTATATATTGATGATATTTTGTTCATTGTGTTTAATAAAAAGCTATTGGTGAGAGTTTGGCGGTCACGTGACGCTCCTGCTGTCTGTGACGTCGTCATTATCCCGTTTCATGATTGGCTGTGTGTTTCACCTTCGAATGGATGTCACGTGTGATTCGTCAGAAGTGATCATGTTTCTTGAGCAGCAAGATGTTGTAATGTTTTTGAGTCTCTTCTGCTCACCAAAGCTGCTTTTATTTGATCAAAAATACAGTAAAATTGTGAAATATTATTCAAATGTAAAAGCAGTTTTCTATGTGAATATATAGTAAAGTGTAATTTATTCCTGCTATTTTCAGCATCATTACTCCAGTCTTCAGTGTCACATGATCCTTCAGAAATCACTCTAATATGAGGATCTGATGCTCAAGAAACATTCAGTGTTGAAAAGTTTCATAGGATTATTAATTATGTCCCTAATATCATCTGCGTCCATCATAAAGAGGCCTGAAGCATCAGATCTCAGTCGCAGCGGCTGCTTTAATATCAATGAATCGTGTTTCTTTTCCCTGCAGGTTTCCCTCAGATCAGATGAACTCAGAGACACACACACGAGGAAGGTTTTATTCTCGTCTTATTCCTCCTCTACACACACACACACACACTCAGCTTTTGAAGAAGAATATGATGATGTTTTAATGAGATTTTCTTTCCTGGACCTCGTCCCTGTTTCATTTCAAAGGCAGTGACTTCAAAAACATTTTATGTTGTTCTGGTTGAAAGTTTCTTCACATCCTAATAGCTATGTATATATATATATATATATATATATATATATATATATATATATATATATATATATATATATATATATATATATATATATATATATATATATATATATATATATATATATATATATATATATATGATTGGACGAACATTTTATGGTCCTACGTCTTCCAAAGACTGTAGCCTATATATATCGTCTTTGGAAAGGCGTAGGACCATAAAATGTTCGTCCAATCATTGCATTCGGTCCGAATGATGTCATACCTGCAGCAGTCAGGTGGTACAACTAGAACTCCAAAATACAAAAATTACTAAAACTTTAATTCAAAATAAAACGGAAAATACAAAAAATTTTATTTCATTCAAAATATTGAAAATATAGACATTAAGAAAACAATAACAAATAAAAATGACAAACAAAAAAACAACTAAAATATTCAAATAAAAACTCATTTAAAATGTTTCTTAAAAATAGACATTAATAAATAAATAAAATACAAAAATAACAAACTTTAATTAAAATTCAAACGGAAAATACAAAAATAAAACAATTCAAAATATATTTTTTTAAATAGACATTAAAAACAATAACAAACGAAAATGACAAACAACAAAATTGCAAAAACTTTCAAATTAAAACAGAAAATACTCAAATAAAAACCCATCCAAAATATTAAACATATTTTTTTATATAACCTAAATAAAACAGAAAACCTAAATAACAAAATCTACTCAAACTTGTGTAACAGGCTTTGTTGGATTCTGTTATGATGCATTAATTCTGGATGTGCTGGCGCTCCTTGTAAATGTGTGTGTGCAATGTATATGTGTGTGTGCAATGTATATGTGTGTGTGCAATGTATATGTGTGTGTGCAATGTATATGTGTGTGTGCAATGTATATGTGTGTGTGCAATGTATATGTGTGTGTGCAATGTATATGTGTGTGTGCAATGTATATGTGTGTGTGCAATGTATTTCCCCCCCCTCTTTATGTATTATTTTCACATCTGCATAATTTCCAACGTTTTTGTGGGCAGATGATTATTGCATTTCACTATATTTGTAACGGATCGCGTTTGTAAACCTGTTTTCACAGAAACGGTTGTTTTCCAACAAAATAAAAGCGCAACCGCAGTTTCTGTCAAAATAAAAGCAAGCGCCCACAGTTTCTGTCAAAATAAAAGCGCAACCGCAGTTTCTGTCAAAATAAAAGCGCAACCACAGTTTCTGTCAAAATAAAAGCGCAACCACAGTTTCTGTCAAAATAAAAACTCAACCGCAGTTTGTCAAAATAAAAGCGCAACTGCAGTTTCTGTCAAAATGAAAGCGCAACCGCAGTTTCTGTCAAAATAAAAGCAAGCGCCCACAGTTTCTGTCAAAATAAAAGCGCAACCGCAGTTTCCGTCAAAATAAAAACGCAACCGCAGTTTCTGTCAAAATAAAAGCGCAACCGCAGTTTCTGTCAAAATAAAAGCGCAACCGCAGTTTCTGTCAAAATGAAAGCGCAACCGCAGTTTCTGTCAAAATAAAAGCGCAACCGCAAAAATAAAAGCGCAACCGCAGTTTCTGTCAAAATAAAAGCGCAACCGCATTTTCTGTCAAAATTAAAGCACAACCGCATTTTCTGTCAAAATGAAAGCGCAACCGCAGTTTCTGTCAAAATGAAAGCGCAACCGCAGTTTCTGTCAAAATAAAAGCGCAACCGCAGTTTCTGTCAAAATAAAAGCGCAACCGCAGTTTCTGTCAAAATAAAAGCGCAACCGCATTTTCTGTCAAAATAAAAGCGCAACCGCATTTTCTGTCAAAATAAAAGCGCAACCGCAGTTTCTGTCAAAATAAAAACTAATAGGCCTATAAATAACAAAATCGACTGAAACTCTGAAACTAAAGTGGAAAATACAAAAATAAAAATCTAATTATGTTTTAAAAATTATAATAGTATATCTATGAAGATATGATGCCATAAAGAATCGCATGCGCAGGGTAGGATTTGTGAAAAAGTGCACATAAGTTTGCAAGCATAAATTAGATTTGCATGCACAAGAGAAGATTTGTAAAGGTGTAAATCGCCTTTCAAGTGTCAGAAAAAAATATTTGCAGCATTTTATTCATAAGTGTAATTCATGTATTGTGAAGCTGCAGCGTCATGCTAATGCTAATGTTAAATAAATAGGATCTGTGTTCTTCTGACTTTCATTTTTCCGCGCTTACACTTTTAGCATGTTTTCTGCGCACAAATACGCCCAAACGCACTGCAAGCATGTGAACAGCAATATGCAAGCGAACACAACAGTGTCAGGAACTGCAAAACAGTAAAACAAACCTCTGTGTAAAAAAAAACTGTTTGCAATTGCAAATGTCTGATTGACTTCCTGTGTGCATGGGCCAAAAACGTTCCCGAAATAACCCGATTTGTACCGTTGCGGTTCTTTATGGCATCATATTACCTTCATATCTCAGTGACAGTGAAACGACAACGGACTCCTGACAGGTTTATAGGACAGTGTGAAACAGATCAGATCTGCTCAGATGTTAGAGATGTTCATGCGTTCATCACGGGGTCACGCGTGTGTGTGTGTGTGTGTGTGTGTGTGTGTGTGCTCCTTCACATCACGAAACATGATCGACCACACACACACACACACACACACAACTACTAAACCTACACATAACATGCACGTTACACGTAACAACTAATTTTCGCGTATAATAAATTGCATGATAAACACAGTGCGTGCTATAAAGACGCGTTTAGCGTGACCGCATCCGATAATCGCGTTGTGCTTTTGTTGAGTCTGAGCTTTCAAATTCTGTCAGTTATATTGTGATATTCACACAATAAATGTGTTGTTGTGTGTCTCTTTAATGCAGTTAAACCGCTGATCTCTTCCTCTTTAGTCACAGCAGCAAATAAACATCAATGAACATCATGGGAATGTTGAAAAATAGCCTACAGAACAAACTTTCTGAAATCTCATGTCATCAAATCTTGTTTCGCTCGGATGTGGACACAATAGGGAAGAAAAGACTTTAACGTTTACCTTAAATGTTCTGTTTGGGTTATATTTCAGTGAGGTTTCTGTCGAAGAGAGTATTAGTGCCTGATGCAGGACATTACCTCTGATCTGTGTGGTTCCCTTCAGCGTGTAACCTGATATGCGCGTGTGTGTGTGTGTGTGTGTGTGGTCCGGCTCTGTGAGATGCATAGACGGTGAGATGTGGACCCGAGACACACACACATCAGCATCTCACCGCAGGGAAACGCATGTGAAACAAACAAAAGTAAAAAAAACTTTTTTTCTCACAATATCGAGTTACAAATTAAACGAGTTTGCAGCTCGCAATTTTTACATTTTTAGAATTGTTTACATTTAGTAATTTTGAAAAAAAAATCTAAATTATGATTTTACATTTCGCAATTCTGACCTTTTTCTCAGGATTTTAAGTTTACATCTTGCACTGTTAAAAAAAAAAAAAAAGTCTCAGGATTTTGAGTTTACATCTCGCTTTTTTTATTTTATTTCTCAGGATTATTATTTATTTGTAAAAAAAAATGCAATTCAAACAGTTTACATTTTGCAGTATTTACATTTTTCGCAATTTTGTCTCATAATTTTGGCATTTTTCCAAAAAAATTTACGTTTACATTTATTTACATTTTTCGCAGTTTTGACTCTACATCTTACAATTAAAAAAAAAATTCTCAGAACTTTGAGTAGCCTACATTTTGCAATATTTTACATTATTTCTCAATTCTGACTTTAAAAAAATTCACAATTCTGACCTCTTTTTTCTCAGGAATTTGACTTTACATCTCGCAACTTTGACATTTTTTTAAGCAATTTTAAGTTTACATCTTGCATTATTTACATTGTTCACAATTCAGACTACATCTTGCAGTTTTGACTTTTTTTCTCCGAATTTTTACTTTACATCTTCCATTATTTACATTTTTCGCAATTCTGACATTACATCTTGCCATTTTGACTCGTTTTCAAAAGAATAGTTTGCGGTTTCACAGTGAAGATCTGTGTTTGCTCTGGACGAAGCGAGCGCAGCTGGATTCATAATATCATCATTAAACCAGATAAAAGGAAACATTTTCAAACGCTTTCATTCCGTTTGAACTTGTTTTAAAGAGCAGCAAATGTAAACACTGACTTTCCCATAAAGTCACCAGATCAGAAAGTTAATAATAATGATCAACGCTTGACGGTTTCAGATATAACAAACATGCCCTGTTAATATGTTTTCTGCAAGAGCATGCATGTTAAATATGTACTTTTAAACTGCATGCATAAAAACACATCAATATGTCTGTAGCTGAATGACCTACACACACATCTTCTGTTTCTCCTATTATACACACCCCATCATTCCTCAGCTCTGCTCCACGACACACGCCTCTGAAATATGGCATGTTTAATCCCGGTTTTGGATATCTGTGATATGAGCTGTGCTTCTGTGCACACGTCCTTCAGACTCCTCGAGACTCCATCGACTGTCCTGTCAACAATAACCCAGTCCTGAGCACGGGTCACGGGACGGGTGTAACGCGCGGCTCGATCCATGAGAAACCAGATTCACCAGCTTCAGCTGATCAGGGCTGGTCACATCATTAGTGCACATCTATAGTGACGTGATTAAACATCAGTGAGTAACAGAGGAGATACTTCACTAAATTAGACATTTTCACTTTTTATTTGCTAACATACAATTTTGGACTAATGGATCCGACAATAATATCGCAAGTACATTTCATATTTGATCACCAAAATGACATATTTAAAAAAAAAATTCTTCATGTCTTAAAATATCTTGAATGTAACTCGACACCCTCGCCTCATTTAGTATGTGTGGATCTATGAATATGCAGATGAGCCCCGCCTCCACTCACTCCCTCAGCTCAGAGATCCACTGGTTGACGATCACACGTTGATCTGATTGGTTGCAAGGTCGTTTGTGACGTCAGAAACACCAGCGATTTCAAACCGTGTGTTTGAGACTGTCTTTGGTTCACTGCAGTTTTAAGCAGAAAACACTCAGCAATGCTGTCGACTTATAATAATAGACACATAAACAACATTAAAAGCTGGATTTTCACCACAGGGGTTAATGTATTCACCATATTTTTTATTTATTTATTTTTTACCGCCCATTAAACTGTTTTTGTAATGACACCAACATTTTGGATACCAGTAAAAATTCTCAATTCTATTTACCAATTTCAATTCCACAGCTAAAACTACTAGCCTAACTAATATACATTTAAAACATTATTAAAGACAAGTAACAGTATTTTTCAGGTAGAGACATTGAATAAAGTTATCAAATGCGAAATAACACTGGTTAGTCTTCACTGTAGAAATGAAACATAGATTAATCCTTATTAACGTTTCAAAAGTTTTTCAGCCAAGACTAGTGAGTGATTTTTTTCTTTGACCTTTTTGTTTGGTTTTGTCTTAGCATAGACAAAAACACACACAGAAACAGGAAAATTAGGCTGCTGTCACTTTAAGAGTGAATGCACTGGTCCAATGTACTGATACTGTACACGTGTGTTTTCTTTCCCGACTGTTACGTTCACTCCATCCATAACTGCGTTTACTAGGACACTCGATGAGATGTTAAGGATGGGAACACTTCCCTTAAATCCTGATGAACTCGTTACATCATAAGAAGAATGGTGTAAACAAGACAAGTAGTTTGTTTAGGCATGGTCTGTAGGGAATTACAAACTAGCGCACATATATTCAAACACACATATAGAATCAATTCTTAATGCGCATGTGAACGCCGTCAGCGTTAATCACAGGTTCAGTTTAAAGTCTGTTTAGAGAGAACGGCGTCGTCTCAGCGGCCCCTAATTTAATAACAAATGATCATTTCAATGGAGGTGAATCAATCAAAATTAACTTTAGCTGGAAATAACATTATTCAAGAACCGCTATAAAGCCAAAACAATCTCTGTTACCTTAAATTATATGTTTATCTCTGTAAAGCTGCTTTGAAACAATCTACACTGTTAAAAGCGCTGTATAAATGAGGATGACTTGACTTGTTAATTTTAGGCTCTGGTTGTATGTTTTTGCAAAAGCCGTCGAAACCTCGATTGTGAGGTTCAACTCTTCAACCGCATGAGAGAAATGGCACGTGATGAGGTTATTATAATGCTAAGTGCATGACAGTGCAGTTCACACGGTTCTGTCGGTAAACCCTCGGCGTGAGTCTCTCCGACTGTGTTGTGATGGTCGATGTTCTTCTAGTGAACTTCTGCCAATGATAATGTTGTTTTGAGGTTATTTGACTGAATCTCTCACAGTTGAGGAGTTTAAGAGCGTCTGATGAACGTGACCATCCTCATCTTAACCTCAGACGTATGACGAGATCTCTCAACTGAAGTTTCCTGGTTTCTGTGATGATTCAGAATAGAATAAACTATAGCGTTTGAAAACCTTTTAACAACAGTGTAACTGGTTCAAAAAGATTGAAGTCATGTGAAATGTGTGTGTTTCGTATGGTAAAAAAATACTTTTTTCATGAAGTTGTGTATCGCTTTGACAAAAGTGTGCCATTTTGCAAATGATTAGGGGCCGTATTCACAAAGCATTTTATCTTACCACTAGGAGTGCTCCTAAATCGCACTAAAATATTTTAGCTAGGAGTTTTCTCTTAAAGGTTATTCACAACGCCTTTCAGACCTACTCTTAGTAAAGAAAAATGACAACTCCTAAACTAAGAGTGAGTCTTCGTTGCTATGGATGACGTCATTACTCATGCACGAGCTTGACTGAAGTGACCACCTTGATTGGCTGATGATTGTAACGCGGGAATGATTCCAGACACCTCCCCCTACGATGATGAGTGACAGGTGACAGGTCTGAGAATGCGTGCGCTACACAAGTAGTGCGAAGGACGGAAGATGATGAATAACTGTATAAATAGCCTAAATGAATAAAGAGTAAGGAAAAACAAATAGCCTAGTAGCCTAATGAAACATATGGATTGATGCAATATCTTTGCAACATTATTGAATTAATCTGTCACTATGTGCCTCTGCCTACGTTTGCAAAGAGAAGAACATTTTAATTTGATTCACAATGAAACGTTACAATTAGTTTACATGCAGTGAGTAGTTTTGGTTGTTGTTGGTGGCGTTGTTGCATCCCTAGTTATGCCTACAATGCAACATTGTTCCCTCGCGATTGGAAGCTCCTGTAGCCGCCGCATTCGCATTTCAAAACATCGCAACGTGAAATGCCACAAAAAGCGGTTTGTGAATAGGTCTTAGTGAGTTAGGAGTCCTCTCGACTTCTTTTAAGCTGTCCCAGGCTTAGGTGCTGCTTTTAGGGCTAAAATGCTTCGTGAATTACTCTTTGTCAAAACAATTAGGAGTCCTAAAGTTAGGAGTGACACGCCCATTATTTTTAGGAGTTGCTCCTAAATTCACCAGTTAGGAGCTACTTTTAGCACTAAAATTCGTTGTGAATACGGCCCCTGGAGTGTAGTGCTACTTCGGTGTTGGGTTTAGGTGTTCGGTGTTTTAGGTGTGTGTTCAGAATCGTGATCTCTATTTGGATAAAAAACCTCCATTGTTAAAAAAAACCTCCATTGTTTTGATCCACATTTAATACAGGATATTAAGGTTATTTTAATTAAATAAGCAAAACTGGGAGACAGAAAAGGTACATTTCTGCCCCACAGAAAACAGAAATAAATGTTCCACAAATCTGGAGGGAAAAGAAAAATCGCAGCTCGTCGTTTTTGGAGAGATTCGCGGTTTAAACACGATATGAAGATCCTCGGGGTAAAGGGTTCAACAGCGATGTCACTCTTCATATAATGCCCTACAGCTGATGTTGATTTAATAAGCCGTTTCGTTCTCCTCCCCTGATGAGTTTATAAAACACGTGTAATAAGACACAGATCCTGCGCTCCTCCGTTGGGGCTCCTCCAACATGGCAACTTTATATATATATATAGCACATTTAATAGCCACGCTGTTGCCCGAAGTGCCTCAGTTATAACTAACAACAGTAAAACATACATGTAGCCTATAAAAGCATTTACCGAGCCTAGCACACGAAGGCATGAATACACACTCTTAGACACACACACACTCACACAACTGTATAGTGAGATCAGTGCAGAGAGAAAGAAAACAAACTAAAAAAACAAGTTACAATACCCATAAAAGCTGAGTTAAAAATATACGTTTTTAAACGTGTCTATTGTTGTCTGTCACATACACACATCAGAGAGAGGCGAGACGGACAGGCGACGGTGAAACTGTGAAGTTTTGGGTGTAACTTTATTCCAGACGTCACTGTGATCATTAAACCAGAACAAAATGTCCAACTATAAATTGATTTTTATGCTCATTTCATTGTGATGAAGCCCTGAGCTCCTCCTAGCAACTCACAGCTCTGTTTTATCATAAACATATTGAAATGGTTATTCACATTTATTATAAAAATGTGTGGATCTGTAATTTTAAAGTTTATCACGATGAATGTCATCTGTGCAATATATAAAAACTCATTTAGACTCCCTCGGTTTGTAAATCCAGCATAAACTAAAGCACTTACTGTGGACATCAAAGCGTTTCAAATAAAAGGTTTTTATTTGTTATCAGGAGCTGAAGGTCAGAAAGTGAAGACGATTCCCTAAAATATGTGAAGAAAAAGAACATTATTTTAAATGTGTAGGAGAATTGTGTTATCATTGTGTCTTTAACTGAGCGCTCTGTCAATGTTCACAATGCTGTTGCAGATGGAACGCTTGCAATGACATCATTCTCTAGGGCACTGCTGATTGGTTCCTGCTGTATCAGTAGCCAATGAGCTATCAGAAACCCTCCTCCTTCCCCAGCTGCGCCTGTATCATGTATATTTCAGTCATTCAAATTGAAACTAATATATTTAACTATATACATATGCATGATTATACTTTTCAGAGGGCCGACATTTCTGTATTTAAAATCCTTTTTTTTTTTTTTTTTTTTGATTTCATGTAATAATCTAATTTTCTGAGATTTTGAATTTGGGGTTTTCATAAACTGTAAGGCATAATCATCAAAATTATAACTTTTGCACGATATTCTAATTTTTTCAGAGTTTCACCTGTATATTCAGGGTTTGAAATTAACTTTTTCACTTATTGGCCAATTTGGCTACTACATTTTTAAGTTAGAAGCCATTCAGAACTTCTACTAGCCAAATAATAATAATAATAATAAAAAAAAATTATATAAAATTTGGATTTCATGCATTCATTTCTTTTTCAAACAAAATCCTGTCATCCACAATCTCCTCTTCCTCTTTCATCCTCATCACCAAAAAAATGTGTTTTAGGTGGACAGATCAATAGAGTACAGTAAAAACGTGGATGTTGTAAAATAACAATGTCTTTTCTGTTCACCAAATGCTTTTTAATCTTCGCTGTTGCTTCAATGCAAATGAACAAGCGTGTCGTTATTTGTTGCTAGGTGACGTGTGTGTTCAAGTAAGCCAGATATGAGCATATTCTGTGTAATACACTGTATTCAATATATCATGAGGACTCACGAGTTCCCCAGCAAAGTGAGTAAATATAGTAACCCGCCAAATTGGCTCGTGATTTGACAGCGTTTCCCGCCACTGTCGATTTTTACCCGGGTGTTGATTTCAAACCCTTAATACCAGAGGTGGAAAGTAACGAATTACATTTACTCGCGTTACGTAATTAAGTAGTTTTTTGTGTACTTCTAATTTTTAAAGTAGTTTTTAAAATCTGTACTTTTACTTTTACTTAAGTACGTTTTGTTTGAAGTATTTTACTTCGCTACATTTGAAATCATATCCGTTACTGAGTAAAAAATAATAATACAAGGGAGGAAAAAAAAAAATCACACTCCGGAAACTACTGCATTGGTTGAAGGGCGGGAGAACAAACGCGCAAAGGTGACGCAGACCCAGCTGAAGCTGAAAGCGAAGCGCCCTCGAATTCTTATGAAGCGGATTATGGCCAGTATGAAAATACTTTGTAGCCTATAAAAAAAACGTGGTTGTCCTCGAGGATAAATATACAATTTGCAAAAAATGTGGACGCAAAGTGGCTGCAAAAGGAAGATACATAGGACACACCATCCCTCCTGCAGATAAAAGTATGTCCCGATTATAATTTAAGGCCGAATGACTTACGTGATGCTGAGGGAATCCCAGAATCCAGTCATGAAAATGGAATTCACATAACGCAGATGTCACGTAAAACACGCAAAATAATGGATGCATGAATACATGGTAAGTAGAACTGTGCAATAAATCCAATCGCGACATGGTCTTTGAATATTTAAGCACAAAAATACTGCATGTAAATATATCCCTATTTGTTCTGCTGAGCTGCGCCGCTTTGTCTACTACATACTCAAGTATGCGTGACGTTTCAGGGTGTGTTCAGCGTCTCACAAACAATTTGAGGATATAAATACATGAACATTTCCAGAGCTGCTCTGAGAGAACGCCTAATGAGCATTTTCATCATTTTATTTGAGAAAAACAAAACCATTGTCAACTACACTTTGAAACACTTTTCTACATTTTTTGTCTTCACTACAACCCGTCAAAATAAAAGTTCGGTTTTACTAGGAGAAATTATGACAGAAATATATTACTATTCTACTTCTCAAAATAATAATAATAACAACAATAATAATACATTTTATTTAAACATTAAAGGAATATATTTTTTGTCCATGGTTTAATTTAGTAAATCCGTTTTTGCAGCGCTTCCCCAAAAGGACACAAGTTTAAATTTAAATTTGATTACCACCGTTTTTGATAATATATTTGGATTAAATCATAAAAAGAAACATTCATTTTCTGAATAAATACATTTCATAGGACAATATTATTCTTAAACATTTTAATAAATTATTAACGTCAAAAATAAGTTGTTAATCTAATTCATTATCAATTATCAAATTTAATTGATTGGACATGTTTTATTGAAATTAAAAAATTTTAATTAACAAAACAAACAAATGGTTTCAAGTTTGTTATAATAAAAGCAAAAAAAAAACATGTTTTCATTAATTTAACTGTCATTTTAACTGATGATAACAATAATAATAATAATAATAATAAACATAATTTAATAATACAGTTTATTTATTTAATAATTGATTAATACTGTAAACTGTGATATTTTCTGAGACGTTATCATACTGTGAAAATCTCCTACCATTACCACCATACACGGGAGAGTCCCCCACTCCCGCTGTTAAAAAAGTAACTAAGTAACTTTTACTCTGAGTAAATTTTAAATAAGCTACTTTTTTACTTTTACTTGAGTAGATTTTTTGACCTGTAATTTTACTTGTACTTAAGTAAAATTTCATTGAAGTAGTAGTACTTTTACTTGAGTAGAAAATTTTATTACTCTTTCCACCTCTGCTTAATACTGTGTGTGTGTGTGTGTGTGTGTGTGTGCGCGTATTGGCAGTAGCAACAGCCTATTCTCACGTAAATGCGTCTCTATAGCACGCATTGTGTTTTATCGTGCAATTCATTTGCGTGTAATACACACGCACCCCACACCACTAATTCTACACAAACCAAACGTCTAATACACACGCACCCCACATCACTACTAAACCTACCCTAACCAACCCATGCGTATCCTATGCACGTAAAAACGCATTTTCGCGTATAAATTGCACGATAAACACACTGCGTGCTATAGAGACGCATTTAGTGTGATCGGGTTGAATCTTGTACTTGCTCTGCAGCAACAATAATAATAACAGCTGATCTGACCAATATCAACATTATCATCACGCCAAACGCTCGAGAGTTGTCATGCCAGAAATATAATGTAACATCGAATAAATATATTTTAGTCAGGTAATATATATGCTAACCTTAAATGCTTCTTTGGTATGCCTGTGTGAAAGCAGCTCGAAGTGGTTCGGTCAGTGGAAGATTGCACACACACACACACACACTCAGTCCAGTCAGTGTGATCCTCAGGGATCGGTCCGCTCATTCCCAATGTGAACCAAACGCACCACAATCACTTCCAGAAGTGCCGTCGGATTGTGGGTTTGGGGCATAAAAAGGCCCCTGAATGAAACGAAGGCACATCTGTGACGTCTCCAGCGGGTCTGGCTTGTGGTGGGAGATTTTAGCCTTCACATATAAATAAAAAAGTCCCTCATACCAGTTTACTCTAATGCTTTAGTGCATCCGTGTGTGTTTACATCCACAAACCTTCATCCCAGAGCCCAGTGTTGTCATGGAAACGGAGTGTTTTCATCATAAAGCCGTCATTACCATCAATCCCAGTCTGGCGTTTTCTAGAGAGCAACCCACTTTACTCCTCTGTTTTCCACTCTTAGAAAACACGGTTCTAGATTGAACCCTAGGCTTCTAGACTCCATTATAACGAACGCATTATGCCAAAAAGGTTCCATATAGAACTCTAGGGTTCGTGACTCCATTATAAAGAACCCGTTATGCCAAAAAAAAATTATAAATGGAACTCTAGGGTTCTTGATTCCATTGATTTAAATAAGTTGTTTCAGTGACAAATATTCCAGTTTTCAAACCAAACATACATGTTTTGATGGAGTGTGATATAAATAAGCACATGAGAGGTAACGTGAGGTTAATGGCATTTAACCACAGAGCTGCTGATTTATGATTGTGATTGATGAGCATAATCAGCAGTGAATTACTGCCTGTAGTTCAGCGTTTTAATTATGAACAGATATAGATGAGCATAAAAAACACAGAGTGTTATGCACACATAACAAACAGCAGAATCATCAAAAAACATTAATTAAAAACAAAAAGATGAAACTCAACTGAGTTCAGGAAAGTTTCTGGGTAAACAGCTCGATATCGTCTGCGGAGATGCATAATTTAATAACAACAGTTTCGACATATTTATCTCAGATTTCATATTTATTATCTTCTAAATTCATATTAATGGATTCTACGTTGCATAGTAAGTGATTGCAGATGTCATTGAAATAAAAGAGACTGAATGTGTTTCTATTACATTATGGAATCAGACTTCGTGTTTTTTAAGCAAAAATGAATGCATTATCAATGTGTAAGAAGCTAGCATGTTTTTGATTAGCATTTGACAACAGAGAAGCTAAAAACACCTTAACTCACTTTAATGGTTAATCCATCCTCTCTCCAGGATCACCGTTCCACATCCGAGTTTACACAACTGGGAACGGAGAGAGAGTGAGAGACTGTAGGAAAGGGAAAAAAGCGAGTGAAGTGAAAGAGGGAAATGAGTTAGAGTTGGTGGAGCGCAGCCATCGGGATTAAAGCGCGAATACCGCGGTAAACTCCATAGCAACAGAGGAAATCCACTAAACAATCAGATTAATAGAGCGGTTCAGATTCATTTTCTCCAGGAAAACTGTTTTTGGACCATTAGAGATCTAATGTGAGCTCTGGGGTTTTCAATCGATGGTATTTGCGTTTCTTTAAAGGTACACTGGGAATATCTTCCATCTAGCGGTGAAATTGTATTTAGCATTCATTTCAAACAATAGCGTTATTTCAAATGCGTGTTGCAACTACGGTAGCCGTTATGTGCCAAAAAGCTATGACAACATGTCTTCCAAAAGCACTTCATTGAGTTTAACTACATGTTATACTGTTGCTGCCTATAATGAATTACACAACCCAAGCAATGACAAAAAGCTTGTAATTTAGACCGTAACATTGACTTACTCGTCGAGATGAAAGAAACTTCAGCGTCCGTTTCAAAGTCTTTCTCCTTCATTAGCTCTTTCCATCTGGGAAAAGCTATCCCGATATTTACCTTCATTTTTTGAATTCGCCGGTCATGTTTCCTTTTAAATACATTTTTTTTGTGCTTTTTTGGCTCTGAGGATTCCTTCTCCTGTGCTCGGCGTAAGTATGATCCTGCATTATCTTATCTCCTTGTCCGCTTCAGCTGGTTTCAGTCACGTGACGCTGGCTCTGAATAAAAACACGTTGTGGAAACACGTTTAGGTAGGCTAGTGCTTTCTTTTTCTTTTTTTAATGATTTATTTATACATTTTAAGATACATTACAAACAGTGGGAGACAAAAAGACACTAAAATATGTAACAGTAAACAGATACACCGAAGTCCCACAAGCAAAAAAAAAAAAACATCAATTACACATGCAATCCAATAGTCAAGTCAAGTCATCTTCATTTATATAGCGCTTTTAACAATGGATTGTTTCAAAGCAGCTTTACAGAGATAAAACATATAATTTAAGGTAACAGATTGTTTTGGCTTTATAGCGGTTCTTGAATAATGTTACTTCCAGCTAAAGTTAACTTTGATTGATTCACCTCCATTGAAATGATCAGACTTTAAACGCGAACCTGTGATTAACGCTGACGGCGTTCACATGCGCATTAAGAATTGATTCTATAGTTATGTGCTTTTAAAATATGTGCGCAGGTTTGTAATTCATACAACCCAGCCTAAACAAACTACTTTTCTTGCCTATAAATTTTGATACAGAATTTTGTTTTATTTTATCACTTCGGGGTACGCGAGCCGGAATTCACAACGCTTTATCTGTAGAGTGGGAAAGGGATCCTCCATAGGGAGAGGATAGTGGACACTTCAGCACTGCATTGTCATCGGGTCCAGGCGGATCTCCTTCGTCAGATCTGGACACGGCCTGGATCCGGCAGGCTGCGGGAAAACCTCGGGATAAACAAAGACACTAATATTAGCGTAGATGCCATTCTTCTTATGATGTAGCGAGTACATCAAGATTTAAGGGAAGTGTTCCCAGTTCCGGCTGACCTAATCTATGCAGCCTAACATTGAATTATAGAAGTCTATAGTGTGTTATGTGTATGCTAGGTCAAAGAGATGTGTTTTTAGTCTAGCTTTGAACTGACAGAGTGTGTCTGCTTCCCGGACAATGGTAGGAAGACTGTTCCAAAGTTTTGGTGCTAAATAGGAAAAGGATCTCCCGCCTGCAGTCGATTTAGATATTCTAGGTATTATCAACTGTCCGGAGTTTTGAGATCGCAATAGACGTGAAGGACTATAATGCGTTAAGAGCTCGCTCAAGTACTGCGGAGCTAAACCATTTAGTGCTTTGTAGGTAATCAACAATATTTTAAAATGTATACGATGTTTAATAGGGAGCCAATGCAGTACAATCCTGCATACAGTTAGTAAACCCAATGATATATTGACCAGACAATACAGAAGTAGTATCATCTAGGCTGGTGATTGGGGGGCTTGGGGTCAGAGAATGGGGTCCAAAATCAAACACAGAGAGCAGGGTCAGCTAGTGCTTTCTGTCCCTCTAATTCTTCAAGATGGCGGAACGACATGGAAGCCTCCATGGACTTACCCGTCCACATGTAATTAAAGATAAGAAATTCTTCGCGTACGAGGATAAGTCAGATCATTGGCAGAGGTAATTTTACACCAATGAGGAGATATTTATGAATAAAGACATTGATTTTAGCTAATAAAATACATAAAAAAACTACACAGTGTACCTTTAAGGCCTTTTAACTGCATTATTTCAACCTATTTTTTAAAGAATCACGTTTAATTTGGGAATTTCTGGTGAAAAACTACATTACCCATGATTCTGTAAAGAAATCTCGACCAATCAGAGAATTGTAACACGTCTATCGTGCTTTAGCTCCGCCCCTCTTCCATGAAGCGCCTCGAATGGCATAATCGAGTCGGTCTCCCAACGCTCTCAAACTACTGAAATACTCATTTATATTTACAACATTTCAAATCCCTCAGTTCTGCATCTCTGAAAAGCCAAGCTGATGTTGATTCTTGTTTTATTACGAGCTCTGTCTCGTTCTCTTTTCTCCAGCAGACTCTCTATTCTCTACGTCAGTGTTTCTGAACTCCTGAAACGCCTCCATTGTAGTCTTGAGTTTCTCCCGGGAACAAACACGTCACAATATTCCTCATTATAATAATTAATGCGCAGAATAAAGGGGGCGGGGCCTGGTTGAGTTAGTTAGTAGTGTGTTAAACTGGCGGTTATGGAAAGGGGCGGGACATTTCCCAAACACACTCGAAGCGCTCGACCAATCACAACACACTGCTCCAGCCGACCAATCAGAGCACAGTGTGCTTTTCAGGAGGAGGGGCTTCATAGAGACAGGAAGTAAACAGAGCGTTACTGACAGACTGGGAAGAGAGGAGCCGCAACAATGGAGAATATGAGGAGAATAATCAACATTCAAGCTGGAAAACCTGTTCTAGTAGAGCCTGAAAACATCATCAAGACTCTGTAAAAGGGCATAAGTCCTCTTTAAACAGATCGGCCGGTGTAAATCACCACAGTAAACATGATTCTGAAGGCTTTCATTGA
>CM060592.1:52725475-52859287 GCA_030578255.1 Tiaroga cobitis | reverse complement strand
AGTTTGTGTTTTGTAAGTTTTCAACAACATGAGGGTGAGAAAGTGATGAGAAAAGTGTAAGTTTTAGGTTTTAAAGAACAGAGTCTCTGTCTCTGCATTGGTTGTGCTAAAGTGAATCCACATGTAAAACATCTCTTAGAGTCTCGGTATCAGAGAGTCTTTGTGAAAGTCACATCTGTCTCAGTCCTTCATTTCAGAGGAATGGAAATGCTGTGACTATATTTACATTTATGCATTTGGCGGACACTTCTATCCCAAGTGAAACGCATTGCATTGCATTTTATCAGTGCATGCATTCCCTGGAAATCGAACCCGTGACCTCGGCGTTGCAGTTTGAGCTTCAAGAATGCATATCGCTTTTATAATTGATAAAGTCATTGCTTTAAACTGGTTTCATGTGCAACTCATTGGATGGTCTCTAAATGGCAGGTGATTAAACAATAAAGTTGTGGTTACATTTACTGTTGTTCAAAGTTAATTTTCTTGGGCGAATTTTTGCATTTCAATTGGAATCCACAACGGCTGTCACAATTAACACGTTCATTTTGCTAAATATTTCATATCAATGAACGCAGCATCCGTTTTTTTCATGGCAACCTTAGGCTAGCGTTACATTATATGATCACGCTATCGTTCATTCAAGTGCTTTTAAACCATTCAAGCGCAATAAGACGCACAACAGAACTCAGATCTGTACTGGTGTGATGTCTGTAAACAATGTCTCTTTTGCTTGAATAGACAAAAAACCACATAGAATTATGTTGAAATGCCCGTTATTGGTGAGTTTCTTCATCTTAAAGAAGTTCAAAAGTCTTAAATACGTGTCAGATGTTAAAGTGACAGCAGCCTAATATTCCAACGCTATCTCACGACCAATTCGTACGAATTCGTAAATTTGTCTAAACCCACGTGATGTGTAGGTTTAGGGGCGGGGTCTAAACCCACGTGATGTGTAGGTTTAGGGGCGGGGTCTAAACCCACGTGATGTGTAGGTTTAGGGGCGGGGTCTAAAGCCACGTGATGTGTAGGTTTAGGGGCGGGGTCTAAACCCACATGATGTGTAGGTTTAGGGGCGGGGTCTAAACCCACGTGATGTGTAGGTTTAGGGGCGGGGTCTAAACCCACATGATGTGTAGGTTTAGGGGCGGGGGTCTAAACCCACGTGATGTGTAGGTTTAGGGGCGGGGTCTAAACCCACATGATGTGTAGGTTTAGGGGCGGGGGTCTAAACCCACGTGATGGGTAGGTTTAGGGGCGGGGTCTAAACCCACGTGATGGGTAGGTTTAGGGGCGGGGTCAGGGGTAGGTCATTCGTACAAATTCATACGAATTGGGCAACTCGTAAAATGTGTACAATTTAGCAAAAATCGCACTAATTCGTATGAGTGAGGTCGTATGATTTTGTATGAATTAGCCACCTCGTATAAATCGAATGGCCTTGAGATCGAGTTGAATATTCCTGCTACTGTTTATAATCTTCATCAAACAACAAAGGACAAAGAAAAATATCCCTCGCTGCTTTTGACTGAATAACTTCTGTAGTTTTCTGTAGGATTCATCTATATAATTTGGCAGAGCATGTAAAAATCAGACCCAGCCGAAAACATTGTTTATGCACGATCATGGATCTAAGACATTATCTAAGATTTTTTAAATGTTGCTACTTGTTTGAAAGTAAGTTTCCCATAATGTTTGCAAAATGGGATGTTTCGTATAATGTTCGTATAATCAAGAAACAAAGTTTTTTTTAAGTTATTTTTTTAACATTAATTTAATGTTAAAGTTAACATTTTTTGTTGGCTGGAATTTTTTTTCTTGCAAAATTACTCGGAAGTATCGCTCACGTGACCCGCACATTAAGACGGGTTGATGATGAGGAAAAGTGTTTCGGTTTGATTAAAGATTATGAAGACAAACATCGTGAATGTATACATGTATAGAACTAGCCTACATTTAATTAGACATTTAACACAAGAAAAAGAAATGTCCTGTGCAAAAATATCTGCAGGCTCTAACAGGAGGAGCTTGACTTGTTCTGAGATCAGGATGTGTTTGATGTGGTGAGCTCACACACACACACACACACACTCACACACTCGAGTTCTCCGTCATGGTTTTCCGCGGATTGCTGCATGTTCTCCTGTGGGAACAGTAACTCATCGCGATATGAATCGATGAGTGTGTGTCGCGAGTGTGTGTGTGTGTGTGTCCTCGCGCGTCTCCAGCGGGTCGCGTCTCATGGATGTTATCGGAGTGAATATAGTTCTGGATAAAAGAGAAACTTCATGTGTGATTAATCTGAGGAAGGTTCATCTCCTTCTGTGGGAATAGCAATGGCTGTGTCTGTGCTTCTACTGCTGGTCGTGTCGATCGGTGAGTGTTTGCATTCTGTTTAGAGATTGATAAATATGAAAATATTTGTGAACAGAATATTAATATCATAATCATATTAATTATAAATGTCGTCGGTCGGTATATCGTGTTGACTGCAGGCTGTCAGTCAAAATACTTAACGCAAAAGACATCAGGGATAGCTAGTTTTCAATCTTTTCTAAAGAATAAATGTTTATATTAATTACAACTTAAATTGTATCGAAAGTGCTTTAAAATCAGATTTTCGTCATATTTCAGCAGTGCTGTTTTATCTAATAGAGAATTCAATTGTGTCATAATAGAGATTGAAACTGGATTTGTTCAAAACTAGTTTGAGCAACCCAATTTGAGTTTGAGCAACCCAAACCTTATTCTTTATGATGGCGCGCGAACAGATTCTTTCAAAACGGTTCTCATATAATATAATACTGATTCTGTACTGTTAATTAAGCTCAGTTTTATGTAGCCTAATAATTGATTAGATCTTGATTCTCAGGGTAATTTTAAACTTAATATTGGAGTCTCTAAAGTCAGACAAAGCGGGTGTTTGTGGCCAAAAATGTCAAATAGGCCTATATGGGGAATTTTTGCCAATTCTGGTTCATTTCTGACCATATTAGATAACTGCGTGTGTGTGTGTGTAATAGTTTGTACTATTAAACATAACGTAGAATGTAAGCTACAGATTGTACTATTAAGGATTCAATAACATAAAATGTTGTTTTTCTGCACACACACGTGCAGTGGATCTCATGAAGGGTCACGTGGGAAGGGCGCCCGGTTACTGGACTGTGTTTGACCCGTTTCATCAGCTGGAAAACACAAACGTTTGGCAACCTTTTCAAACGGACCGAGAGATAAAAATATATTTTCATATGCACTTTTTTCTCCAGTGTGTTTAAGAGAATCTAACGTTCAATTAAGTGGCGCATTATAGCAGGCTTTCCCAGCAGCCGTAAACCAGTCTCTCTCAGGCCAGATTACAGTGTGCTGGGAATAAGGGGAAACCCTCAGGATCAGGTCAGAGAGAAGCCACACTGCAGGAGTCCACCGACACTCAAACTCTGAGATATTCATCATAATCAAGCTCAAACTGAGTGTTATCTGAGCCACAACTTATGAGATACACGCTGAACATGGTAAAAATGCTTTCATTGTTTACTCACCCTTATGGTTTTAATAATGTCTTTTATAATGAAAGTCAATGGGGTCCAATGTCATTTACGGCAACCCTTTACAATAAGGTTCATTAGTTAACATTAGTATTAGTAATGAACTAACAATGAGCAATACATTTGTTACTCCATTATTAATCTTTGTTAATTTTAGTTAATAAAATACAGCTGTTCATTTGTTCATGTTAGTTCACAGTGCATTAACTGGCCTAATGTTAACAAGATTTTAATAAAGTATTAGTAAATGTTGAAATTAGCATTAACTGAGATTAATAAATGCTGTATAAGTGAGGTTCGTTATTAGTTCATGGGAACTATAACTAATGTTAACTAATGCACATTATTGTAAAGTGTTACCATTTAGACTCTAATGTTCTGAGTTATTATGAGTTTATGATGACAGAATGATCATTTCTAATGTTTACATTAGTGACTTACAACTGATTGGAACAGCAGAATAAACAGACAAAATACATGTTTTTGGCTCAGAACATTGCTAAAATGATAAAATATTATCTGGGAAAAAGAAATAATAAATGTAAAAAAAAAGTATGAAATGACCCCTATTACAATTCTGATACATAATAATCACGTTTGAAATGATTTTCACTCAGGAATTGTAAATTTCACAAATATTTAGAAATAAATTGAATTAAACATGAAATTTTAAAAAAATTATTCTATAAAGACTGAAATATTATGTTCTCTTAAAACGTACTCCATAAATCTTTATTTACAACTTTGAAAAACCTAACAAAAATATGCTCTAATAATGTTTTGCCCATTAAGTTATGTTCTCTGAATGATCAAAACGTCATTCATGATTTAAAAATTCAAATTTTAAATGTTTCAAACTGTTTTGTGAGCGTTAGTGAACATTCCATTTCTCAAAACATCATTGGAATGTTACATTTGAAGGTTCTCTGAACATTCCGAAACGAGTAGCATTTAAAAAACGTTAGACAAACGTCCAACTGAAATGTCACGAAATAAAGGATGCATGAATGATTTCTTTTGAGGACATTATTAAAGGCCAGATAAAGCATTCTGGTACAACGTTTGTTCGTAACTTTAAGAGAACTGTCCCCTGTTATCTGGCATCCTCCTCTAAATACATGTGGTGTGTGTCTATTCTTATCCACATGAAACCCTTTCCTCCATTGAATCATGCATCTATTAAAACGTCTAAAAGCTCATAAACTTGTATATATAATCAGAATGAACGAGAGGGCCGTAAGCGGCTGTCCGGAAGAAAGCGGCCCTGAACACGTGTGCTAAACAGCTTTAGGATGGAGCTGTGTTGTGCTCTGAGTGGCTCTGGTGTGTGTGTGTGTGTGTGTGTGTGCTGTTATGGGATCGGGCCAGCTGGAAATGTTCTCGTGGTTTGGTCTCGGCTCTCGAGAGTTGTGGACGCTTTGAGGAAGAGCCCGAGTGTTTGGCTCTGCTCGCTTCAGCATTCGGATGAAAATGCTCATGATTTGTCATGAATTAGTGTGAGAAACGAGACTGGAAGTCAGTTCACTGATCCCTCTAGCGAATATTAAATCCATAACTAGATTTTTCTATCATACAGGAACAAACTAAGCACTTTTACACTAGCAGTCTGGGCTTTTCAATGCTTTTGAAATAAGTATGTTCTTCGCAGCAGATCCAAAATACAGTAAAAATAGTGAAATACTATTCTAATGTAAATCAGTTTTCTATGTGAATATATTGTAAAGTGTAATTTATTCTTGTGATCAAAGCGTTCGGTACTGCAGCCGAACTAAATATTACTGAAAGATCATTCAAAGCTCAAATTTGGAGGTTCAAACTTGTTAAATCAAAGATTTATTGCTTCGATTTTCTCACAGTTTTAGAGTAAAATGTGTTTTGGAAAATAACATACATTTCATATAATAATTGAAAATAGTAGTTTTGTGCATTTTTCCATAATAAAATTCTATAACTTTTTTTTTTAAGTTTACCTTTTCCAACTTTTTTTCACTTCGGCAATAATCTGCCAGGTGTCGTCTTTACAAAAGAGATCAAACTTCAGTCTGTGATCCAAAGCAATCAAGGTTTATGACATTTTTATGCTCAAAAGGTGAATAAATGGATTATAACTACTGAATAAATATAATTTAGTGTCATAAAAGCTTCTAAAATTACAAAATGTTAAATAAAAAACATTATCAAACTGAATCCTTGCTGAATGAAAGCACTGTAAAAAAAAAAAAAATGTTGTTGGTTACAGTTAAAACATAAGTAACCTGATTGCCTTAACGATGTGTGTGTGATACAGATCCAAACTTTATAATAGTAGTGTATATGATGTTAATTCGTTTAGCTTTGGTCATGTGAGAAGGACTTTAACCTCTTCTGATACTGTGTTCGTCTTGTTCAGAAATGCTTTTCTATACACTCATAAAAATAAAGCTTCTTTATTAGCATTGATGGTTCCATGAAAAACCTTTGAGATACACAAATCTTCCCATTGCGAGTTGAACCGTCATCACTGTGAAAACCGTCTTCTGAAAGCTTTATTATTAAAGTCCCCCTGTGGTGAAAATCCAGCTTTTAATGTTGTTTATGTGTGTATGTGGTGTTTTTAATACGCTTTAAGACACACCGTGTGTAAGTTCATAAGTCGACAGCATTGCTGAGTATTTCCTGCTTAAAACTGCAGTGAACCAAAGACAGTCTCAAACACACGGTTTGAAATCGCTGGTGTTTCTGACGTCACAAACGACCTTGTAACCAATCAGATCAACGTGTGATCGTCAACCAGTGGATCTCTGAGCTGAGTGAGTGAGTGGAGGCGGGGCTCATTTGCATATTCATAGATCCGCGCATACTAAATGAGGCGAGGGTGTCGAGTTACATTCAAGATATTTTAAGACACAAAGACATGTTTTCAAGGAAAAAACTTTTAAATATGTCATTTTATGATCAAAGATGAGTTTTAAGGGATACAATGATTGACTACAGGGGGAATTTGCAAAAGGTCAGAGGTCAAAGGTCAAGTCACCTTCATTTATAGTGTTTCAGAGCAGCTTTACAGAGATAACAGGAGAATAATGCAACAGAGTTTGTTTCCAGAAGACAATAGCGTCACAGTCCAGCTTAAGTACGTGAAGTAAGTACCCGCTCTGGTGATGTCATCGTGATGTCATCGTCCAGCTCAGTTCTCATTTAACAGTGTCAATGCATGAGATCAATTGTTGAATATTAAATTAAATGTTAATTTTAAGACAGTGAAACCAGTCTCAGTCTCAGCTCTCCTCTGGCCAACGAAGCAACAGTGTGTGATTATGATTATGATTATGATTCAGGCAGCATTACAGGTCAGAGGTCAGCTTGGATCAGAACAATCAGCGTCACTAATGTTTCCAGATGTGCTGGCCCGAGTTTCCCCTGAGAACGCATGATCCGGTGCGATCCGTAAAGATAACTGTGGATGAAGGGTTAACAGGGGAAGCCTGCGACTAATATACATCGCCACACTTCACAGTTATTTGATACGAGGACGGTAACACTTTACAGTATAGGGTTCAATGGTTAACATTAACTAATGATGAACTGCACTTTACAGCATTTATTAATCTTTGTCAGTTTATTCTGCAGTTCCAATATAACTTAATGGGCAAAACATCAGATTTTTCAAAGTTGTAAATAAAGATTTATAAAAATTTTTTTTTAAATTTCATGTTTAATTCAATTTATTTCTAAATATTTGTGAAATTTACTAGCAATTCCTGAGTGAAAATCATTTCAAACTTGATTATTATGCATCAGAATTTTAATACATTAAAGGGGTCATTTCATACTTTTTTTTAACATTTATTATTTATTTTTCCCAGATAATATTTTATAATTTTAGCAATGTTCTGAGCCAAAAACATGTATTTTGTCAGTTTATTCTGCTGTTCCAATCGTTTTGTAAGTCACTTTGGAGAAAGGATTAATGTAAGCATTAGAAATGATCATTCTGTCATCATTAAACTCATAATAACTCAGAACATTAGAGTCTAAATGGTTGGTAACACTTTACAATAATGTGCATTAGTTAACATTAGTTATAGTTCCCATGAACTAATAATGAACTGCACTTATACAGCATTTATTAATCTTAGTTAATGCTAATTTTAACATTTACTAATACTTTATTAAAATCTTGTTAACATTAGGCCTAGTTAATGCACTGTGAACTAACATGAACAAATGAACAGCTGTATTTTATTTACTAAAATTAACAAAGATTAATAATGCAGTAACAAATGTATTGCTCATGGTTCGTTCATAACTAATGTACATAAATGAACATTATCGGAAAGTGTTACTGATTACTTTAAAAATGGCAATTATTTCTTGTGTTACAAGTTGTTTAAATATGCAAATGAGCGTTCTGATTCTTCACAGGTGATAGTTATTATATAAAACGGAAACTAAAAGGTTCTTCTATTGCATGACTGTGAACCCCTTATTTGCGCTCTGAGAGGATTGTTTCAGCACTCTTTCATGGTTGAAATGGTTAACGTTGTTATCCTGCATGCTCTCTCGACTCTGATTCAGGCAGATGTAGTGTCTCGTCATGAAGTTTCCTACTTTGGGAATATATTTGCGATGTTTCTGGTCTTGCGCTGGAACGCGTGTTCATATATACACAGATCTGAAGCCTCGGGCACTAAAATTATTTCATTTCCGAGGTTTTAGTCCTCAAATTCTGCAGCTATTCAGGGGTTTTCTGCTTTCATCTGGCGCCCGTATGCCGGTCCTGGTCACGGGCCAGAAATGTGTTCGCTGTTATCTCAACCATGAGCTTTACTTTCTCGTCATTACACGAAATTTAAAAATGAATTATAATACCTCATCTCTGTCCAAAGCAACAGCTCGTTCCCACATTCATTACAGGTCTTTATATCCCCTAACGTTCACACTGAGTGTGTGTGTGTGTGTGTGTGTGTGTTTCTACACAAGTTAGTCTTTCCATTCAGCTTGAACTGTGGCCATGTGATCTTTATCTTTAAAGCCATGTGTCATTACAGTGTTTACTTGCAGATCTTTTGACATTCGTTCATGCGTACATTTCTCAATTATTTACAGAATTAATTAACCCTCTCAATACTAACATAAACTGAAATTATAAATGGTAATTCAAAGTGCTTTACATTAAAATGATATAAAAAAAATGGATGGATGGATAGATATTCAGACAGACAGATGGATGGATGGATGGATGGATGGATGGACAGACAGATAGATGGATGGATGGATAGATAGACAGACAGATAGATGGATGGATGGATGGATGGATGGATGGATGGATGGATGGATGGATGGATGGATAGATAGACAGATAGATGGATGGATGGATGGTTGGATGGATGGATGGATAGATATTCAGACAGACAGATGGATGGATGGATGGATGGATGGATGGATGGATGGATAGATAGACAGACAGATAGATGGATGGATGGATAGATAGACAGACAGATAGATGGATGGATAGATGGATGGATGGATGGATGGATGGATGGATAGATAGACAGATAG
Source organism: Tiaroga cobitis (assembly GCA_030578255.1). Classification (NCBI taxonomy): domain Eukaryota; kingdom Metazoa; phylum Chordata; class Actinopteri; order Cypriniformes; family Leuciscidae; genus Tiaroga; species Tiaroga cobitis. Next base: position 52,850,201 of record CM060592.1, on the reverse strand, counting down.
ATGGATGGATGGATGGATGGATGGATGGATGGATGGATGGATGGATGGATGGATGGATAGATAGACAGATAGATGGATGGATGGATGGATGGATGGATGGATGGATGGATGGATGGATAGATAGACAGATGGATGGATGGATGGATGGATGGATGGATGGATGGATGGATGGATGGATGGATGGACGGACGGATGGATGGATGGACGGACGGACGGACTAGAGATTGAGTTAAAGCTTTGGAAAGCCTTTGGAAACTGAATCAGCTCGTGCTGTTACACATATACAGTTATCCCACGCATGTGCCAAAGTTGAGTAGCAAATATGACCAAATCAAAAGAGAACAAACTGTTTTATTCCACTAGTAAGTCTGTGGCTACAAGATTTCCAAAACACTCAAAGCTTCTAGAGCCTCCGCTGGCAGGATTATTGTACCAGAAAACCTTTGAGGCTGTTGAAGAAAAAGCACAATATCATTAAGGGGAATTAAATGTTTGATCAGAGCAACTGAGAAAAACACTCAATCTACTGCCAAAGACTTGCAAGATGACCCGATGAAAGGAGGAAAACACATTTCAATGCAGAGTATAAGAAGAACATAAAAGGCCGACTTGGATAGCTAAAATAGACCCGTGGAGTCCTGGAATAATGTTTAATGGAGTGATGTGACCAAAACATTGATGTTCTTCTGAGGGGAACATGGTCAAACATGGAGGCGTCATCATTGGAGGCGACTCAAAGTCGTTGCTCTTTCAACGGCTTCTGATTGTCCCAAATCCCTTCTTACGTCATTAAGTTCGAAATATCGGTAATCTTCATTCTGCGTTCACACACCGCGTATAACCGGTAATTTACTGGTAATGTTACAACTTCCCTTACTGGTAAATTGCCAGAACCAATGTACAGGTATATTTTAAAAGGTCCTGTTCACACATGATCTGTTACCGGTAACTTATCGGTAATGTGTGAAAGAGGCTAATGTCTTCTGTAGAGCTGTAGAATTTAGAATTTGTGTAATAATTTATGAATTTAGCGTCTTTTCTTCCCTATTGTGCCGTGAGTCAGAAATTCGCGTCCGAAATATTCGCACGTTAAAAAATAAATACGACCTCACGGTATGTCGATCAGGCTTGCACACTGCCTCCGAAACTTTCGTCCGTCATAAAAAAAATCGGATCGGGTTCGATTTTCTGCGTTTTTCGCATCCGTTGCTCAAGCAGTTTGAATGGTGTTTTGACAATTAAGAGCCACCGAATCACGAATACGGAAAAACGATTACGAAAAATTCGGACTCGGTGTGCAAGGGCCTTATGGAGTGATGTGACCAAACTGGAAATTTGATGTTCTTCTGAGCAGAAGAAAGAACAACATCTCCATGGTCAAACATGGAGGGGCTCGTGTCTTGTTATGCTGTGGAAGTGGAAATCTTGACTGAATGAAGGACATCATGAAGTCTTTGAAGTATCAAAGCCATTTTGGCAAAGATGGTGCAGAGACTGAAGCTTGAGGATCATAGGGAAATCTAGGTTCAGGGATCAGTCGTAGACTGTTCATAAATGGCCTGGACAGTCTTCAAATTAACATCTCATTGAAAATATTTGGTGGAGTTGGAAGAAAGCAGTGGTAATGTGAAAACCAAAGATTATCAGTGATCTAGAAGCTTTTTTAAATGAGGAATGGGCCAATGGTCAAAGATCATATTTAAGAGCTGAACGCACATGAATGCCACCACAAATACGAGTGGAAAGCTCTGGATTTTCTTCTAAAGGAGTCTAAATTATGATATAAAAAGCAAGTTATGCCGTTAAAAGTAAACATTATGACATATTGGCCCGGTTTCACACACAGGGCTTAGACTAAGCCAGGATTAGTTCAATATGGACATTTAAGTAGCTTTTATAATGCCTTTTTAGACATGCATTAGAAAAGAACTGGTGTGCATTTTAAGGCAACACAATGTCAGTAGCTGTGTTTCCATTACCCCTCAAATTGCGCAAATTGAAATTGCGAATTGAAAATACGGCCAATGGAAACACGTCAATTTTGCAAACACTCCCATATATCGTAAAAAAGTTTTTACGCTCGCGTGAGGAGGTTTTCCAGGCAGTTCGAAAAAAAGGAATATTTCGCAAAACTGCAATGGAAACAGTTTTTGCGCATTACAGTCACATGACGTAGATGGCGCGGTGTGTTTGGACAGAGGATGAGACAGAGCTATTTATTAAACTCATAAAAGACAAAAGAATTACGGGAATACTGGATTCTAAACCTCAAAGAAATGCCACAATCAAGAGCTGGAAGCAGAAATGAGGGAGAAACCCCCAGAAACAGCCACTCACAGTACAAGGGTCTTTCCTTGCTATTAATGTTTGGATAAAACACCTACGTCTCCTTCCTTTAAAAATAGTACGGTGGTTGCGATATACGTAAACCTACCAACATCCATCGCCATAATTGTAGGAATGACATAAAAAAATGTCTGTTTCAGTCGCATAACATCTGTTAATGGAAACGCCATAATTTTTTATCGACATTTAGAAAATATCACAAACGTTTTGCGCAAATCTGTAATGGAAACGCAGCTACTGACATATTTTAAGATATTTCAGTGCAAGTTGCTTTCAGGTATCCACATGTGCCGGATCTGGGCCGACACGGCCTGTTTACACTAGAGTTGTTCCGATTCCGATACTAGTATCGGAAATGCCGCCGATACCAATAAAAATGATGGCATCGGTATCGGCGAGTACTTCTACCCATGTACCGATCCGATACCATTTTCTTAAACAATATCTAGCAATGCACGCTAGCTTTGCATAACGCTGCAAATCGGAGATCAATTCTTCTTCGCTGCTCTAAACAGTGGTTGCTTGTGGCGACACAGGAAGTTGTGCTGTTGCACAAGCAACCACTGTTTAGAGCAGCGAAGAAGAAAACGCGCGCGCGATAGCAGTATCTCCGCTGTTTAGCAGTATTTCAGACTGGACCAACCAGCCAGGAAAACGGCGACATGTCTTGTATGCCATACTGCAATTTCGAGGGGTGGAACAAGATTAGCAACTTCAACACGAGTAACTTAAAGCATTTGAAGACGCGTCACCCCGGAGAACACGATTACACAAAGGCAAGGGCAGAGAAGAATGAGCCGCGCCAGAATCAACAATCTCTGAAAGCTTCAAACAAAGAGAAAAGTTTTCAAAAGACAGCCAACGAGCGATAAATATAACCGACGACATGTATTGAGTTTATTGTTCTGGATGACCAGCCGCGGTCAAACCTGAAATGCCGTTTATTTAACAAAATTGTTTATGGACTTTAAATTATAAAGAGATTATTTTCTTATATTATTCATATATCATTTTTTAGATTCCTAGATTTATTTGTTGCACTTTTTTATGCAGTTATATTGTAAAACTAAAATACCTTTTTCAGTTTTACAGTATTAGATGTGTGGCTGCATTTTAAGTTCTTTTTCACTTAAGAAAGATAAATAATATATTGCTGTGAAATGTATGTCAGTCAGATAATAAAAATACTCTAGTTCACTCCTGTATGTATTTGTTCATGTTTAATTAAGGGATAAGTCTGAAACACGCCATAAAATAATTCTATCAATTCATACAGTGCTAGTATGAATTGCAGCTGTATAGATACTGTACACACCCAGGTATCGGATCAGTACTCGGTATCGGCCGATACCCTGAGTCCAGGTATCGGAATCGGTATCGGGAAGGGAAAAAGGGTATCGGAACATCTCTAGTTTACACCTGGTCCGATAGCTCTCTGATTTATCAAAATGATTCCATTTGGAATCACACCTGGTCACTTCATGTGTTTTTGCAAAACGGATCTAAATCCGATCTTCAGTTCCAGCACTATATGCAGATTTAAAGGGATAGTTCGCCCCGTAGTGTAACAGTGCAGCGCTTCTGGTTGTACGTCACACGCATCACACACATGACCAGCGTCGGCCAATAGTGAGCCTGCGTGTGACGTACAACACAGAAGCGCTGCGCTGTTACACTACGTAAACTCACTCGAGGCCCACAGAGAAGGAAATGAATAGTTGAATAAAGTCATTATTTTTGTTAATTTTTGGCGCAAAAAAAGGATTCTCGCCGCTTGATAAACTTAAGGTTGAGCCGCTGTAGTCAGTCGGACTATTTTAACGATATCTTTAGTAACTTTTCTGGGCCGGCAAGTTCAATCCCCTAGAAGCCTATGGAGGAGTGATCCAGCTCTCAGATTTAATCACAAATATCTTAATTTGTGTTCCGAAGATGAACAAAAGTCTTACGGGGTTGAACAACATGAGGGAGAGTAATTACTGACAGAATTTTCATTTTGGGGTGAACTATCCCTTTAATTGAGTTCACGTCACCGAAAGCAACCGATATGAGCTGCTTTTATTGATCATCAGCTAATTTCAAAATCAAAGACCGCAATAGGAGAGAGCGGCAACGGCACTGGTAAGATCATTTCGTTTCTTTCCTTTTAATGAAGATGATCGTGTGTTAAACGTCTGCGACTTACTTTCACTTTGATTTGCGATAGTTTGCGCATTGGCTTGATGAATAGATGCTCATCTGTGGTGATGCGTGTTGTAGTAGCGCTGTCATATCTGGCTATAACATGACACATAGCCTATAACAGCGATCACATGTTTATTTTTTAGCATTGTTGGGAGGTGTAAAATTTATATATGTGGTTTCAACAACTTGTCAAGTTTTGTCTGGAAAGCGGCCCGGACCTCCTCCTGATCTGGTTTGAGCGATCGGATTTAAATCCGTCTCGGAGGGCATTTACACCTGGTCTCTTCACGATCCGATAGCTAGGTGTAAACAGCCCCTATGTTGCTGTCTGGGGTGTATCAGATGTCCTGTTAAACCTCATCTAACCAGTTGCTGTGTTTGATGTCCTCAGGGTGTGTGAAGGGCTCGTCGGACAGTCGTTCCCCTCGTCTGGCGCTAGAGAAGAGTCTCGGCTGGCCGTCCAAACACACACAGTGCCTCCACATGCTGAAACACCTGCATAACGGCGCCCGCATCACGGTCCAGATGCCGCCCAACATCGAGGGCCACTGGGTGTCCACCGGGTGAGAGCGTTAGTCTTTCTTTTCTTTTCTTTTCTTTTCTTTTAAAAGACAGTTAGTATTCATTTATATGATCAATTTAACTACACTGACAGTATCAGATGAGAACAAAACTTGAACTGAATTGATCTGAATAATGACACTATTAGCCCCTTTCACACAGCAATCCCAGTAAATTACCGTAAAATTGCCAGTAAAAATGACCCGGTAAATTACTGTAAAATGGGCAGTAAAAATTACCCGGTAAATTACCGTAAAATTGGCAGTAAAAATGACCTGGTAAACTACCGGAAAATTGGCAGTAAAAATTACCTGGTAAATTACAGTAAAATTGTCCGTAAAAAAAATGACCCGGTAAACTACCGTAAAATTGCCAGTAAAAATTACCCGGTAAATTACCATAAAATTGCCATAAAATGACTTTACAGGTAAATACAGAATTATACTGTTTACACAAGAAACGGGGTTCTGTTTTTTTACAGGTAAGAGACCATTTATACATCAGCTCCAAAATACCAGTAAATTCTGTGATTTCAGTCATGGGAAGGTGATCTTTAAACGCCACGCCATTGTCTTCATCCCCCCGCATGAGAAGTGCTTTAGTCTTGCTATCACTCCAATTTGAAGACATTTGTAAACAGTGCTGAGTAAATGTGTCATCTGCGTCATAATTTTATGACCTCGTACGTGCAAACTGCCGGCACTCTTCATTCCGTATTCACACAGCGCATATTGCCGGTAATTTACTGGTAGTGTTACAACTTCCCTTACTGGTAAATTGCCTTATCCAATTTACCGGTATATTTTAAAAGGACCTGTTCACACATGATCTGTTACCGGTAATTTACCAGAATTTTTAATTTGTGTTATAATTTATGAATCTTACAACATTGAAGTCGGCGTTAAGCGTAAGTTGCGCAAGTCTTTTCTTCCCCTTTGTGCCGTATATCTGTGTGAAAGGCTTCTCAAACAAGAACAAATGTGGGCGGGGCTTGATTTTGTCCGTGGGGAATTGATTGGATGGTTGTGGGGAATTGATTGGATGGTTGTGGTTTTCTATTGGTGGATCTCATGTTAGTGACAGGTTGCCCCGCCCACATCATCAGAGAAGAGAAAGATGCTGCAAGAGGGAGTTATTCTGATTCAAGATTATTAGGAACATGAAGTTAAAACAATAATAATGTGCACGGATAAACAACTTATAATAAACACGCTGTAAAAATTTCTCTGTAATATAACGGTAAAATACTGGCAGCAGAGTCGCCAGCAATTTACTGTTATTTTACAGTATTTATACTTTGAAAATATTTTACGGTTTATTACCGTAAACATGAAATACAGTATAAAGCTGACTCGACTCTCTCTGTTCCCTCATGGCAGCTGTGAGGTTCGACCCGGTCCAGAGTTTCTCACTCGCTCGTACCGCTTCTTTCACAACAACACCTTCCAGGCTCACCAGTTCTACTACGCCGACAACCACTGCACCGACCCGACATACACACTCCTCATCCGGGGCCGACTGCGACTCCGACAGGCGTCCTGGATCGTACGGGGCGGGACCGAGGCTGACTACCAGATCCACCGCACACAGGTTGTGTTAGTTTGTCATATATTATGTTTCTAGTATTCCAGTTTTAATGAAAAACAGGGGACCCCCAAGGTCATTGTTTTGGGCCCTATGGGGGGTCCCTTGATGCTTATAATGGTTTGCGTTCTCGAGCCACCAAACACTGTTGTCGTGCAAATGAGTGGCCGGAACATATTAAAAGTTTTCTGTTTTCGATTAAAACAGTGTTGTGTTTTAATTTATTGTTTTACCGTCTTTTCACTGAAGCATTATTTTACCATTTATTGTTTTACCGTCTTTTCACTGAAGCATTATTTTACCATTTATCGTTTTACCGTCTTTTCACTGAAGCATTATTTTACCATTTATCGTTTTACCGTCTTTTCACTGAAGCATTATTTTACCATTTACCATCTTTTCACTGAAGCATTATTTTACCATTTACCGTTTTACAGTCTTTTCACTGAAGCGTTTTTTACCATTTACCGTTTTACCGTCTTTTCACTGAAGCGTTTTTTACCATTAACCGTTTTACCGTCTTTTCACTGAAGCGTTTTTTTACCATTTACCGTCTTTTCACTGAAGCATTATTTTACCATTTACCGTTTTACCGTCTTTTCACTGAAGCATTATTTTACCATTTACCGTTTTACCGTCTTTTCACTGAAGCATTATTTTACCATTTACCGTTTTACCGTCTTTTCACTGAAGCATTATTTTACCATTTACCGTTTTCAATGGAAATAGGAGCAGGCTTCACTCAATGATTAAACTTAAACTTTAAGAATGCTGGCCTGATGATTAAAATATATCAACAGGAAAGAGGCCGCACTATGCATAAATTGTTTTATTTGCACAACCATTTCCCGTTTTACAGTCTTTTCACTGAAGCATTATTTTACCGCTTACCATTTTAGCCGTCTTTTCACTGAAGCAGTCTTTTACCGTTAAAATCACGATCTTTTTTTACAGTGTACTGTAGAAATAAACTTGTCTTGTCTCGACAGGTGGTGTGTCACTCGGCGTCGGTGGCTGAAGATCTCGGTCAGAAACTGAACCGCACCTGCAGAGGCTCCTCGATGGACCCCGGATCCTGGGAGCCTCACGTGAGTTACGATCTGTGGAGCGACGAGAGCGTCTGCGACTGCGACTGGTACCGAGGCCTGAACTTCTCCATGCATGAGCTTCAGCTCCTGAGGCTGGAGAAACAGTACCTGCACCACAACCTGGATCACCTGGTGGAGGAGCTGTACCTGGGAGACGTTCACACCGAACCCGCGCAGAGGATTTACTACAGACCCTCCAGCTATCAGCCCGCGCTGCAGAACGCCAAGGTGAGTGCAGAAAACATTCAGCTCACTCGTCATTCAGAGCATGTGTTGCTGAAACACTGAAAACTGTGGTAAATCACTGTAATCGGCAGCCGGGAGGGACTTACTGCTGTAATGAGCAGGTTTGGAAAAAGCAACTAATAAAGCATCTTAACAAATGTAAAATAAAAAATATGCATACATCCTTGAAAGAAAATACATTTTGTAGGCTTCAACACCAAATGTTAGGTTTTTTTGTAAAAAACAAATACAACAAAAAAAGGAAAATAAAAGCAATTTACACATTTACATACAAAAATATTAATTATAAATATAAAAACATTATTATTCATTACAAAAATGCATTATTATTCATTACAAAAACCTTTTTATTATTATTATGATAAAAATGTATAAATATCCTAAAAAACATTTACAAAATGTATTATTATTAATATTATTATTTATTAGAAAAATATTATTATTATTCATTACAAAAACATTGTTTTATTTTTATAAAAATATGTAAATATCCTGAAAAAATAGCAAACATAAAATATTAGTTTTTCTTTATTAAAAACTAATTATTAATATGATTATTTATTACAAAAATATTATTATTATTCAGTACATGTAAATGTATTATTATTATTATGAAAAATATGTAAACATCATAAAAAATAGCAAATATAAAATATTGTTTTTTTTTCATTAAAAAGCAGTTTACAAATAAGTTTTTAAACATTAACAAAAATGTATTATTATCAATATTATTAATTACAAAAATATTTTTTCAGAAAAATGTAAACATACTAAAAAATACTAACTTAAAACAATTTTTTTTCAGAAAAAAGCTACAAATGTATTTTTTTTACATTTTCTAAAAAAGATTAAATTAATTATTAATATGATTAATTATAGAAAATTATTATAATTAATTAAAAAATGCATTATTATAAAAAATATTGTTTATACAAAAACACTATTATTATTCATTACAAACAATAAAAATATATAGCAAACATAAAACAGGTTTTTCATTAGAGCAATTTACACATTTTTTAAAAAGTAAAAAAAAAGTATTATTAGTAATATTATTCATTACAAAAAATATTATTATTATTCATTGCAAAAGGTCATTATTTATCATCCATGTCCTCTTTCCACTAGATCTAGTGTTGTCATATAACAGTCGGTCACTTTAATAAGCAGTGTGTGTGTGCGTGTGTGTGTGAGTGTGAGTGAGTGTGTGTGTGTGTGTGAGTGTGTGTGTGTGTGTATGATCTGTTGGTGTGTGTAAAGGATGTTTATCTTTCTGCTCGACTTCTCCTTCATCTGGAAGAGTTTTATCAGGAGGATCTCAGTAATAATAATAATAAAAATAATAAAAGAGAAGACGGCCCGCCTCGCTCTCGTCTCTGAGACACAAACCAAACCTCCTTCTGTGTCAGCGTAGAGTAAACATGACTCTCGACTCGTGTCTCTCAGTCAGAGGCAGTTCCAGAGACACATGTTTGGGGGTTTCACCATCAAAACAACTTCTCCGTGCTCTTTAAAAATGTCTGCCATTAATCCAGTGATCAGATGTAGCACTCTTATGGAAATATGACAATATATTGTAAGTATAATTTAAATCAGACTACTTTTCAAATTCTATTCCATAAATCTCAGACGTTATGTCAAAACCGTATGGCGTTTCAAATAAAAAAATGACTTTCTGTTACAGAAATACATGAACACTGTATAAATCATGTTTATCAGGCATTCTGGGAGATAAATGATACATCAATATTCCTATGAAATATTAGATATTATTATTAAAATGTTGCCAATTATTACACTTCTTTTTCATTAAATGTTGCTCCAAGAACACATTAATATGCATATTAGATACAGTGTATAGATACATTGCATTGAATGGGAATATTAATTTACGGACATTTTACCCACATATTGCATAAAGTAAAATCAATTCATTACGTTTAATCTTTCATAACATAGTTGAGAATCATCTTTCTACAAAAGTATGGTAAAAAAAAAAATCCTGAAACCCCAAAAGTTATTGGTGATCGAAAAAAAAATCCCATTGTTTTTGCCTATTCATATAATTTCATGTCATTTTATTTTTTAAACAACTGATCCTGGTGTCACTACAGAGGACAGCATAACATATGAATCAAATATCATTTTTCAAAAAAAAATTTTTTTTTTAACCATTTGTTTCTTATGCTTTAAAGTAACAATGTGATGACATGAAAAATACTAAATTCAAAAAAAAAAAAAAATTTCTGGGTAGTGATGAAAACAGTAACACTACAATAAGCTTCATTCGTTTACATGAACTAACCATGAGCAATACATTTGTTACAGTATTTATTAATCTTTGTTAATTTTTACAGCTGTTTATTGTTTGTTCATGTTAGTTCACAGTGCATTAACTAATGTTAACACGATTTTAATAAAGTATTAGTAAATTTTACATTAATAAATGCTGTATTAGTGCAGTTCATTATTAGTTCATGCTAACTATAACTAATGTTAACTAATGAACATTATTGTAAAGTGTTACGGTGAAAAGACTCTCTGTTGAAAACTATACACAGTTTTGCTGCTTCAGGAAAAACTTTGGGGAAAATAGGATTAAAAAATCAGAAATTAAAGCAAGGATTCATTAAATGGACTTTTATTATGAAACAAAATATTTTATTTCAGATAAATGCTGTTCTTTTGAACTGTCTATTCATCAAAGAATCCTGAAAAATAAAATGTATCAACTGTGTTCAACACTGATAATAATCATAAATGTGTCTTGAGCATCAGATCCTCATATTAGAGTGATTTCTGAAGGATCATGTGACACTGAAGACTGGAGTAATGATGCTAAAAATCACAGGAATAAATTACACTTTACTGTATATTCACATAGAAAACAGATGATTTACATTACAATAATATTTCACTGTTTTTACTGTATTTTTGATCAGATAAACTGTAGTATCTTCTCACTATAAATCAGACTACATACATTGAGTTGGATATCACTTTACTTCTGCTTGCAGCAACAGAGATACACACTCCATCCCTCACACACACACACACACACACACACCAAGGCTTGTGTAGTGTCCTGGAGTGGCCACTAGGTGTCGTGTGTGTATCAGAAGCTGACCAGTAAAGAGGTCTTCCTCACACATCTTCTCCAACTACCTTTACTGGTCAGGACACACAACACTTGTGATACACACACACACGACACCTTGTGGCCACTCCAGGACACTACACAAGCCTTGGTGAGCAGAAAACACTCGATCAAAAACATTACAAATCGTGGTTATTAAAAACTTTTGCTGACTTTCTGACTTTAAAAAAGCACGGAATACATCTCTTTGGTCATACATATTGATTCACTTGCTATATGCTGCACTCACACATTTCAATAAAGATATTCAGTGTTTTTGTGTGCAAAAGAACAGCTTTAAAGCAAGCAGGGCTGCGTTCTGCCTCCACACACACTGTATTGTGTGCATAAACAGCTCTTTCTGGCACGCTGCTTCATTAAGTTGTTGCTTTCGTGACACGAACCGGCTTCGGTCGACAGGAGCTCGTAAAACATGTAATATAGAGATTCCTCTTTATGGAGAGATGTTTACTTTTTTCTTGTGTTTGGGAAATCAGCCACGAGAGCGCATTGAAGAACGAGCCGTCAAGAAAGATCAAAAATCCTCAAGCATGTGGCGTCCGTTTCAGTCCCATCATGCATTGCGTCATCGCACTCCATTAAAGCCCTCGTTAACACAGCACTCCTAATTTAGCAATTCCATCCCTGAGTCTCAAAAGCAGAAGCCAGTGTGTGTGTGTGTGTGTGTGTGTTCAGTGTGTGTTCAGTCAGTGTGTGTCCACTGTGTGTGTGTGTGTGTGTGTGTCCAGTGTGTGTGTATGTGTTTGGTCAGTGTGTGTTCAGTGTGTGTTCAGTCAGTGTGTGTCCACTGTGTGTGTGTGTGTGTGTGTGTGTGTGTGTTCAGTGTGTGTTCAGTCAGTGTGTGTCCACTGTGTGTGTGTGTGTGTCCAGTGTGTGTGTATGTGTTTGGTCAGTGTGTGTTCAGTGTGTGTGTGTGTTCAGTATGTGTATGTTCAGTCAGTGTGTGTATGTTCAGTCAGTGTGTGTCCAGTGTGTGTGTGTGTGTGTGTGTTCAGTATGTGTATGTTCAGTCAGTGTGTGTATGTTCAGTCAGTGTGTGTCCAGTGTGTGTGTGTGTGTTCAGTGTGTGTTCAGTCAGTGTGTGTCCAGTGTGTGTGTGTGTATGTGTTCAGTGTGTGTCCAGTGTGTGTTCAGTCAGTGTGTGTCCACTGTGTGTGTGTGTCCAGTGTGTGTGTATGTGTTTGATCAGTGTGTGTTCAGTGTGTGTGTTCAGTATGTGTATGTTCAGTCAGTGTGTGTCCAGTGTGTGTATGTTCAGTCAGTGTGTGTGTGTGTGTGTGTGTCCAGTGTGTGTGTGTTCAGTCAGTGTGTGTGTGTGTGTGTGTGTCCAGTGTGTGTGTATGTATTTGGTCAGTGTGTGTTCAGTGTGTGTGTGTGTGTTCAGTATGTGTATGTTCAGTCAGTGTGTGTCCAGTGTGTGTATGTTCAGTCAGTGTGTGTCCAGTGTGTGTGTGTTCAGTGTATGTGTGTTTTCAGTGTGTGTGTGTGTGTGTGTCCAGTGTGTGTTCAGTGTGTGTGTGTTCAGTGTGTGTGTGTGTTCAGTGTGTGTTCAGTGTGTGTGTGTGTTCAGTGTGTGTGTGTGTTCAGTGTGTGTTCAGTGTGTGTGTGTGTTCAGTATGTGTATGTTCAGTCAGTGTGTGTCCAGTGTGTGTATGTTCAGTCAGTGTGTGTCCAGTGTGTGTGTGTTCAGTGTATGTGTGTTTTCAGTGTGTGTGTGTGTGTGTGTCCAGTGTGTGTTCAGTGTGTGTGTGTTCAGTGTGTGTGTTTTCAGTGTGTGTCCAGTGTGTGTGTGTTCAGTGTGTGTGTGTTAAGTGTGTGTTCAGTGTGTGTGTGTGTTCAGTGTGTGTTCAGTGTGTGTGTGTGTTCAGTGTGTGTTCACTGGTGGTTTTCTGGGTGGATCAGAGCCATGCTCTCTGCATGTGTGTATTCAGTCATCAACTCGTGCATGGTTGCTTTTTATTGATTGTGTATTAATAGAAGCATAACTAGTTTTGCAGTTTAAATATATAATTTACAGTTTAAATATCATTGTGAAAAGAGCAATGCAAATAAATGTGAACTGAATTGTATGTTTTAAATGTAAAAATAAAATTTTTCTTGATGTTATTGAAGTGTTGAGGAGAGAAAAAAACAGTAACATTAAAATAAAACATTTAAAAAATGTGAACTGAATTGAAGATAATCATATTCCGTGTCTCTGGTCTGTTGTCAGAACCACGATCTCAGCTGTGTCTCGTGTGGGATCGTGTCTCTCTCGGACTCCTTCCACCCGCCGGTTCTCCCGCACAGACCCGAGCTCACGGTGAGTCTCCACGGGCACTGGGTGTCCCGGCGCTGTGAGGTCCGGCCCGAGGTTCTGTTCCTCACACGACACTTCATCTTCCACGACCACAACAACACGTGGGAGGGCCGATACTACCACTATTCTGACCCGGTCTGCAAACACCCCGCGTTCAGCATCTACGCTAGCGGACGGTACAGTCGCGGGGTTCGGTCCACACGCGTCATGGGCGGCACCGAGTTCGTGTTCAGAGGTGAGACTCTTCGAATATCATTCACAAATCCTTACGTACAAGCGCCCATGTGTGCCAGATGTGGGCCGGATCTATTAATGAACTTTAATGAACTAATTCTGCTTCCAGTGAACCACATGCGTGTGATGCCGATGGATCTCGCGACCACATCTCTGCTGAACGTCTTCGAGGGGAACGAGTGTGGCGTTCAGGGCTCGTGGCGTGTGGGCGTGGAGCAGGACGTCACTCCGACCAATGGCTGCGTGGCGTTGGGGCTCCGCCTCCCGCACACGGAGTACGAGCTCTTCCGCGCGGAGACGGACGCTCAGGGGCGAAACCTGCTCTACAACGGCCAGCGGCCCAGCGACGGCTCCAGCCCGGACCGGCCCGAGAGGAGAGCCACGTCCTATCAGATGCCTTTACTCCAGTGCAGGTCAGAGGTCATCGCCGAGGGGCCGCAGCGACTCAGCAACCGTTGCCGGGGCGGTTACCATGGCAATCTGGCGACAACGGTGGCGGTGTTGAGTTTATTCGCGTTTATTTTTGCAGACAAATAAGTGCATTTTCATGCCGGTTGCCATGGCGACAGTGGCGTTTTCGAGTTTATTCGCGTGTACGGGATTCTTCGGATGAAGGACGAATGTGGATTCTGGAACGTGTTTGACTTGAAGACCCAGGATGCACTTGTGTAAAAATGATTGGACTAATTGAAACTGCTGCACAATGATAACCGCACTTTATTAGAACGAACGAAACCCGACGCTTTCACTTCTGACGAGACTTTGTTTTCCGTGAGAGCTGAAGGAAAAAAGTTCCCGCCTGAAATGAAGATTCTGTCATTGATTGTTCACTTTCTTTTCCATTCATAGAGAGCAGGAGATTACGAACTATTTATAAACGTAAATGCACTCCAAAAAATGTGTGAGTCTGTGTGTGTGTGTGAGAATGTGTGGGAGTATGTGAGATTGTGCGGGAGTGTGTGTGTGTGTGTGTGTGTGTGAGATTGTGAGAATGTGTGGGAGTGTGTGTGTGTGTGTGTGTGTGTGTGTGTGAGAGAGAGAGAAAGAGTGTGTGTGTGAGAGAGTGTGTGTGTGTGTGTGTTTTTTTCTTCTTCAGGAAATCCTATATAAATAATGCATTAATTTCAGTGATTAATCATCACAAAGCAGTTGCTCATTTGTGCATAATATAATATTTTTTAATCATATTGTTATTGTTTATTTATCTTTACATTTATTAAACACTTTGGATTATTCTAATTACTGGTAAATATGATTGCAATAAGTTTGTACACATGATGCTCTTCAGTTTGCAGACAAATTTTCATGGCAATTTTTGACCTGAGAGTGTAAAATAAAAGTGTCCCTTATGTTTCCCGTAGGACGAAATATGATCATGTTTTATGTGCGTTTTATAAACGAGGCTCCTGGATATCATAACATTTGAGTGTGTGAGTGACTTTGTCTGTGAGTGTGAGTGTGTGTGAGTGACTTTGTGAGTGTGAGTGTGTGTGTGTGACTTTGTCTGTTAGTGAGTGTGAGTGTGTGTGAGTGACTGTCTGTGAGTGTGAGTGTAAGTGACTTTGTGTGTGAGTTTGTGCGAGTGTGAGTGACTGTGTGTGAGAGTGTGTCTGAGTACAAGTGTGTGAGTGTGTGTGTGAGTGTGTGTGTGTGTGAGAGTATGTGTGTGAGAGTGTGTGTGTGTGTGTGTGAGAGAGTGTGTGTGTGTGTGTGTGACTGTGTGTGAGAGTGTGTGTCTGTTTGAGTACAAGTGTGAGAGTGAGTGTGTATGAGTGTGAGTGTGTGTGTGTGAGAGTATGTGTGTGAGTGTGTGTGTGTGTGTGAGTGACTTTGTCTGTGAGTGTGAGTTTGTGCGAGTGTGTGTGAGTGACTGTGTGTGTGAGTGAGTGACTGTGTGTGTGAGTGTGTGTATGAGTGACTTTGTGACTCTTTGTGAGTTTGTGTGAGAGTGTGTGTCTGAGTACAAGTGTGAGAGTGAGTGTGTGTGTGAGAGAGTATGAGTGTGTGTGTGTGCCTTTATAAACGTGTCCCTTACTTTAGGATGACTGTTAAAATAAACAGTCATCCTAAAATAGTTGGTGTGACTCAAATTGCTTAAAAAAAAAAAAACTCCATTAATGTTTGTCAGAAATGACGAGCTCAAGGTTTGAAATGACAAATGATGACAGAACTTTAATTTCTCTGTGTTTTCCCTGTAAAGCATTTGTTGCAGAACGAGTGAGACGAGGACGTTCATATCAGAGGTATTTTTATACGAGAATGAGTTTAAGACGACGACATGAGCCATTCCAAGGGCTGCATATTATTAATGTAAATATTAATAACTGTAGATAATCACTGCTGTTTTAGGAAGGTTTTTAACACAGGCCAGTAAAACTCGACGGATCACTGACCCTTCACACTCATCAACATTATATTTATAAATATGCAGACGAACTCACTTTGCAAAATATCTTTGATAAGTTACATTGAGACGATTGTTTCTCACGGTCAATAAGTTTCATAACTACAACATTGTTCATTTCTCATACTGTATAATGTGGATGTATTATAGTGTTCAATCCTGAGAGTGGAACACGTAATGGAGTAAAAACGTCCTGCTTTATTCTGACATTGCCGTCATTTTAAATGCATTAAAAACACATTTAAGATCTGTATATCTGTTGTTTTACTGCGTAATGAATATTAATAACTGTATATTAAGATCCATGTTTATCGATTACACGCAGACATCAACCAGAATAAAACTGTATTACCTGTTTAACATTAAATTCTTCAGCAAAAGAACAACAGAATGACAATAAATTTGAAACTTGAACACGTTTGTCTTGATTTTGGGGCGGGACACTAAATATGTATTTGCTAAAGGAAATATTGGTGCTTGAAAGACTAAAAAGTATATATATATATATATATATATATATATATATATATATATAAATAGACACGATTAATATATTGAAGATGAATGAACTTTAGAAGCATTGACGTACATAGAAAATAACGCGACCATTAAACGGCATATTAATCAAAACTGCATAATGTTACTGAATGAAATCTTGAGAAAACACAATTTTCTCAGGTTTTTGGTCAAAATATTGCTTTTATGAAACTTGTTGCACACATTCAATTGTTGATTTAAAAGAATGCGTGACGCGAAAGTCTCTGTTCTTGTTTTTTATATATCTATATATAGCATGTTCAGATATTCATACAACAAAATATACTGGTGGCCATGACATTTTTTGAGAAAATATACATAAAAAAAATGTATCGCAACTTAAAAACAAAAATAATGGCGGAAAAAGTTCATATGTGGAATAAATATGGGATATGGGAGTTATTAGACTCTATAAAAGCATCACTGTCTAAATGAGTCTGATACAATCTTTATGAACCAAATAAAAAACACTGCGATATTCAAGCAGGTGCTTAATTTTATTTCACCATAAAAATCATATATATACTGTATTGTTAATCCTCAATATTTAACTCAACAACAGCTCAAAGGTCACGGGTATTAACAGTTAAAGTCCCCCTGTAGTCAATAATTGTATCCCTTAAAACTTTGATCACCAAAATTACACATTTAAACGTTTTTTCCTTAAACAAAAATTCTTCATGTCTTAAAATATCTTGAATGTAACTCGACACCCTCGCCTCATTTAGTATGCGCGGTTCTATGAATATGCAGATGAGCCCCGCCTCCACTCCCTCACTCAGCTCAGAGATACACTGGTTGACGATCACACGTTGATCTGATTGGTTACAAGGTCGTTTGTGACGTCAGAAACACCAGCGATTTCAAACCGTGTGTTTGAGACTGTCTTTGGTTCACTGCAGTTTTAAGCAGGAAATACTCAGCAATGCTGTCGACTTATGAACTTACACACGGTGTGTCTTAAAGCGTATTAAACACACCACAGAGGGACTTTAAACATATGATCAGATTTACCAAGTCAAACGTGAATTCACTTCAACACTAGAGTGCGAGTTTGAGGAATATGAACCGCAAATACAAATAAAAGACACAAAATGTATATATTTTTCCCGTTTATTTCTTCAATGTCGTCTAGTATGAGACAGTAAAGTGAAGACGTCGGTGAACATTTGTGTGGATAAATGCAGTTCAGAGAAGAAAGTACATTAATAATAGAATTCATAAATGATAATTACAGTAATAAAACAGTCTGCATTGGTATTGTTAGGAACAGAGAAGAAGAACAAATGTACACGTGAAGGACAGGAGGCACCCGTGTCGCGCGGTTGATGACATCATCAGCACATGCTCTTTCGTTTTGGATGGAAGGATTAAAAATGATGACATTTACACTTTTCAATCGTTTTAGTAAAACTAAGAGGGGAGTTTGGGGGGGGATTCGCCTTCATCCGTCCTAATAAACCAGTTCGTAACGTCCATTCCTCGACAGAAAACAGCATGTGAACCAAGACAAACAAAGATGGAGTCGCCGGTCGGCCCGTCGGGGTGATGATGATGATGATGATGATGATGCGGGCCAAACTTCGTCAACACCATCGATCGCTCGTGTCGAAACCGTTCGTCAGATCCGCCTTCGCCTACAGGATGAACTTTCCGAGGAAGAAGCCGATGAAGATGGCGGCGATGACGACCAGCAGTGAGGGGAGCGAACTGGTCGTGGACTCTCGGCCAATCGGAGACCTGGAATTAGTCGTCGCGTGTTCGCTGCGCTGGAACTTTCTCAGTCTCAAACCCTCGTCCTGATGACCAACACAAGCAAAAACAGCATTAGTGTATCTGATGAAGAGATGCATCATGGGATTAGGCTGGTCAACATTGCGTTCTGTTGCAGAACAAAAAACTCGGTAACACTTTATTTTACAGTGTCCTTGTTACATATGTTACATGTACATACCGTAGAAATAACAGTAAAATATGCATAATTACATGCAACTAACCCTCAACCAAACCCTAACCCTATAGTAGTACATGTAGTTGCTTAATATTACTCAGCACTTAAATATATAATTACACTGTAACCAGAAACTCTTTCATTAGGCTCCTATAGGAATTGCAAATGTTATTCAGCTTTATCTCACCGGAGGAACATTTTCATGGTTCCTAGATCTATTGGCGGGAGTTCCCGGAGTTTGGCGTGTTCGCACCGCAGGAACTAGGATTTGAGTTCTAGGAACTCCTTTTGGAGGAACTAATTTACTCGTACTTCAGAGTCGGTCTAAACCAGCGCTATAGGAACTCTCCGTGTGTTCGCTGATTGGCCGAACTCATAGATATATACACTAGATGTCGCCTTGGGGTTCTAAGCATGCGTCAAAACCACCGCCATCTTGGAACAGGGGTTTTGTCATAAGAAGTAGCTCTAGCTAACGCTGCTATCTCCGCCTGTACTTTGAATTCATGGATTTTCTGACTTTTTGTGCTGCGTATTAGGGCTGTGAATCTTTGTGTAGGCAGCGAATCGATTCGATTCACGATTCATCGGTTTTCGATTCGATTCAAGAACGATTTTTGCAAATTCAGAAAGATGCGATTCAATGCGATTCACATTAAAATTCGATGCGATTCGATTAATTCGATTCAATTCTTCATTTTTTTATATGCATTCATAGGATTATTTAAAGGCTTCCCCCAATGGGTCTTAGTCAGGGTGTGAATTATACAGCGGCCTTCTCTTTCCATGTAATAAATGCGCACCCTTGAATATGTGGGGTTTTACTTGAACTGCTCAGGACGCGTAATATGACCCATTTCCGTAAAACTTCAGTATCTTATCTTAAAGAAAATAACGGCGACGTTTCCACGCAACGAACGCGTTATTTCATAGCAGTGCCCGCGCAATGATATGGCAGCTTTATCAATGGCTTGCTTTCTCGATAGAGATCTGTCATCTGCTCATGTGAACACCAGTGGCTGTTCTGAGGAGAGCTCAAACATGGACTGCTCATAAATCAGTAGATGAGAGCTATATGGGACCGAGCGCAAGCGAAATCCAGTGAGAGATGGTAAAGAGTGCAGCGAGTGTGTGAAGGAGAGCTGAGGATGCGAAATGACGCCGCACAACGCCTCATTAATTCACGCATGTAGTCATTTAATGCTTATGTTTTAAAGCACTGAATCGCTATAGAATCGCAAATTATTCGATTCTTAGCATTTTAAATCGAATATTGACCGAAATAAACGATTCACGATTCAAATTCAGGATTTGTAATCGATGCATCGAGAAAACTAATGAATCGTTACACCCCTACTGCGTATGTTCACACGAACGAAATTTGAACTAGGAAGAACGTTTTTTTCAAAAATGTTTTTTTTTTTTCTTTTCTCTGGACTCAATGATAAATACATGCTGACCATTGGAAAAACTAGAAAAACTAGAAAATCGCATTCATGACGATTTATGGTGATTTTATTTCCGTTAGACCTTTGCCTACAGTGACGCTGATGCATTAAAGAGGAGCGGCTCCCCTGTGCCATGATGGCGGCTCTATTGACGCATTCGTTCCAATGAACTGCCGTAGCCAACGCGACATCTAGTGTATATATCTATGGGCCGAACGCACGCGGAACACCAGCACCCGCCATTTTTAAAAAGGGTGTGTAAACAATGGAATAGACAATCAGTGTATATTTGTGGCAATAGCCAACAACACATGTGTGGGTCAAAATTATACATTTTTCTTTTATGCCAAAAATCATTAGGATATTTAGTAAAGATAATGTTCCATGAAGATGTTTTGTAAATTTCGTACCGTTAATATATAAAACATTTATTCTTGTGAGTGGATGCAGCACAATCGCCAACAGAAATGCACAACTTTAAAGGAGATTTTCTCAATGTTTCGATTTTTTTGCACCCTCAGATTCCAGATTTTCTAATAGTTGTATCTCGCCAAATATTGTCCTATCCTAACAAACCACACAGGTGAAACTCGAAAAATGAGAATATGGTGCAAAAGTTCATTTATTTCAGTAATTCAACTTTACATGCAAAGTGAGATATTTCAAGCCTTTATTTGTTATAATTGTGATGATTATGGCTTACAGATATGAAAACCTTTTCACAATATTCAAATTTTGACTTTGGGGTTTTCATAATCTGTAAGCCATAATCATCACAATTATAACAAATAAAGGCTTGAAATATCTCACTCTGCATGTAATGAGTCTATATAATATATTAGCTTCACCTTTTAAGTTGAATTACTGAACTTTTGCACGATATTCTAATGTTTCGAGCTTCACCTGTACATCAATGGGAAGCTCATTTATTCAGCGTTCAGATGAGCTACACATCGAGTGAGTGAGCAGTGTGTGTGTCACCTTGAGCTGGCGGTTCTCCTCGTTCAGCTTGATGGCCTCGCTCTGCAAGCGTTTGCACTCCTCCAGAACCTTCTTCTTCTCCGAGTCGTCCAGCGCGGCGCTGGCGGGTTTGGGTGGCAGCGACCCGTCCGCTTTAGAGGAGTTTAGCACGCTAGCAGATTTAGCAGGAGCGTCGACGTCGTTCTGGGGGAGAACGGGAACATGGGGTCAACTAGCGGCCCTCGAGAGACGATGTACAACGCCACACAACAAGCTTTGAGACGCACTGAAATCACGGGATTTTATTTTATCCTTAAATTGAACATTTCAACAATAATATTGATCTCCTGCATTGACGCTATTATATGAGAACTGAGCTGGACGATGACATCTCCAGAGCAGCTATATATATAAATGAACTAAATTAATAAAATTCTCCTGTTATCTCTGTAAAGCTGCTCTGAAACGCTGTGTTGTAAAAAGCGCTGTGTAAATAAATGTGACTTGACTTAACGAAGCTTGGAAAACCTGGATATATACGAGGAAGTCTCATTTAAAATGTCTGATTTCTAGACCTGTGGTTATTCATAAACAGGCGTGTGATTATATATAAAAATCTCTATAAAGTTGACTTGACATGTTTCTCCTGCTGACCATGCCGACCTTTGACCCACCCTACTAAAGGCTCTGTGGCTCTGCCCTGACCCGTGACCTCTGACCCTGCTGTGGCGGGAGTGTGTGGCGGCCGACCGGACACCGGCGAGCGGGTCCTCGTCCAGTGGGAAACACTCCTGGCCTGAAAGCGCTGGGACGCAGCGGAGAAACAGGAAGTGATGCGCACGCGTGCGTGTGTGTGTGTGTGTATTAGGGCTGCACAATTTCGAGGAAAAAAATAAAATAAACAGCTCTAGGTTTGCTGTGCTTGTTTACATGTATTCAATTTTGCAGATGGTTTTATCTAAAGTGGCTTACAGGGTTATTATAGTTAGCTAAAACCATTAAAAAAAATCATTACTTGATATAAATAAACATTAACTGAAAAAAAATAAAATTGTATATATATATATATATATATATATATATATATATATATATACCTAAAAATATTATTTCAGCTAGCTGTCAAAGCAACATTTCTCATTTTCATTTAGTTTAACTTGAGGAACTAAAATAACTAAAACTGAAATAAAAGTTAATAAAAACTAATTTAGATATATATATATATATAAAGAAAACAATAAATAATAAAAATGACAAAAATACTAAAACGTTCAAACTAAAACAGAAGATACATGAATAAAAACTAATTCAAAACATTAAAAAACAATGTATAATACGTTTTAAAATGTGCATATTTATTTTATCTCAATGATATTAAAATGACACTGATTATCTGTAGGGCTGCATAATTTGCCCTAAAATTGTGTGATTATATATGAATGACTTTTTAATTATTATTATTAAATATTAGTTAAAAAAATTAAATAATTTCACCATAAAAGTGAAAAATATTAACTAGGAAAAATAAAATAATTGTAAAATACTAATATTTACTAATTTTGGAACGTTAAAACAAAGCTTTTATTTTCAAGCGCTTCTCATAACAAGTTGATCAATATGAACATGCACATTATCCAGCTTATTTTGCAAGGTATTTTATGTGAATGTATGTTTTATTAGCCACTGTATGTAAAACAAATAAAATAACTGGAGGGATAGCAAAGTGCAGTAAACGGTACAACTATTTGCGCTACAAACCAGGGTGTTTATGATTATGACAAATTAAAATAGCATGATAACAAATACCAGCTTGCCAGATCTAGCAGCGACAGGAATCTCAATCAAACTCAGAGCAGACGCAGACATTAGTGTAGATGAACACAGTCTCGCGCTCCACTCTGAAATACGCAGTGCATTTATCTGATAAATCTCGGTATTATTTCTATGAATCATGCAGCCCTCGTGTGTTTCAGTGTTACGCACGCAAGGGAAATTACACTAATAGTGAAAACACAATTGCTCACTTCAAAATGTGAATAACTTCAAGAATCTCAAGCTACTGTAAAAAAGATAACGCCTGAAACCACATACTGCAGTTTTTATTTATTTAATTTTTTAAAGACATGCACATATTAAATGAATAATGTACATTCCTACATATCAAACTTATTTAATGTGAAAATAAATCCAAATGCAAAACAGGTTTAAAATATAGGTTTGTTTTATTCAATACTAATATATCAATATATGCGCATTAGAGGTTAATACTGGATTTTGCTGATACGATAATGTTTGGCAATATGAAAGGCAATAAACTGATTATTGTGCTTATATACTAGTAAATATATATATATATATATATTGAACGTGTTAAATAATGTTTCTAATTATTAAAAAAAGCCCAAAACACGCAGTGGTTGCATTTATTTTATCAAAGCTTTTTGTTTTACCATTTAAGACTTTTTATGATCTCAAACTTAGGTAATATTTCAAGAAAATAAAATCACTCGCAGCACCTTAAAAACAAGCGTGAAGTTCTGAGTCGAGCTCGTTCTGCTATTCACACACGGTTATAACTCAGTTTACAGCGGCATGTAAGAGGGTGGAGGGAAATACACACACTCTCGTCTCCTTTCTGCCGTCTCTCTGAACCACACACACACACACACACTCACCACTTTATCGTTTTCAGACGGCAGCTCAAACACGCATCTGAGTTTGGAATCCATGAGCTCATCTGGTTTCGCGTCTTTCCACTGAAACACATGAAGAACAGGCAATTCATCAACCACTAGCAGCTGACACACACACACACACAGTCTGACACACACACACACACACACACACACAGTCTGACACACACACACACACAGTCTGACACACACAGTCTGACACACACACACACACAAACACACAGTCTGACACACAGTCTCACTCACTCACACACAGTCTCACTCACACACTCTCACTCACTGACACACTCTCACTCACACAGTCTCACTCACACACTCTCACTCACACACTCTCACTCACACACTCTCACTCACACACTCTCACTCACACACTCTCACTCACACACTCTCACTCACACACTCTCACACTCTCACTCACACACTCTCACTCACACACTCTCACTCACACACTCTCACTCACACACTCTCACTCACACACTCTCACTCACACACTCTCACTCACACACTCTCACTCACACACTCTCACTCACACACTCTCACTCACACACTCTCACTCACACACTCTCACACTCTCACTCACACACTCTCACTCACACACTCTCACTCACACAGTCTCACTCACACACTCTCACTCACACACTCTCACTCACACACTCTCACTCACACACTCTCACTCACACACTCTCACTCACACACTCTCACTCACACACTCTCACTCACACACTCTCACTCACACTCTCACTCACTGACACACTCTCACTCACTCACACACTCTCACTCACACACTCTCACTCACTGACACACTCTCACTCACTGACACACTCTCACTCACACACTCTCACTCACACACTCTCACTCACACACTCTCACTCACACACTCTCACTCACACTCACACACTCTCACTCACACACTCTCACTCACACACTCTCACTCACACACAATGATTTGCTAAGGCAGTGACACTGCAATCTGTCGCACACACACTGCTTTCACTGCAACTGTTGAGGTAATCTGATTGGATGTCATGTATTTACGGCATTTTGCCAGTTGAAATACATGCGCTCGGTTTCGATATTATTTTAAGGCAGGGTGGAGCTAAACGACTCTGTCCCTCGCGTACCCCAGTTCATGAAGCCCGGCCCTAGAGCACGTCACTGCAGGTTCATTACAGCTGCTCGGATTATTTTCCCAGTTGTCTGTGACCTAATAAACCCAGAGCTGAGATGCATGCGTTACAAAAACTTCCTATCTTAACCTTTGACCTAAGATTTGGAAAAAAGGTTAGTAAACAGGACAGGATTCTTAGTTCGGGTGTTTCTGTAATAACCACTGCATTATGAACTAGATTATTCTGACTATTATTTCATGTCAAGCTAAAACAACTGAGCTAAAGGGTGTTTGCTGCCATCAGCTGGTGTGAACATGCAGTTACAGCAGCTCTATACACACACACACTCGCTCACACACACACACTCACACACACACTCACACACACTTACTCCCGCTCACACTAATTAGCTCACACACACACACAAACACACTCTCACACACACGCACGCACTCACTCGCTCACACACACACACTCACTCACACACACACACACACACACACACACTCACGCACACACACACTCACGCACACACACACTCACGCACACACACACACTCACACACACACACACACACACACGCACACACACACACACGCACACACACACACACACGCACACACACACACACACACACACACACTCACGCACACACACACACACTCACGCACACACACACTCACGCACGCACACACTCCCACGCTCACACATACACTCACACACTCTCGTACTCACGCATTCACTCACACACACTCGTACTCACGCATTCACTCACACACAATCGTACTCACGCATTCACTCACACACACTCGTACTCACGCATTCACTCACACACACTCGTACTCACGCATTCACTCACACACACTCGCACACGCACACTCGCTCTCTCTCACCAAGGCTTCTGTGTCTGAGAGGGTTCCAGGGGCGAAGATGGCCTGCACCATGAACTTGTGTTTGCTTTTCTCGTTGGGGTCGTAATCAAACGGCTGCAGCATAACTGTGGCAAACACACATATTAACAACATTAACCGCATTTCTATACACTCGTGTAATACATACGGTCTGGACTAATCTGCACATAATTAAAAGTAAAAACTATATTATTTTGCACAAGAAACAGTAAATATTCTAAATATGACAATGGTAAAAGCTCACATAACTAACTTTCTTCTGTGGAACAAATGGAGAAAATTTTTAAGATTTTCAATCATAATGAATGAAGTTTTAAAGCTTCAAAAAAACAATAACGCATCATAAATTGAGTCAATATTCATAAATAGAGTTTATGACCGAAGCACCAATGTCTGATTCACAAACGAATCATTCTTCTGAGTCTGATCAGATCAAATCTGTTCAATCCCTATTCTGAACGATTCGCTCACAGAAGTCGACTCACTGAAGTCGACTCACTGAAGTCGACTCACTGAAGTCGACTCACTGAAGTCGACTCACGGAAGTCGACTCACGGAAGTCGACTCACGGAAGTCGACTCACGGAAGTCGACTCACGGAAGTCGACTCACGGAAGTCGACTCACGGAAGTCGACTCACGGAAGTCGACTCACGGAAGTCGACTCACGGAAGTCGACTCACGGAAGTCGACTCACGGAAGTCGACTCACGGAAGTCGACTCACGGAAGTCGACTCACGGAAGTCGACTCACTGAAGTCGACTCACTGAAGTCGACTCACTGAAGTCGACTCACTGAAGTCGACTCACTGAATCAATGATGGATGTTTGTGGATGATTAACAGTTTAGATTGGTGTCTGTTCTGCACACAAATCCTGGAATATAAAGCGCGGGTCACATGTAGGGCTGGGCAAATAAAATGAATTTTTTGATTAATCGTTTTTTAAAATGTGGTCGATTCGACATAGATTCTCAAAAGCCACGAATCATTATTTTTTCAATACGTACTTCCGCAAAAATTCAACATAATATCTGATTGACGTTAATCTTATAACCAGTGTTGGGGGTGTAACTCATTACAAGTAACTTGAGTTACGTAATCAGATTACTTTTAAAAGAAACTAGTAAAATTTACAACAAAATATCAGAGTTAGTTTTACAAACAAGTAGGGATGGGGCCGATCCGATCCAGTATCGGGACCGATACCAGCGTAATTTACGTATCGGATTTTCCCGATCCAACCTGTGGAGATATCCGATATCCATGAGCCATGTCTGCGCTTTAACGTTGTCTGCTGAAACGACTCCAAAGGTGATTCCCGCGGCCCGCCGGCTAGTCTGCTAGCTGGCTGCAAACTGTGGAATGGATATCCTGAACAGAGGCGCGGCTCAATGAGACACAGAGACCCCCCCCCCCCCCCCCCCCCCCCCTCAGGAAATCCATTCCGCAGTTTGCAGCCAGCTAGCAGGATAGCATTGAGCTGCCAACATGTTCGCTGTGGAAATCCTATGGTGGAAATACTTCACACTGGAAACACCACAGTAGAGCAAGACAGCAAAATGCAATGTTTGCAAAGCCGTATTAATTAAACCATTTGTCTGTGATGCATGTTTGCTATTCGCAGTCCAGAAGAGAAAGAGAGAGATCTCTCACGCGGTGCCACAGCGCGCACAACACGACAGAGCATCAGCATGATCGGTGATTGTTGTAAAATGCAGTCTCTACTGTTGCTAAATAAAAAGAGCTGTTAAAAGCACAAAAATCTGTGCAAGAGATGCTGTTCCCGCGGCGCACGCTCCGAAACAGACCGCAACGAGACAAGCCCGATATACTTTGGGCTTCATATGCGCGTCTAAACGATCAAATGTAGCCTACACAAAAATGTCAAAATGACCGGCTTGGAGATTCACTTAAACAGTTTATGTTGTTCATTAATAAACAATTAAAATATCTCCTTGCTATTGTTTCCCGACACATCCATAATCATTAGGCCACTTTTGCCAGTGCTTTGCGGCAGCTTCATGTGTGCGGAGCGCGAGGCATATATCCCGCCCCCCAGTAGCCTATATTTAATTTAATTCACATTTATTTGTTTAGCATTTTTCACAATACATATCGTTTCAGAACATTTTGTTACGATACCCAGCCCTAATGATAACCCTGGCTAAAATGTGCTGTCGGAGAAGCACAAATTAAAGACCACCATCTTGGCCAACAATTTCGGCCGTCCCAAACCATTTCCATAGAATATGAATGTTCTTTTCTGGCTGAATACTTTGGGTCCTGTGTTTTAACCAAGCGTCAACCTTCCTCTCTCTCGAATCAACACTGAGTGAGTTAAACTGCAGTTCCTCCACTGGCCACTAGAGGCCGGCTGCAGAAGAGACTCAATCCCATAGACCTGCATGTTAAAATGCCCAACTTTACAGCAGAAATAAACATGTTTACAGTCTGGTGCAAAAAGTGTTGTTGGTCTATATAGCTAATGTTGCCCTTCATGACGACTGTGAGGCGGGTGATTTATTTTATAAGTCGTCCGTTTAAATTATATTAAGCCTTAAAGTTCTGCATAATTAGGGGCGTGGCCACTTGAGTGACAGGTGCATTGGCGCTGATGTCACTGCTAGCCGTTTGTCTGCTGTGTGTTAGCGTCACGTCACCTCAGCTAATCCGCCTCGCTGCACATGTTCGTTTATCCGCGAGTGATGCGCGGCCAAGATGGCGGCGGCCGGCTCCGCCCACTTTGGGCTTTAAAAATGCTCTTGAGAAACACTACGAGTGACGTCACACACACTACACGCATGTTTGTTCACAGACTATGGTTCTAACCTGAGATGGTGAGCGTGGCTCCGGGCTCGATGATCCCGCTGTTGGGCCGTACGCAGTATCTGCGCGGCGCTGTGGTCTTCACTTTGAAACATACTTTCTTCTCTGAAGGATTCTTTAGCTTCAGGTTTGCAGTGACGACATCTGTGAAAGGACCTGAGAAGAAGAGGAGAACATCACGATATGAACATTTTGGCCGAGACCGATAATTCTTAATATTGGAAAAGCCGATAACCGATATATTGGCCAATAAACCTAAAACCAAATTTTTTATATGATTTTGAGAGCCTGATTACAAAAACACAAGTCTCACCATTAAAAGTCACGTCCTAAACACACAATTATGATGTTCTCATTATAATTTTATGTAGCTAATATGACAGCACATGTTGCACTTTACTGTATTTTCCTTTTTTGAAGTGATTCCAATCATTTTTTCCAAGCAATTCTAAACAATTCTAAACATCTGAAGGAAATAATCCATTATTTATAATCTAATAAATATCAATATATTCTAATATATCGGCCACATTTTCTCATGTGGGGCCGATAATGATTGCATTAAAAATGAACATGTGTTGCCCGATATCGATGTGGTGGCCGATATATCGTCCATCTCTAATGAACATTCACAGAAAATATGACAAAATATGACAATAGAACATATTTGATATTTTAATATTCTTGTGAACTTTGTTGCAAATGCAGCATTTTCACTTTGAATGTGGACAGATAAATCACAAACCATGTCACAAATAATCAGGTTTAACACAATATACAATTATAACACTATTTTTAGTTAAAAACATTTATGTTGAATATACTTTAAAACAGTTGTTATTATGTTTAGACTAATGTTTTTATTTTAACCCTTTTTAAAATGTACGGCATGTTTTCACAAGCTTTATATTACACACGAGCAGAATGTGGAATAACATTGTTTAAAATAATGGATTAATAATTTTTTTAATGTATAATAATTTAGATTTTTCATTTGATTACTCGAAAAAATAATTTTCAGATTATCAAAATAACGGTTAGTTGCAGCCATATAACGCATGTATTCATCTTAAAATGACTGTTAATGAATAAAAATTATGTAATGATTGTAATGTTTACAAAAAAAAGTGAATATCTAGTTCTTCATTTATTAACAATGTTGCACATTAACATGAAAATCCAAAACGGACCATCTTTACTCATAATAACTCATAATCTCATATCACTGCTTAAAGATGATAATGATGATCGAGCGAGTGTGGTGAAGACCGAGATGCGACGCGTCAAACGGAGAGAGACTCGAGCGCACGAGCACAAAGACTGCAGTGTGTGCAGACGCTCACTGACGCCTGCCGTTATTGAATCATGCAATTCCCCAATTACCATAAAATCACAATTTACTGGCATTTCAGCTGCACCGTTTTTGAAGGTCGTTTAAAGAGAGCCATAAGTCAAAGACCGTCTTTAAACCTCGTATGACTGAAAGCACATCACGCCATAAACTTCCACAATCCACTGGGAAAAAACACATTTTCTTTTTTAAATCAGTTAACGTTGATTTTATTTTAAGCAACAAAAATGTTTGTGGCAAGTGATGTCATTGTGGTAAATGCAACTTTTATATTCATCGCAATCAAGAACACGGTTTAATTGCTGCAATCTGTGGAGCTTGAGGTCGTAGTTGATCTATAACATAATTTGATTTATGATTCAGACCCAGTTTAACTGCGTTCAGGTGCGGGAGAAACCTTCTTCTGTGCAACACACATATTAGAAACATATGATCCATAAACGCCAATTATTCTTTATAACGACATCACATCATCATCATTTAAACGATGTTGACGTCGTTAGCAGAATAAATTACATTAGCGCGCGCAAGAATGTGATGCGCAAGAAATAAAACCGCTTTAATTCAACGTCCGTTTGTGAAATAATATTGTTCAAATTATACAATTATCACCTGCTCTCTACTCACACGCTCTGATAATAATAGCTTAGGGGGACTAAACATTATTTTGATAATTGGTCAAAAAATAAATCTGTTAAATCTGATTCCGTTGCATAGACTTGAATGAAGAATAATATACTGATATGAAAATATTGATATTTAATATGATTCTGTTGGATAGACTTGAATGAAGAATATATAGATATGAAAATATTGATAATATAATTCTGTTGCATAGACTTGAATGAAGAATATTATATAGATATGAAAATATTGATATTTAATATGATTG
Source organism: Tiaroga cobitis (assembly GCA_030578255.1). Lineage (NCBI taxonomy): Eukaryota > Metazoa > Chordata > Actinopteri > Cypriniformes > Leuciscidae > Tiaroga > Tiaroga cobitis. The sequence continues at coordinate 52,819,421 of CM060592.1, read as the reverse complement.
TGTTGCATAGACTTGAATTAAGAATATATAGATATGAAAATATTGATATAATATAATTCTGTTGCATAGACTTGAATGAAGAATATTATATAGATAAATATTGATATTTAATATGATTGTGTTGCATAGACTTGAATGAAGAATATTATATGAAAATATTGATATTTAATATGATTCTGTTGCATAGACTTGAATGAAGAATATTATATAGATAAATATTGATATTTAATATGATTGTGTTGCATAGACTTGAATGAAGAATATTATATGAAAATATTGATATTTAATATGATTCTGTTGCATAGACTTGAATAAAGAATAATATATTGATATTTACTTTGATTCTGTTGCATAGAGTTGAATGAAGAATAATATATTGATATGAAAATATTATTTTAATATAGGCCTATTTCTGTCCAATTTGTGTGTTACTTTAAACGAAAGTGGGGTTATTTTAATGGCTTGCATTTTTTTATTATTCAGATTCAGTAAAATTATTGAATTTAATAAAAAAATCCAATAATACAATTATAAAAAAAAAAAAAAAAAAACGAATTTAAAATAAGAAAAAAATCATTAAAAAAAATCATAAAAAAAATATTTTCGGTTTCGGTTTAATTAGCGCGATAATTACATATAAGCCTATGAGCTTCATATTGGCTACCAGAATTTGCACGTAAATTTATGTTTATTTATATGACAGAAAACCAGCATCTCTCCTCACAATCAAATCCCGCTCCAGCTTTTCCGATGGTCTTTTGGATCAGATGAACGGAGATGATGTGCAATTAGCCTTCAAAAGCCAGGATCTTATGACTGAGCATGCCACACATTACTGGATTAGAGGAGTCGGCAGGATCAAGCGAAGCAATGGATTTATTTTCATAAACACGGTCCAGAGCACCAGATGCTCGACCTTGGGAATTAGCTTCTGCTGAACTTGAGAAGGAGGATTGTTGTGTCCAACATGAGAAGTAAATAAACTCACATCAGAGAAGCATTGGAGGGAATCATAATCATATGCGAAGGATAAGAGAAAGAAATCTAATCAGCAGGAAAAAAAAAACCGGTGTGTCTTCGGGTCAACGTTCATGTTTCCCATTGAACAGATTTATTTCTGATGCCAGATGATAATATAATAAATGATCGACATGTTTACAGTAGAACCGGAATAACCTGAGATAAAATCAATGTTTTTTGTGCAATTTTGAGTCTATTTTGCTTCATAACATCTCAGATCATTAGATAGAAAACATAAAAAAATATGCATTTGAGTGTTTATTTTATTGCACTTGGTCTATTTGCGTCTGTAGATTTCAGTACATGTCTTTAAAGGCGGTGTATATTCTGAAGGTTTGTTAATTTATCATAAAAACATGGTGAAAATGCATAATATTTTCTGATTTATATACCAATGAATTATGAATCTGGCTTTATTCAATGTTCAGATTTCTAGAAATGTATGCAAATGCATATTTAATTAGATAATGCCTAATTCGCATAGTTTAACGTAATATTTCAGGAAACCTGCAGTATTGGGATTAGATTAACTGCAGGAACGCATGGAAAATGTCTATTTCAAGCCAACAACCTGCAAAAGCATCACACTCCCACCAAACACGATGCCAACATGTGATTTCTGCGGTTAATAATCCACAAACCGTTTGAGATAAACACTGATTTAATGCATTTCGCTTGCACTAATGCAGACGCCAACCTGTGACTGCTAAATTGAGCATCAATAAAACTCAATTGTAAAATGTTGCCGAAAAAAAAAACATCATGTGAACCCAAAAGCCTTTGCTTACATAAACCAAAGAGGCGAGGTCAACAACAGTTCAACACTGAAGTGAATCAGACATGATGCTACATAACGGACACAATTGCATTTATTTCCCATTTCATGGTTTTTGGACAAGGCCATTACACGCACTGACCACACATCTCAGGAATATGCAGAATAAAGGGGCGGGGCCTGGGTGAGTTAGTCAGTAGAGTGTTAAACTGGCGGTTATGATAATTAGGGGCGGGACATTTCCCAAACACTCGAAGCGCTCGACCAATCACAACACACTGCTTGATGAAATTGTCTTGTGTGATGAAAGAGAGATAGAAGCGGGAGAAACTAAAGAAATGGTGAGCAGCTCCTAAAAAACTCTATTAGTCTAGTTTAATCTCTTGTGTGTGTGTGTGTGTGTGTGTGTGATTGTGGTTTCCTCATGTTTCAGGTGTGTATTCTGCGAGTTACGGGGCTGAACATGACCACGTGGAATCCTCTCGGGAACGGACTCTCCTATGAAGACTTCTCTTTCCCTGTGTTTGCTCTGAAAGATGAGAATCAGTGTGTGTGTGTGTGTGTGTGTGTGTGTTCATCAGTGCGGTTTTAAACAGCATCTATTCTGTTTTCCTCATGTTCATCTGTGTTTAGTGTGTAATATTGCTGTTTAATCATGAAAAGCTCCAGTTCTTCTCTATATCAGAGTCAGTGTTCCTGAACTCCTGAAACGCCTCCATTGTAGTTTTTCCCGGGAACGAACACGTCACAATATTCCTCATTATAATAATTCATACGCAGAATAAAAGGGCGGGGCCTGGTTAAGTTAGTAATTAGTGTGTTAAACTGGCGGTTATGGAATCGCCCAATCACAACACACTGCTCCAGCCGACCAATCAGAGCACAGTGTGCTTTTCAGGAGGAGGGGCTTCATAGAGACAGGAAGTAAACAGAGCGTTACTGACAGACTGGGAAGAGAGGAGCCGCAACAATGGAGAATATGAGGAGAATAATCAACATTCAAGCGGCAAAACCTGTTCTAAACCAAGAACATCATCCAGACTCTGTAAAGGGGTATATACTGGGCTCTTTAAAGGCACACAAAACCAAATATAAAGTCCAAATCAACCCTATTTACTTTGATACACATTTTGTTCAAAGTTGCTCAATCCCCTGGTCCTCTCGTCTTCATATTTAGCCCCTGGACTGATTTCAGCCGCTGTCATCACAACAGGACATCACATATCCTGATAACAGTGACCGAATAAGGACATACACACACACACACACACACACACACACACGACAGGAGAGTGTTTTCCTGGCTCTTCCTTAGGCCTAGATTAATAAATAATACAGAGATGCACAGTGAGGGAAAACAGACATCAGGGCTCTACTGTGTGCGCATTTCACTCACATTTGCAAGAGAAATATACTGTGTGTGAACGTGAATGTTTAAATTAAGTCTGTTTAAAGGCCTGTTCACAACAAGGATGATAACTATAACAATAACGATAAAGTTTAAAAATCATTCTCAATATAAAAGAACAGCAGAGTTCACACCACAACGATATCGATATAATATGAAACAAGTGCATATATTTTATTTCATTAAAAATCACAGCTTTAGCGATTTCATAATCGCACAAAGCCAAATCGCGATATCAGTTTTATTTAAAATAATCGTAGACAGTGTAGACAACACTAGGGCTGCACGATATTGGGAAAAAATCACATTTCGATATTTTATTTTTCTGCGATATATATCGCGATATGAAAACAATTTCACCAGATGACTTTATTAGCTCTCTTTGGAAAGAATGAATCATCTGAATGACTGGGGTGATTTTGTAATGGAGTAAATCTGCATAGCAACTATTATAGTTAACTAATGTAGTTAACTAGAGTTTAATAAATGGAACCTTATTGTAAAGTGTTACCGATTTGTTATGTCTCGTGAGTTCCGTGTTGGACAGATCAGTTGTTTTAACCATTCATTAAAGTGAATCGGTTCAAACTCAAAGGAGTCATTAGTTCGCGAATTGGAGGTGTAATTAACGGACCACGGCAGACGTTGTGTGATTATCCCGCCAGAACATATCACACAAGATTGGTCTCAACACAGAAAACATTTAATCACTGGATAGACTTTTTTTTTTGTTTTGTTTATTGAAAGTGTGGTTTATCTGAATGTGTGGAACGCTTTTCAGAGAATATTTTTTTTAGCACAATTCACAACCAGTAGTTCAGAAAAAAAATATATCCGAATGCTTCACGTGAAACTTCGTTCTTCCGACCTTTTACCATTGTGTATTCTCAAAAATATTCAGTCAACTCAATTCATTAATATGCGTGAGGGAGAGAGAGAGAGAGAGCAAGACAGTTTGAAAACGGTGAGAGTGCGCGCGCGCGACCGCGGCTCTCTCTCTCTGCTCGTTCTTTCAGTTTAACAAGCGCAGTCAGTCAGTCAGTCCACTCACCGGTCAAATAAGGCTTTGGCGGGACATAAATACGCTTTGGCGGCCGCCAAAAAATGTTTAATGCAGGAAGGGCATTCTGACTTTATTTTGAATTCTCATGTTCGTTCAAGCTCAGAAACAAGAGAAAGACCACTGATCTTTGTGTCTGCCCGGCTCACAGAAAACAACGCACAAGTTCCAGTCTTTTTACGCTTGATGTTTAAACTGGACTTAAAAACACATGCAAATGATAAACTTTCACTATATAATGGTTAAACTTTGCAATTAATCCGCGAATCGCAAGCGTTACGGGCCGGGGAGCTGCTGGCCCGTACTGATCATGAATCACGGATCAACTACGATCCCTAAGGCTTACATCGCAACATCTTGCGATGTGACTATCGTGGATGCGCACATCGCGATATCGATGTTAAAACGACACATCGTGCAGCCCTAGACAACACACATCTGTATACTGTATCAGTGTATCAGCGCCAGTCATTATAACTAAAGATGCACCGATTGATCGGCTGGTGACCGGAATCGGCCGGTTTTCACGTGATCGGCCATGATCGGCGACCGGCCGGTCAGTCTGACATAATCCGATTTTATGCCGGTCAAATGCACTCGGGCGCCGCATGATTAACATCGCGCAACATCAGCATCACACGGAACGCACACATGTAGGAAACCTCGTGAATTACGGCCGTTTCACATCGCAAGGTGCAGCGCGTTTTTTTTTTTGTTCGGCGTGCATGTTAATCAATGAGTGCATTCACACCGGGAGCCGGAGCAGCGCGTGAGCGTCGAGCAGGAGCGTTGCGTCGCGGGAGCAACAGTGAAGCGCAGGTTTCGGCGCCGAATCTATTTTTGCTGCGATCAATTAAAGTGAAAGCACACTCTTGATGGACAAAATAAATATGATTTCATACAAAAAGTGCCCAAAATGCAAAGAATTTGCATGTCTGGTGTGTTTTAACAAGAACTGAAGTAGGCTAGGCTATGTCAGAAAGAAAATGAAGACTCAAAAATATTTATAGAAAATTTACCCATTTAAACTTGTTTTTATTATTTCCCAATCGTTTCCCTGCACACGCTCCACTTGTCCTGTTTAGCTAGGCTGGACATGTGTCAGATGAGAGAAGAACAGTTTGAGAAATATAACTTGCCATTGATATACAACAAGTGATTGCAATAGGCCTGTGTGTGTGTGTGTGTGTGTGTGTGTGTGTGTGTGTGTGTGTGTGTGTGTGTGAGAGAGATAAATATCTTTATACTGCAAGGCTATATTTATTGAATTTTTATTTGTTATTTATATATTATTTTATTGCCTTTACCTGTTTTCATACAGAAGTTTAGTTTGCTAAATATATCTTTTTTTTTTTATTGGATATTGGATGTGAAAAGGAAATGGTTCTTCCATAACACTGCACTTTAGATGTGTGAGAATTTCCCACACTAGGAGTCATTTATATAGTTCTATTTTATAGCGATTATCTGTTCAAAAAATGTTCTATGCAAAATGTTCTATTAAAGAAAAGATAGAAAATAAATATTTGTGTGTGCTGTAAAGTGGTTTGAAAAAATAAAATCGGCTAAAATCGGTATCGGCAGGTCAAACTCAAGGAAAAATCGGAATCGGGATTGGCCTAGAAAATTGTAATCGGTGCATCTCTTAATTATAATCTGAACACACATCTGTATACTGTATCAGTGTAGACAGCGCCAGTCATTATAATCTAAACACACATCTGTATACTGTATCAGTGTAGACAGCGTCAGTCATTATAATCTGAACACACATCTGTATACTGTATCAGTGTAGACAGCATCAGTCATTATAATCTGAACACACATCTGTATACTGTATCAGTGTAGACAGCATCAGTCATTATAATCTGAACACACATCTGTATACTGTATCAGTGTAGACAGCGTCAGTCATTATAATCTGAACACACATCTGTATACTGTATCAGTGTAGACAGCGTCAGTCATTATAATCTGAACACACATCTGTATACTGTATCAGTGTAGACAGCATCAGTCATTATAATCTGAACACACATCTGTATACTGTATCAGTGTAGAAAGCGTCAGTCATTATAATCTGAACACACATCTGTATACTGTATCAGTGTAGAAAGCGTCAGTCATTATAATCTGAACACACATCTGTATACTGTATCAGTGTAGAAAGCGTCAGTCATTATAATCTGAACACACATCTGTATACTGTATCAGTGTAGAAAGCGTCAGTCATTATAATCTGAACACACATCTGTATACTGTATCAGTGTAGAAAGCGTCAGTCATTATAATCTGAACACACATCTGTATACTGTATCAGTGTAGAAAGCGTCAGTCATTATAATCTGAACACACATCTGTATACTGTATCAGTGTAGACAGCATCAGTCATTATAATCTGAACACACATCTGTATACTGTATCAGTGTAGAAAGCGTCAGTCATTATAATCTGAACACACATCTGTATACTGTATCAGTGTAGACAGCATCAGTCATTATAATCTGAACACACAACTGTATACTGTATCAGTGTAGACAGCATCAGTCATTATAATCTGAACACACATCTGTATACTGTATCAGTGTAGACAGCATCAGTCATTATAATCTGAACACACATCTGTATACTGTATCAGTGTAGAAAGCGTCAGTCATTATAATCTGAACACACATCTGTATACTGTATCAGTGTAGACAGCGCCAGTCATTATAATCTGAACACACATCTGTATACTGTATCAGTGTATCAGCGTCAGTCATTATAATCTGAACACACATCTGTATACTGTATCAGTGTAGACAGCGTCAGTCATTATAATCTGAACACACATCTGTATACTGTATCAGTGTAGACAGCGTCAGTCATTATAATCTGAACACACATCTGTATACTGTATCAGTGTAGACAGCATCAGTCATTATAATCTGAACACACATCTGTATACTGTATCAGTGTAGACAGCATCAGTCATTATAATCTGAACACACATCTGTATACTGTATCAGTGTAGACAGCATCAGTCATTATAATCTGAACACACATCTGTATACTGTATCAGTGTAGACAGCGCCAGTCATTATAATCTGAACACACATCTGTATACTGTATCAGTGTATCAGCGTCAGTCATTATAATCTGAACACACATCTGTATACTGTATCAGTGTAGACAGCGTCAGTCATTATAATCTGAACACACATCTGTATACTGTATCAGTGTAGACAGCATCAGTCATTATAATCTGAACACACATCTGTATACTGTATCAGTGTAGACAGCATCAGTCATTATAATCTGAACACACATCTGTATACTGTATCAGTGTAGACAGCGTCAGTCATTATAATCTGAACACACATCTGTATACTGTATCAGTGTAGACAGCGTCAGTCATTATAATCTGAACACACATCTGTATACTGTATCAGTGTAGACAGCGCCAGTCATTATAATCTGAACACACATCTGTATACTGTATCAGTGTATCAGCGTCAGTCATTATAATCTGAACACACATCTGTATACTGTATCAGTGTATCAGCGTCAGTCATTATAATCTGAACACACATCTGTATACTGTATCAGTGTAGACAGCATCAGTCATTATAATCTGAACACACATCTGTATACTGTATCAGCGTCAGTCATTATAATCTGAACACACATCTGTATACTGTATCAGTGTAGACAGCATCAGTCATTATAATCTGAACACACATCTGTATACTGTATCAGTGTAGACAGCGTCAGTCATTATAATCTGAACACACCTGTATACTGTATCAGTGTAGACAGCGTCAGTCATTATAATCTGAACACACATCTGTATACTGTATCAGTGTAGACAGCGTCAGTCATTATAATCTGAACACACATCTGTATACTGTATCAGTGTAGACAGCGTCAGTCATTATAATCTGAACACACATCTGTATACTGTATCAGTGTAGACAGCGCCAGTCATTATAATCTGAACACACATCTGTATACTGTATCAGTGTATCAGCGTCAGTCATTATAATCTGAACACACATCTGTATACTGTATCAGTGTATCAGCGTCAGTCATTATAATCTGAACACACACTGTATACTGTATCAGTGTAGACAGCATCAGTCATTATAATCTGAACACACACTGTATACTGTATCAGTGTAGACAGCATCAGTCATTATAATCTGAACACACATCTGTATACTGTATCAGTGTAGACAGCATCAGTCATTATAATCTGAACACACACTGTATACTGTATCAGTGTATCAGCATCAGTCATTATAATCTGAACACACATCTGTATACTGTATCAGTGTAGATCAGGGGTTCCCAAACTTTTACATTCCAGGACCCACGTAGACAAGAATAATCTATCTCAAGACCCACCAAAATAATTTTAAAGAATGAATGTGGGGTGGTTAGTTCTCTTTAGAGCAGGTTTTTTCCTTGTCATCTGACATATAAGTTTATTGCAATACAAACTTATGGTACATTATCAAAAAGTTTGAGAATTAAAGTAGTAGCCTAGTGGCTGTTGAAATAATGTGAAGAATACTGAGTAGTTTTTGTCTGCTGACTCAACTGATTTACCCAAACATGGCAAAACAAATGTAAAGAAATGAAAAAGATTAAGTAAGCTTAATCTTAACCAAAGGTTTGATATGACAAAAAATCTAAAAAAAAAAAAAAAAAAAACTAATAATTTTATTTGACAGTATGCCCAGGACCTAGAATTGTGTGTGGATACATTTTAAATGCTTTTTACATATATATTTTCCTTATGCCTTGGTAGGTATCAAAATCCATGCGAGGGAACACAAAACAACGCATTCTTACGACGACAATATCTCTGAAAGACAACAGCGCTGTGTTGAACAGACGACAGAGATTAATGCGTTTCCCAAAAGCATCGTATGCCAAAGTAGATCGTAGAACCATTGCCACCAGGTCTCTACAATCAACTTAGCTTGCGATGCTTCTGGGAAACGCAGCCCAGGCCTGAATCAGCCTTTCGTGACATTTGAATTCTCCGGTGTAATGCGATCTCATGCAGAATGCAGTGCAGTGATTGGAGTAAACGAGTTTCTTCTCGTTAATAATGCGCACCAAACTGCTTAATGAACCGAAGCCGCTCTGAGACGGTGAGAATTATCACATCAAGTCGCACGCGCGCGCTTCATGAAACACAATACTGACATATTTATCTAACTTTAAATCGCTCTAAGAAATATAGCGATTTCTATTTAACGTTGGTTCATCGTGCAACCTGTTTGTATGTGTCACTCATGAAACGTAAATTCAGCTGCAGCCAATATAGTGATTGCGCGACCCACCTCTTCCCAATCTGCGATTCACTAATGGGTCGCGACCCACAGTTTGAAAACCCCTGGTGTAGACAGCATCAATCATTATAATCTGAACACACATCTGTATACTGTATCAGTGTAGACAGCATCAGTCATTATAATCTGAACACACATCTGTATACTGTATCAGTGTAGACAGCGCCAGTCATTATAATCTGAACACACATCTGTATACTGTATCAGTGTATCAGCATCAGTCATTATAATCCGAACACACACCTGTATACTGTATCAGTGTAGACAGCAACAGTCATTATAATCTGAACACACACCTGTATACTGTATCAGTGTAGACAGCATCAATCATTATAATCTGAACACACATCTGTATACTGTATCAGTGTAGACAGCATCAGTCATTATAATCTGAACACACATCTGTATACTGTATCAGTGTAGACAGCATCAATCATTATAATCTGAACACACATCTGTATACTGTATCAGTGTAGACAGCAACAGTCATTATAATCTGAACACACATCTGTATACTGTATCAGCGTCAGTCATTATAATCCGAACACACATCTGTATACTGTATCAGTGTAGACAGCATCAGTCATTATAATCTAAACACACATCTGTATACTGTATCAGTGTAGACAGCGTCAGTCATTATAATCTGAGCACACATCTGTATACTGTATCAGTGTATCAGCGTCAGTCATTATAATCTAAACACACATCTGTATACTGTATCAGTGTATCAGCGTCAGTCATTATAATCTAAACACACATCTGTATACTGTATCAGTGTATCAGCGTCAGTCATTATAATCTAAACACACATCTGTATACTGTATCAGTGTATCAGCGTCAGTCATTATAATCTAAACACACATCTGTATACTGTATCAGTGTATCAGCATCAGTCATTATAATCTAAACACACATCTGTATACTGTATCAGTGTATCAGCGTCAGTCATTATAATCTAAACACACATCTGTATACTGTATCAGTGTAGACAGCATCAGTCGTTATAATCTGAACACACATCTGTATACTGTATCAGTGTATCAGCGTCAGTCATTATAATCTGAACACACATCTGTATACTGTATCAGTGTAGACAGCGTCAGTCATTATAATCTGAACACACATCTGTATACTGTATCAGTGTAGACAGCGTCAGTCATTATAATCTGAGCACACATCTGTATACTGTATCAGTGTAGACAGCGTCAGTCATTATAATCTGAACACACATCTGTATACTGTATCAGTGTAGACAGCATCAGTCGTTATAATCTGAACACACATCTGTATACTGTATCAGTGTATCAGCGTCAGTCATTATAATCTGAACACACATCTGTATACTGTATTAGTGTATCAGCATCAGTCATTATAATCTGAACACACATCTGTATACTGTATCAGTGTATCAGCATCAGTCATTATAATCTGAACACACATCTGTATACTGTATCAGTGTATCAGCATCAGTCATTATAATCTGAACACACATCTGTATACTGTATCAGTGTAGACAGCGTCAGTCATTATAATCTGAACACACATCTGTATACTGTATCAGTGTAGACAGCATCAGTCGTTATAATCTGAACACACATCTGTATACTGTATCAGTGTAGACAGCGTCAGTCGTTATAATCTGAACACACATCTGTATACTGTATCAGTGTAGACAGCGTCAGTCGTTATAATCTGAACACACATCTGTATACTGTATCAGTGTATCAGCATCAGTCATTATAATCTGAACACACATCTGTATACTGTATCAGTGTATCAGCATCAGTCATTATAATCTGAACACACATCTGTATACTGTATCAGTGTAGACAGCATCAGTCGTTATAATCTGAACACACATCTGTATACTGTATCAGTGTAGACAGCATCAGTCATTATAATCTGAACACACATCTGTATACTGTATCAGTGTAGACAGCATCAGTCGTTATAATCTGAACACACATCTGTATACTGTATCAGTGTAGACAGCATCAGTCATTATAATCTGAACACACATCTGTATACTGTATCAGTGTAGACAGCGTCAGTCATTATAATCTGAACACACATCTGTATACTGTATCAGTGTAGACAGCGTCAGTCATTATAATCTGAACACACATCTGTATACTGTATCAGTGTAGACAGCATCAGTCGTTATAATCTGAACACACATCTGTATACTGTATCAGTGTAGACAGCGTCAGTCATTATAATCTGAACACACATCTGTATACTGTATCAGTGTAGACAGCGTCAGTCATTATAATCTGAACACACATCTGTATACTGTATCAGTGTAGACAGCGTCAGTCATTATAATCTGAACACACATCTGTATACTGTATCAGTGTAGACAGCATCAGTCATTATAATCTGAACACACATCTGTATACTGTATCAGTGTATCAGCATCAGTCATTATAATCTGAACACACATCTGTATACTGTATCAGTGTATCAGCATCAGTCATTATAATCTGAACACACATCTGTATACTGTATCAGTGTAGACAGCATCAGTCGTTATAATCTGAACACACATCTGTATACTGTATCAGTGTAGACAGCATCAGTCATTATAATCTGAACACACATCTGTATACTGTATCAGTGTAGACAGCATCAGTCATTATAATCTGAACACACATCTGTATACTGTATCAGTGTAGACAGCATCAGTCATTATAATCTGAACACACATCTGTATACTGTATCAGTGTAGACAGCATCAGTCGTTATAATCTGAACACACATCTGTATACTGTATCAGTGTAGACAGCATCAGTCATTATAATCTGAACACACATCTGTATACTGTATATGGTGCGACGATGTATAACTATTGGTCGATGTATTGCTTTAGAGGTGGGCATATGCAAATGTATTTGCCTGTGTGACATCACAGATCCCACAATATCCAAATGAGCCATTTTTGGAGCTTGGTTAAATAAATGCTTTGTTTATAATGAGGAATACTGTGAAACTTCCAGGATGTTTCAATGGTACAATGACCTATTAAACATTAGAAGATCAAGTCAAATTTGTTTTCTCATGTCATGACCCCTTTAACTTATAGGCAATTTACAATATGCAGTTATTTTCTGACCCTGTGCTCTAAACTGAATTTAAATGCCAGAACTGAACCTAACGCAGACTGAGTTCACAATGAACGATTTTCGCTTGCCGGCAGGTTTAGTGAGATTGCCGTCAAATGCCCGAAATCACAGGCAAACAGGTGCTCGTTCACGTGAGTGACAATCACGCAGTGTGAATGATCAAAGATGCGATCTGAGAGAATCGCCGACGCCCGTGAGATATTTGGCACGCTGAATATCTGGAGCTGTCAGCGATTCAAAATCCTGCTGTGTGAACGTGTTCTGACTGAAAACTACATCGACAGCGAGATGATGGGGGAGGAGTTATAGACCAGAACATCAGTATTTTAATAGATATATTTACAATTATATCAAACAGAAACAAAGCACACACATTTGCTTGACCAGCAGCAACAGTTGCAAAATTATTTATTTACCCCTAAGTAGCATAATTAGGGTTTTTTTCTCCTTTTCGCTGCAAATCTTCTTGCTGGCTAATAGAGGCTATCATTTTCAATAACAATTTCAGTCTCACGCACGTGTGATCTTGCGTTATTTCCGTAAAAATCCGTTTTAAATCGCTAATTTAAAGGCAAGCGTAAAACGCGCGCGTTTGCACAGGCATTCGTAATGGCACTGTTTTGTTATTGTGCCCTGAATTGGCACTAATTTGAAAACGAAACAGCACACGTCAACCGGACCGGAGCGAGCAGAACAGCGCGAGAATTTTTCAATAGGAATAAACTGAAAATGCTCTGCTCGCTGTTTTCTAACTGAACTAAATTATTATATATTTATTTAAAAATCAAATTGCCGATCCATCGTGTGTGTGAATACAGCAGTGACTGAATGTTACCACAGATAGTCGTGCAGTGTCAAATCGTGCAGTGTGAACTCGCCATAAAAATGACAATTTAGGGGCTAAACTAAACGACTAGCGTAGAGCTCTGGAGATGTAAGGAAACAGGAGGAAGACGCTGAATCCCGTCAGGAGTGTGAGAAGCAGGGCAGTGGCGGGCTGATGGACGCTGTATTTAGCTCAGGGTTCCTCTTTCTGTCACCTCATTTATTTATTGAGTTACAGACCCATCCAGAACATCAACACATCGCCTTAGCTTTTCTGTAGCCGGTCAGCACAACACGAAACCACAACTGGGATTTGACTGGATCCTCTGGAAGCTTGTTTCCCCCACAAAATAAAAAAAGCTAATTGCAACCTTTTAATCTCGTAATTCTGACCTTTTTTTGTGTGTGTGCGCAAACTAAGAGTTGATACCTTTTGTCTCAAAATCGTGAGATTTAAACTGGAAATCGAGAGAAAAAAAATGTCTGACTTTTTTCTTAGAATCATGAGATATAAACTTGCAATTGCGAGAACATGACACTAAAATAATACAATAAACATTCGTTTAACAACATGAAACCCTACATAAATGTACATGCATAATATGAATGAAATTTAATGTGAGCTGTCCCACTGAGGATTCTGGGATTGACAATTTATAGTTCTTCAGAGCAAGAGCTTCTGACAAAATGGTCATTGCTGTCTAAATATTTAATTCATTTGAATTGTTTTCTTGTTAACCGAGTTGAATGAATGATTCAATGACTCAGTTAGGACTTCACTTGTTTCATTACTCGATGAATCAGCGTTTTTGAATGAATCTCTTGAATTAATGATTGAATGATGATTTTTTAAAAGTTAATTGTATCGCCACCTACTGGTGTAACAATATAATTGCTCTATTTTAACGATAAATCGTGAAAGTGAAAAAGTGAATGTTTCCGTTAGCTAAAAATAGAAGTAAAAAAAACAAAACTAAATAGCCGGATTATGACGAATTGATGTAGTATTTTCTGTGGTATGAAATTGCAAATTAGAATAATGAAATTCTACAGGTATTAACTACTGAAGTTATGACATCTAGATGACCCGGCCTAAACGTCATACATAAAGATCTGTTTCTAATCATAATCTCATGCCGCCACTTACTGTCAGCAGAACTTGCCCAAAAAAACATGATAAAGATCTTAAACATTCAGTCCAGCTATACGTCAAAATCCCCGCCAAGATGTCCAGACACCAGAACCTTACGAAAGTCACTTTCATGCAAAGACATTTTATTAATAATTCTAAGGCATAACCCAAAATCAACCAGCTCCTAGACTATAGTTTAAAAGAAATTCATATTTTTATGCAGCAAGGATACATAAAATTGATCAAAAGTGACAGTGAAGACATTTCTAATGTTACAAAAGATTCTATTTCAAATAAATGCTGTTCTTTTGAACTTTCTATTCATCAAAGAATCCTGAAAAAGTCAGTTTTCAACACTGATAATAATCATAAATGTTTCTTGAGCATCAGATCCTCATATTAGAGTGATTTCTGAAGGATCATGTGACACTGAAGACTGGAGTAATGATGCTGAAAATCACAGGAATAAATTACACTTTACTGTATATTCACATAGAAAACAGATGATTTACATTATATATCATATAACATTATTTTGTATATTTATTAAATTAGTTTTATTTTTACAATAAATTTTAATCTGTTCATCATTATATATTTAATTAATTTATTAATATCTAATTTTTACTTTAATGTTTGCTATATATGTATTTATTTTATTAATTTATTAATATAAATTTGATATAAATGTATTTAATCTTTTTATTATTAATTTTTTACACTGTTTTTCTCTAAACATATATTTAGATTATAATTAATGTTATAGTTATATCTAAATTTTTTTGGAAGTATTATTGATCATTTATATTTAAGTTATTTTATGTTCTTTCTAACTCATTAAAGTACTGTGTTTATTCATTTATTTTGATTTAATATATATTTATTAGTTTATTTACTCATTTATTTGCTTATTTAATTTAATGTATTTATGTATTTTAACGCATGTATATTATTTGTTTACAATTAAATTTTATTACACTTTTTCTGTTAACATTTCCACACTTTTGTGAGCCCAGTTTGGAAACTCCAGCACTAAATCACAGTCCAACTGCGATCAGGATTGCAAAACCTACATCTGACAAACACCGTTGAGTATTTTGCCATTAAACAAGTTAATTTAATTAAGCTTTGGTTGATTATCTGTTCCTATTGTATTCACAGAGTCTCAAAAAACTTAGAACAGAACTTCATACGCTATAATCAGCCGTATCACAGCATTAGTTACTCATTTATCCGGGACGCCTCAGAGAACAAACACAGAACACCTCCATTCAACTATCGTAAAAACACTCCCAAATATAATCCCTAATATAATATAATTACATAAAGGTATTATTACCATCTGATACAATCATTGCACAAAACTCCTGTACAGTGTATAAAGAAAAAGCAAAAATTTTTTTACAAAATAATTATATATATATATATATATATATATATATATATATATATATATATAAAAAGATTAAAATAAAAACAATCATTTGATTCAAATAAATAACATTAAAAAATATATATAAATAACAATAAATAACCATTCTAAATATTATTAGTTATTAATTAATCTACTAAGACTAATTAAATTAGATTAAAATAAACAAAAGATGATTAATACATAAAAAAAATAAAAAGTAGATTACAATTTAATAAATAAACAAATAGGCCTAGATTTAAAATTAAAATAAATAAATAAACAAAATCCAACATTTGATTGAAATAAATAATAACATTAAAATAAATAAGTTCAATTCAATTCACGTTTATTTGTATAGCGCTTTTCAAAATACACATAATTTAAGTAAATAAATTAGTTCAATTAAAAAAAATGTAATTCAAATAGTAAAAATAATTAATCTATTAAACAGATTAAATTAGATTAGAATAAATAAAATTTGACGAATATAAATAAAGAAAACGTAGATTAGAGTAGTAGATTAGTAGAATAATACATTTAACAGTATTAGTATAGTGAGAGGGAAAATATTATACTTTTATGTTTATTAAGAGATAGATGACTTTTAAATTTTAATATGGTGCTATCTAAAAGATTTAAAAAATAAAAGTACTACGGTAGAAATATGACAAGAGAAGCTATCAGATGTGCAAAGCTACTTCACTTTGATATATAACGTTAGCTTTGTAATACAATACCTTCACTACTCAATAAGGAAGTACCATGGTACATTCATAAATAAACATGGCAGTACAATGATACCTGAAAAATGAAATGACTTTCAAAAAGACATTTTTTAAAAGTACCATGCACATATTATGGTACATAAAATGCTATATCATACCGAAGTACTACCTGATATGTAAGGTACAGTAACAGCACTTTAATTCAAAGGTTTTTCTTTATTAACGCATCCACGTAAGCACTGGACAGCTACATTTCTGCATTTTTCACTTAAAATTAAGTGGCAGTGTTAAACAACCCTGACAAACGAATCCAAACCGACACCAGGTCCAGTCGCCTCCCTGTTGACTGTGTGTTGTGAGACCGGGGCGCGCGAGCAGGAGCGTCCGCTTGTCAGTTAATCGAGCGCGGGGATCCAACGCGGCCCACCCCGCTTTTCTGCATAATTGCGTGACAAAACCCGCTTACACTTTACCAGAACCCGCTGAATGTCCGCGTTACTCTCTTACCTTTGAATTTCAGGTCGTTCGGAGGGTCTAAGACGAGGATTTGCTCCAGTTTGGACATGTTTCTGGCCGGGAAGGTGACGGTTAGTTCCGGAGGTCAATCCCAAACCCTTCCACTGAGTCACTCAGTGAGCGCGCCGGCGGCGAGAGTGCGCAGCGCGTTCCCACGTGGACGCGCGGGGCAGTCTGTTCGCGTTCTGTTAATCCATCGTTTTTTTTTTAACTAAACTCAATTTGTTAGGTCCATATTGGTAAATAAATTCAATATAAGCTGTAATTTCGGCCCCGTGGGCTTTTTACCCAAAACATTCTCGCAGTTAAACGTTTAGAAAGTCAAAATGATGACATACTAGTTCATAATTGAGAATACAAGTCGAAATTATGGCATACTAAGACTTTTTAAGTAATAATTATAGCAAAAAGTCGAAATTATGAGATATTTACATGCCATAATTAAGAAATATTAATTATGAAAAATATTATTTTTATGACATAATTTCACAACTATGATTTAAAGCATTACTTTTTTAAGTTGATATTTTTTATAGTTCATTGTTAATGCCTAAAATATAGAGGAACTACAGTAATCATACACCAAATTATGTTTTTTTTTCAACTGCGTGACAGGACCTCTCTCCCTTTTTTTTTTTGCGTGACAGGACTTTAAAAAAAAAAATTATTGAATGTCAGTCACATTACAAATAATAAACATGACAATAATCCAACATATAGTGTACAAATATTAAACAAATATAAACTACAGCAAAAAGGAAAAGAAAATAAACAGTGCAATTTGCGTGACAGAACCTTTGTTTGTGAAACGTGTCATCACGTCGCTCTTGCGTCATCAGGCTGCGTCGCCTCCCGCGTACACATGTGAGCAGAAGCACACTGGTAAGCTCAATATTATACTATTTATTATTTATGTGCTTATCGCATTTTTTTTGCACGATTAACACTTCAATAATAGATCGTGCTGATTAATCTAGTGACTCGATACTTACGCGTTTGTCGCGCGTATTATTGTCAACTATTTTTGCGTGTTTATTGATAGTAACAAAACAGGACAATCGTTATAATAACATGGTGATTTGTACTATTACCATTGTTGTTTTAGTGGTATACTTTGAAAGACCGTGAAAATGCACTAGCATGGAAAATACCGTACTACAAATCAAAGTACTATGGAAGACCATAACCGCCACAAGTAAATACAAAATAGCGCGCTTTAGTAAATATAAAGTATGACACAAAAAGACATTATTATAGAACGAAATGTCTAAATTATGACATACTACACCATAACGGTTAGATAATATAGTCGAAATTATAACTTTCTATGTCATAATTAAGACTTTTATGTCATGAATATGATTTTTAAATCATATTTTTTACTTTTAATCTCATAAATATGACTTTGTATGTCATATTTTCAACTTTTATCTCAATATTATTATTTACAAAAACATGTTTTTCTTATGTGGCGGAAATGTGCTTCCATAAAGTGTCACGGGGTTTTTTTTTTGGACTTTTACCATAATGACACCATATTTCTGTAGTATCATGTGAATATATGAATATGGTCATTTAAATCTTGTACAACAACAAAAAAATACTGTGGTCGTGCCATATTAATACCATCATAATACAGTGTAAGGAAGGCCGAAGTTTTCTCAGATAATAATCAAATGTATTTTTAGGTGTGAGATCAAGGTGATGCTTGAGAAGATGGAAGCCAAAGGTCAAAGGTCATTAAAGGGTAAACCGAAGGGTCATAAACGGGCCGTTCAGGGGAACGCCGGTGACGGCGGGGCGGAGAAGCAGCGGCTCGACGGCGGGACGGTCAGTTACTTTCGGCGCGTCAGCGATCGGCTGAAAGAGGGATTCACCGATGAGGAGGACAAAGGTGAGGCTGAGCCCGAGGAAAACAAGATAAACCGTCTTCCCTCATTCTAATCTAGTGTTGTCAAAAGTACCAAAATTATGACGCTTTGAGCGCTGTTGAGCGTAATCATAAACTCCTCTGATTTGCCGTTGTGTTGACGAGCTCATCGGATATGTCTGTGATTGGCTACAATGATCAACGCACGGGAGCATTTTAAAGTTTTTTAAAAACACTGTATCTGTGTAAGCGCTCGGTGAAGAGCGTCACTGATGTATATTTACTACATGTTGTTGAAGCGTTGATCATTATACCCAATCACAGAGCGTTTGCACAACGGCCAATCAGAGTTTATGATTCCGCTCAAAGTGGCACATTTTTAAAATTTCATTACCGAAGTCAGTACTTTTGACTACACTAACTTACCAGGTGTGTCCAGGTGTGTTGTTGTGTGTTCAGGTGTGTGATGTGTTCAGGTGTGTTGTTGTGTGTCCAGGTGTTTTCAGGTGTGTGATGTGTTCAGGTGTGTTGTTGTGTGTCCAGGTGTGTGTTGTGTGTCCAGGTGTGTTGTTGTTGTGTTGTTGTGTGTCCAGGTGTGTGTTGTGTGTCCAGGTGTGTTGTTGTTGTGTTGTTGTGTGTCCAGGTGTGTGTTGTGTGTCCAGGTGTGTTGTTGTTGTGTTGTTGTGTGTCCAGGTGTGTGTTGTGTGTTCAGGTGTGTGTTGTGTGTCATGACAGGTGTGTTTGTGGAGAACGTGCTGTCGGAGGTGAAGGGGCGAGCGCTTCTCGTGGCCATGGATATGACGGGGAGTCTGGTTCTGGAGGGTTTGCTGGCGCTGGCCAGTCCGGCTCAGGTCGCAGAAGTGCTGGAGGAACTGGGAGGAGAGACGGGGTCAGAGTTCACAGCCGTGGCGTGTGATCAGTGTGGAGGTCATGTGATGGAGAGCGCAGTGAGACAGGCGCACAGGTGGACAGGTGAGGACACAAAAATCCAGCTTTTAATGTTGTTTATGTGTCTATGTGGTGTTTTTAATACGCTTTAAGACTAGGGCTGGGTATCGATTCAGATGTTCAAATTCGATTCGCAAGCTCTCAATTCGATTCGATTTCGATTCTCGATTCGAATTTCGATTCCTGATTCGATTCTCGATTCGACTATAATGAATATAGATCTAATTCAAATCTCAGTCTAAATATCAGTTATCATTTTTTAGACAATTTTGTATTACATTGATCTCACGTAAATGTTTGTTTTTACAATGGGGTGATTTTTTTTTTGTTAAGAGTTTATGCAACACATGGAAGCTTGATTTCAATCTTTGAATTAAATTGAAAAAAGTAGCACAAATAAATACAATAGAATAAAGACACAAATAAAGAGACATAAAAAGAAAAGTTGTTGGGTAGGTCAGAAATACTACAGAAACTGAATAAAGTAATGCAATGTAAAATAACACTGGATAGTCTTTTAGTCCTGACTGAATTTAATACATAGGCTATTAATTCTTATTCCTTACAATTAATGCTATATTATGTTGTTTTGACAACAAAATTAATCACAGACACATATGGCTGCGTTCACTTTAAGAGCTAGTGCACGGATCCATTACCAGTGTTTCCCCTACCATTGTTCAAAACGACCCCCCGCCCCCCCTAAAATGCTGACGAAATCCAGTCATAAAAACGGAATTTACTGTATAACGCAGAATTTCACAGAATTTGTCATTTTTTTTGAGGAATAAATTTCAGACATGAAAATCACTCACCTTTCGGCGAAATTCGCCGTTTTGAAACCAAAATAGGTGACCTACGTGAATCGTGTAGATTCGATGAGAAAATGTTTGGAGGGAGGGGAGGGGGGTGTATAATATATATGAAGCCATACTATAGTATAATGTGAGATAGAAATGAATATTTAAGTAATAAATTCAAGTTCACGTAAACTTTTCCCTCAGCTGCGGCTGTCAGTCATTCTCCATTCAAACAGCACAGCGCGCCGCGTTCGGCAACGATGAACTCTCTCCAAGATAATTAAATTAGGGCTGGGCAAGTTAACGCGTTATCGCGTTAAAAGGACACTATGCAGCTTTTTTAGCTTAACTGAACAGCTTCAGAGTTATTGAAATGGTTATATAACTTCTTTCGGGTTGAATGGTGGGCGTCTCGACCCCCCCTGGTGCCTGTGAGCGCAAAAATCTCACTTGCAACTTCGGTGCGGCGGGCCGCCGTGCTCAGTGTCAGGAAGTATCGCGTGATATCAGCTCTCGCGATGTAACATATTCCTTTACGGCAACTGCACACATACACACAGGAACAAGGTAGAGAGGGATGGAGTTTGTCACACTATCGTCATGGCTGAGCCGGCATATATGCAGAAAGCTAGGAAAGCATTGTCGGAGGAACAGAGAAAGAGGAAACGGCAGACTGACCGAGCGAGGAGTCGGACACGAGCATAGGCATAATTTGCGGGTGTGTTATGTCCCCATTGAAACCTCTCGCGGCACGGATGTAGCATTACAAACAAATAAAACATCTCCAGGTAACTCTAGTAGAGCATTCATTTCGTTTGTTTGTTAAATAAGAGGCGATCTGAAATGTGTTATTTTTTAAATCAAGTGACCAAAGTGCTCGTTGCCTCTGCGATCAGTGGTGCAGATAAGTTACAGTGTTCTGTTGTGACGCGCGCACTGTCTTCACCATAGACTGCACACGGAGGCGATGGTGAAATCACAAAACCTAATGCACAAAAAACATGTCCCTGCTTGAAATTCAACCACTAATAAACAATCGGTTTCGATGAGGAAAATAAACTATACTACTAGTACCGATTAGAACCCAGAACCTCTGACACACTTGGCAAAAGTTCTGCCTCTGGACCATTAAAGTTCATGGGATAATTGTCGGATCTATGTGTTTAATCACGTGAAAATTCTCACCACTAACAACATATATTATATCTCATTAAACGACAAATTAAACACAATGTACTATTGTATACTATGTAATAGGCCATGTCACGCTCTGAGTGATTGGTATTTACGACAGTAACGTTAAATTCAAGTACTCCACAGCAACTCTAGGGGTCGCTGTTTGACAAAAACGGGATTCCTGCATAATGCCCCTTTAACGCATTTATTAATTAATGCCGACAATTTTTTTATCGCACGTTAACGCAGTTTTTTTATTTTTTTTTATTTTGAAAGTCCGTTGCTCACTGGCTCTGAATACACATAGGCCTACAGTCAAACTATGATCACAGGAGGCGTGGGATGTTGGTCAGCCAGCAAATAACCCTCCCAAACCAGCAGTGGAGAGAGGCTTCGGCAGGTTCTCTCCGGTGAACAGAAAGGGAGACAGCGCTCCGCGAGTGAATGACAGGCGCTCTATGGATAGTAACCATGGCAACGGCTTCTGTGCGCTACGCAGCGGTAGCCTTTTTAACTTAAATTAAAATTACATAACTTTACCTGATAGGCCTGCGTTTAGTTTAGCGGGGATGCTCTGCAATGTGAATTCCCTCCTGTTGATGTCCTGATAACTATTTAGATTGGGAAACTCACAAACAGTGAGCCGAGGATCAGTCTCTCTTCCAATGGTTTGCGCTGCGCGCCGTGTAGCTATAAAAATTCAACTTCTGCAACGGGAGAGCGCGTGCGTGAGGCGAGCATGACCGCAACAGTTTCACAGGAACGCACCCGCTTGTCGCTGCACCTGTGCTCGACCACTTCACCTCACTCTAGGCTGATTTATACTTCTGCGTCGGACCAACGCCGGAGCCTCTACGCTATAGACTACGCGTTGGTTTTTATTTATAGCCTACTTCTGCGTCGTTGTCCCCCTTGACGCGCAATTACACATGCAGAGGGAAAAACAAGAAAACTGGACTCGTTTTAACTAGCTAGATAAAAGGTAATGCCCTGGCACGTGGCATTTGTTTTAATATTTGATTTGATTACATTAATGTTTAAGTTGAGATTTACAATAAATATTGTATTGCTACTGTGTAAAGGGAATACTGCTGGTATAAAGCACCTTATTTGTTTAAAGTTTTTGCAAACCACATGTTATTGCACTTTTGTGTATATAGCAGTACATTTAAATCAAAAGTGAGTAATACACTACTTTAGAATTCATTATTCACTCTTGCGCGTAACAATGCGATTAATCGCGATTACATTTTTTAATCGTTGCCCAGCACTAAATTAAATGTTAATATTATTATACTTGATCTGTAGATAAAGCTCTGTGGTTTCGCATAAATTGACTATCTTGCTGTAGTACCTCAATCATGTTCCTTTACCGCGTGTCTAGATCACAACACTGGAGAGCACTATCATTGTTCTTCACGCGCACAGTAACTGAAATTTAAAACGGTTAAAAGAAAAGGCTCAATAAACTATTGCATAGATAGATACTGTATAATACACTATGCATCGACATGTATTTCCTTTGTGCTTTGAACTTTGCGTACTCGAAGAGCTGCGCGCTGTGACTCGTGTTGCCTCAAGCGCATCATTCAGCGCTCGGGATGCGCATAAGCGCTGTGTGCAGCACTCTATTGGAGTCTTTCATAATCATATCATAATACTTTTGCGCAATGAAAGATTATTAATAGTATTTTTTGTTCTGTTCTGCCCTATCTATCATATGTTGCTGCCTCATTAACCCTCTGGGGTCGGCAATCACGCCGGCGTGATCTGCTCACTTTTTTTCTTATCAGTGCAAAACAAACTCAAAATACTTTGTTGATTTTGATCTTACATATAAGTGTTACACATCATTCAATACTGTTAAATGTCTTCTTTTTTTGTGTACACTCTTATTAACATTGAAACCTTGTGTTTTTGTAAAATAAATCAAATAAACAGGGTGCGCTTTCAGCTGACACTGTCTCCGCAAAAATCTTTCTGAAACGCGTCCGAAAAATGAACTGTAACTCAATAAATACTTGTCACAGAGACACGAAAGATTTCTCTTTATGAAGCTGAAATTCTCTTCTTTTAAATGAAGTAACTTATATAAAAAAGCAACTATTCTCAGTTGATGTAATCTGTATGAAAAGAGAGAGATGTCGGTCTTTTTCCTTTCACCTAATTATAGCGTATGACGTGTTAACGTGACCACGCCCACTGAGAGCGCGCGCTATTCAAACGTTAATGTTGAGGCAAGCCATGAAAACGCACACATCAGAACGCGCTAACCTTTATCTCGTCTTGCTGCAGTGTTAATTTCGTTGACGAAAATAATTACGAAAATTATTCGTCAACGACATTTTTTCACAGACGAAAACGAGACGATAACTAAATAAAAAATAGTTTTGAATGACAAAAACTATGACGAAAATCTATTGACATTTTCGTCAACGAATAAAAACTAGACGAAAATGTTAGTGACGATTTGGGAAGTGATCCGTCAGAACTGATGTCCTGCGTGTGTGTGGTAGATGCGCACATTTGTAGGCTGTAATGTGATCTACCCCGTGGTCTCATAAAACGTTAAAAAATGTGAACGTCTGGGAGAATGAGTAGAGCAGACATATAGATCTGAATAAGAGTGACGATGCAAAAAAAGAGCTCTATTCGGTACGGTTTTCTGTGCGCACACACCCGACCCGAAGCGAAGCGTGCAGCCGTGCACATTGACACAAGCACGCGAGGACTGAATTAAGCTCTCTTTCGTGTCTGAATGGACAAATACACACACCAGTATGTCTAAATGTCCGTTTTGGAGAGTATTCATGTAAACTATGCTGGTTATGTCTTAAACAGTTGTGAGTGTATCATCAGTGCAATTGTATCCGCATGTCATTGGACATGATCTGACGTCTTAAAGTGACAGTGGCAATAAACATAATGCGGTCTGTGTCCTTAATATTGATCACGCAACAAAAGAAAAGGAGAAAAGCATTCACTGTTTGTTAATAGCTTTAATAAGGATTAATTATATTTAATTCATACAAATAAATATGTCTGCTTGAAAGAATAAAGAATGGTGTTTGCAAGTAGTTATAAAGAATGCATATTCATTGAAAAGAAGACTGTTCTACTTTAGGAAAAGTGGTTTAATTTAATTTTAAGATATATTTAAGTCACAGTAGTTAAATCTGTGTCTGTATTGCATGTTCAAACTTAAAAATCATTCATAGTAATAGGTTAATATATGTTTTCTCCGGGAGTATATGGGTTTGGAAATTTTAGAAAAATTCTAAATTACCGCATTACAATTTACCTAAACCCATTATATTTTAGTCGACTAAATCTACTGTAGATTTAGTCGACTAAAATGTTATTGTATTTCGTCGACTAAAACTAGACTAAAACTGAAACAATTCAGATTATTAAATTATGACTAAAATTAAATGGCATTTTAGTCTAAAGACTAAGACTAAAACTAAATCAAAATTTGCTGTCAAAATTAACACTGTCTTGCTGCGCAGTGAGGAATAATTCCTGGAAAAGTTAACTCAGTTACCTGTTTCATTCGAGGAGCACGGATTCAGCTGATGTAGTAAGTCATTTATTCTTAAGTGCTTTGTTCTAATCGCGTTATTGAATAGTGTCTGTAAACTGCACAAAGACTGTTTAAATATTAAATGCGTGTCTGTGTGCGAATGAATGGACGTATTTACAGACGCGCGCGCGCTGTGCGTTCATTCACTCTCGCTCCTACATTAGTAAGACTACTGAGATTTGTTCTAATCGCAATATAGAATAGTATCTGTAAAACCAAAAAGACTGTTTAAATATGAATCGGGTGTCTGGGTGTATGAACGAACGAACGCACAGATGCATAGCCTACTGTTACAGACGAAATAGATTAGAAAGTTTTTACTATAAAATAGACATAAAATAAGCTTTAGTTAGACAGTTTCTGCTCATATGTTAAATATATAGTAGCCTATGTTTTGTAAAAAATAAACTAATCAACTGTTATCCAATGCAAGCTTATAATAGCCTACTTTATATGGAAAAAAAAATCTTTTCAAGATGTTTCCAACTCTAACTTTGAACCAATTCTATACAATGACCCATATAACCTATTTGACCAGGATTTGTTTCCAGGTATGACTAAAAATGGGTTTTTGACTTTCATTTATATTTTGATTATATGAAGAGTTCAGATGCAAAAGCTTCTAGTGCCATTTGAAATTTTCTTCTAGAATGATAATTTTTATCAAGCTTGTACATTTTAAGTTCAGTAATTTCACTTAAATGACAATTATTAGGTAATCTTCATTGCCATTTAAGTGAAATTACTGAACTTAAATATACAAGCTTGATGAAAATTATTATTCTAGAAGAAAATTTCAAATGGCACTTAGAGGCTTTTGAATCTGAACTCTTCATATATATATATATGTGTGTGTATGTATGTATGTATGTATGTATGTTGTCCTTTCAATTTTTGCTTGTGTAACACCTGAATGAAAGGCTCATTATTATGCGGGTCAGGTGAGAATCACCTAATTATTCATGATGGGGCTTGGACTGTTCACGCCCATTCGCATATTGCCTTGGCAAACAAAAAAAAGTTTTTCACAATAAAACCCAATTCACAGTTTTATGTGAATGATTAGGCAGGATGTTTTTCAGATCATTTTGAAGAAAAAACACTAGGCAACAACATCCATTAGTCAAAAGTCTTGTGGACACATATTTATTATGTGTTTTGTGGCCTTATTTCAGAAACTTTCATTTTTAGTTTTTTCAATAACCATGCATAAACAATATTCTCTCAAATATACAAACATGTACATACATATTATATCACATATTATCATAGCCATGTTTGTGCTAAATATAGTGTAATTTCACCTGTGCCATTAATATGTTTAGCAACTGAAAAGCACAAATGTCACAGCATGTCAGAACATCTCAAGGACTCCAAAAACACCTTAGACCCCAGGGGGTTAAACAGCTGTGCTATACATTGGTGCTATATATATTTTCTTAATTTTAAAGTAGACTATAAAAGAATTGATCTTTTTTTATTTTTATCTTGTTTTTCATGAATGTATTTTACAACAATACAAAGAGCAATGTGTAACGTTTTACCAGATTTAGTGCTACACTTATTGTCTCTTATTTGTTCCCCACTAAATATATTTTTTTTTCACTAAATGTTCTGATTTTATAAAATTATTGTTTTTCTAGACTAAATTTTACTAAGTTACCCTCTAATCTAGTTTATAATATAATTTTTGTCATAGTTTATGATCATATTTTTTGTTGTTGTTGTTTTTCTTTATAAGGAAGTTGTCTGTATTAAGTAGATTGTGTTTAACACACAAAAGAGTGATTATCAGTTCAACACAGTTATAGAAATTCTACTTGATTTTTTTTTTTAAACTGCGTTGGTAACGGATCGGTATCGGTCTTTTTAAAAAAAAAAGTATTATTATTAGCTAACGCTACGGAGGCCATAATATTTTTGACTAATGGCTGAAGTTAAGTTTCTCCAGCTCTCCTATGGAAGTAAAATAATGTCAAATGTTTTTGAAACAAAAAGCATGTTGAATTGCACCAATTGAAAAAAAAATATGCATTGCGTTAACCATGCTTGTATTTTAATCCATTGTATTTTTAAGGCTTGCATTTTTATGGGCTGAAATTCAACATGGTTGAATATTTAAGCTGTGAATATTTTAATTAAAAACATTTCAAACACATTTTCAATATTAAAAATTCAATAATCCATATTCACCTTTCATATTTCACTTCCAAAATTTTCAAACTGTTTAAAAATACAACCTATAATATTCAACAGGCAATTTTCGGTCCATTTTATTTCGCTTTGAAAATTCGCTTCCACAAATTCAGTGGTTCAAATTCGACAGTAAATTCAACGTCGACATCCAGGAACTGCAGGAAAAGCAGTAGATTACCGATCATAATCTCCATCTGCTGTAGTCGGCTTTACCAGCAGGGGGCGCACGCGCGTGTTGACAAGCACCAAAGTAACAGGAGAGGCCTTCACAAAACGTCATTTGCTGAAATGGACAGAACGATGAATACGAGTTATAATTTATGTGTATGGAAAAGGTTGATTAAGACACAAAACACACGAGTGTTTACTCGAGTGTCTTATGAGACTTATTTTTACCCCCGTGCAAAGTAAGGTGATTTGTCCACTGCAAAACTAAATTCTCTCGCCGTTGGCATTGATATTAAGTTTTAGTAAAACAACTGTAATACACTGAGACAGAGTGAATTGTTTGTTTTAGTCACTATGACGGAAAATTTAATTAAATTACTAAATTGATGGCTGGGTTTTACATGATGGCAAAGGCAATTTTATTTAAATATAGCATCATTAAATACAACCAAATTACAATTATAAATTAAATTCAGCAATTAAAAATAACATCTCTACCATGATATCTGGTCATTTCTGTGTTATAACGTTAATTGTCTCCGCCATTATCCAGGGCTGCGTACAGTAGGGGTATTTGTCATCTTATTTTATATCTTATTGTCCATTTGGAGCGCGCGTCACGTCACCTATTAGCGTCGCGCCTGCCACAAGATCTCTCACTGTTTACATGAACCAGACACTCCGATGAGAGCACATAAAGTGCAATCCATCTCTTATTTACCATTTTTTCATCTTATCGTATATTTTATTCGCTCCTTTGCCCGTATTGGAGCGCGTGTGTGTAAATGTGCAGGTGAACTGTGTTGACAGTGTCTCCTCATCTCACGTTCCTCTACAGAGGAGAAGTGTGACGTCACAGGGGCCGAAGAGGAGCATTGTGGGCTGTTGGAGGCTCAGGTGCAGCGTGTGAGTGGAGTGGTCCGGGAGAACATGGTGGCGTTCGCTCAGGATCCGTACGGATCGCATCTGCTCCGGACACTCATGCAGGTGCTCAGCGGATGCCTGACCCGGGACACACCCGGCGCTCAGAAAGGTCAGAATCATCATCATCATCATCATAATAATAATAATAATAATAAACCTGTTTCAAGGTTGTGTCGTGTCAGCGGCCCCTAAGCTAATAACTAATGATCTTTCCAACGGAAGTGAATCAATCAAAACTAACTTTATCTGGACAATAACTTTATTCTAGAGCTGCTGTAAAGCCTAAACACTCTCTGTTACTGTAATCTCCTGTTATCACTGTAAAGTTTGGTTATTTTTTTTAGGTTTGTATAATTTGTACGTTAAAGGTGCAGTGTGTAATTTTTAGTGCATCTAGCGGTGAGTTTGAGAACTGCACCCAACAGAAGTTACGTGGCCGACAGGAAGTGATGTCGTCGTCTGAGACAGCAGAGAGTAGCCAGTTCAGCAATGAGGTTTCTTTACAAAGATAAATTAAGAAATTATGTTTAATTATTCAGTAAAACGATGTTATTGTGAATATTATTGTCACTTGTGCATCATTGTGTCAGTGTTTTATTCGCTGACTTTAGCAGCTTCTTTACACGAAGAACAACACAGTGACGAAACGCGTTTGTCCGTTCAGGGCCACCGTAGAAACATGTGGATGTAAGCGGACCCGCGGTGTGTGTAGAGAGAAACGCCTCATTTTAAGATAATAAACACATAACGGGTCATTATGTAAGGTCTTTATACACCAGTGGAAACATAGTTATGAATATGATATTGCATTTCTGTCAACAGATCCTCCTAAATATTACACACTGCAGCTTTAATTTCAATCGATGGTTTTTAAATCAATTATCTGGATTTACACACATAAGAAGAAAACAAACGACGCTTGGTGGAATGAAGTGTGTAGCGAAACACGTTTAACTTTAACTTTAGTCATTTCTGACGGTCTGAAGTCAGCTTCTGGTTTCTAGAAACGTCTCTGTCGTCTTTATCTCGAGGATCTGATCATTTTTACTCAGTTTAATGTGTTTTCAGCCAAGAAGGACAGAAGATGTGAGAGTGAGTTGGTGGATTTTGAGATTCCCGCATCGTTCTGGTGGGAGCTGAAGCATCTGGCCGAGCATCTGATGGAAAACATCAACGGTATCATTCTCCTACCAGCGTTTTCTACTTAAACTAATGGCAACTAGCTGAAATATATATATAATTTCAATTTTATTTTAGTCAACTTTTTTTTTTTATATAAGTAACACTTTTTTATGTTTTTACTTAACTGCAATAACCCTGCAATATAATTGCTATAATATCTTTTGTATATATATATATTTTTTTTAATCTCTATTTTTTATATTCATTTTTATTTCACTTTTGGTGATTTTAGTATATCAAGTCTGTGTTTTTATTTGAGTTTTATTAGTATTTATTATAATTAGCTTTTTTGTTAATTTTAGTAAAATTTTTAGTACTTTCGTTATGTGCTTGTGTCTTTTTATTTATTTAAATATTGCCATTTAAGTTTAGTTTCAGTTTTATTTTTATTTTCAGATAATAATTTTAGTGCTTCAACTATTATTGCCAACTAGAGATGGACCGATATTGTTTTTTTATTACCGATACCAATTATTTGCATGTTTATGTGCCCGATTACCGATATTCAGAACCGATATTTTCTCTATTGCCAAGGCAACATTTCTAATTTTCATTTAGCTTTTGATCTACTATTTATACTTTATTTTATTTCAGCTTTATTTCAATTAATATTTTTAATAGTTGTAATTTTAGTTAATGCATCATGGTAAACTAAAGGCAACTAGCTGACACATATATATATATATATATATATATATATATATATATATATATATATATATATATATATATATATATATATTCAATTTTATTTCAGTCAGACAGTTTATTATATTTCAAGTAACATGTTTTTTTTTTTAATGGTTTTACTTAACTGGAATAACCCTCCACTATAATTGCTATATGTTTTTTTAAAGTATATGTTGTTTTTATTCATTTTATTTAAGTTTTGGTTATTTTAGTACATCATGTGTTTTTATTTTAGCTTTATTAGTATTTTGAATTAGACTTTTTTTGTTAATTTTAGTAAAAGTTTTAGAACTTTCGTTATGTGCTTTTTGTATAAAAAATAAAACAATAATATTGCTGTTTAGTTTTAGTTTTTATTTTCAGATAATAATTTTAGTGCTTCAACTATTGCCAACTAGAGGTGGACCGATATTGTTATTTTATTACCAATACCAATTATTTACATGTTTATGTGTCCGATTAGATACCGATATTCAGAACCGATATTTATTTATTTTATTTCTGTTTTATGCAATTATATTTGGCGTTTATCGGTTAAACCGATATTACAAAACCGATACCTGATTATGGGAAAATCCTTAAATATCGGTAAAACAGATTTTGGTTGATCTCTATTGCCAAGGCAGAGTTTTTCTATCTAATATGTATACTATATTTTATTTTAGCTTTATTTCAATCAACACAAATACTAATAGTTGTAATTTTAGTTAATGCACCAAGTTAAACTAAAGACAACTAGCTCAAATAAATAAATAGTAAAAAAATAAAATTATATATATATATATATATTCCATTTTATTTCAGTTAACGTTTATTTTATTTCTAGTAACTAATGTTTTTTATTGTTTAAATTAACTGTAATGACCCTGCACTATATTTCTATATTCTCTAAAATTCTACATTAAAATTTCAGTGATGTTCAACTGTGTGTTTTCTTCAAATCACACTCTGATGTCGCACTTGTTCGCAGTGTTCGTGTCGAATCTGACCGCCTGCGCTGCTCTCCAAACTCTGCTGACGGTGTGCCACCGGAAGAGACCCAAACTCTGCAAGAAGCTCAACAAGAGCATCATGGGATACCTGACGTCACTCAGCTCGGCTCCTGGAGTCAGGTGAGGGAGATCATCCAGCGTAGTGTTCATTTCGTTGACGGATACTTTTCGAATTGTTTTATAGACGAAAACGAGACTATAACAAAAAAAAAACAGTTTTAAATGACAAAAACTGACAAATCTATTTACATTTTCGTCAACAAATAAAAACAAGACGAAATGTTAGGTAGGGATGATTTTGGGAAGAGATCCAGTCAGAACTGAACGTAAACCGTTGTGAGATTATCAGACGTGCATCAGTGCGTTCTTAAAGTGACAGTGCGTGATAAACCTAATGCTGTCGAGCCCTTCATATTAATCAAACAACAAAAGAAAAAGAGAAAAGCATTCACAGCTCTTTAATAGCTTTAATAAGGATTCATTATAATTAATTTATACAAATAACTGATGTATGATGTATTCAAGTTGTTTTAAAGAATGCATATCATTAATTGAAAAGAAGATTGTGTTCTACTTTAGGAATTTTAAGATATTTTTTTAACAGATTTAACAGTTAAATCTGTGTCTGTACTGCATGTTCAAACTTTAAAATCATTCATATAAGTTTAGATATTTTTTTCTCCGGGAGTATATAATGGGTTTGGAAATTTTTAGAGAAATTCAAAATTAATGCATTACAATTTAACTAAACCCATTAGATTTAGTTGACTAAAACCACTGTAGATTTAGTTGACTAGTATCTTATTGTATTTGGTCGCCTCAACTAGACTAAAACAATTCAGATATACTAAAATATGACTAAAACTAAATGGGATTTTAGTCAAAAGACTATGACTAAAACTAAATCAGAATTTGCTGTCGAAATTAACACTGATCGAGCGATAGATGTATGTTGAGTACTGACCCATTTTCATAAAGACCCGATAAGCTTCTAGCGACAAATAATTTGTCTGTCCGCACTAGACCCGACACGAGATGCGTCAAAATCAATCAAAACCCACAGCCAATCAGAGTAGCGCGGTGCATAACACGGTGTCAGTCCTCTCTGGTGTTCATGAGATTGAATATATCTATCTATATATAATGAGCTGAAATAAAATAAAATATTAGTTGGAAAACTTAAACTACACAAAATTAGAAATGTTGAAGAAGCACTAAAATTATTAACTGAAAATAAAGAACTAAAACTGAAATTAAAAATAAATTAAATCTAAGTAATAAAAAAAAACTAAAAAGACTGACTAAAAAGGGAACCCTGGAAAGGATAGATGATGGATAGATGGATTTATGATGGATAGATGGATTTATGATGGATAGATGGATTTATGATGGATAGATGCACTTTTATGGTGGATAGATGCACTTTTATGGTGGATAGATGGATTTATGATGGATGGATGCACTTTTATGATGGATAGATGCACTTTTATGATGGACAGATGCACTTTTATGATGGATAGATGAAGGGTTCCCCAAACTAAATGAAAATTTGCTGTCAAAACTAACACTGATCGGGCCATAAAAAAAACATTATTGTTGGTTTAACTTAAAAAAGGAAGTAACCTGGTTGCCTTAATTTTAAGTTCATCGAAATTTATAAAATTGAGTTGATACAATGGAGATTGGTTTAATCAACAGAAACTCAAAATATTATGTTATCTGAACCACATAAATGATTACGTTGATTTGATAAAAGAAAAAATGCGTGATAACAAATTATGTAAATATTGTGTACAGTGTGTGTGTGTGTTGAGTTGTGACTCGTGACTGTTTCTGCTTCAGTCCTCTCCTGGTGTTCATGAAGGACCCGTCCGGGAGCCATCTCCTCCAGAAGATCTTCAAGTTCTCCCAGAAGGCTTTGCTGCGAGACGTTTACAGGAACCACCTGAGATCTCAGCTGATGCCTCTGGCTCTCCATCCCATCGCTAAGTTCCCCATCCAGAGCCTGATCTCAGCCTCCACACCCTTCAAACTGGTGATGCTTTCTTTACCAGCGCTACTGATGTTTCGCATCTTCTCTATCGTTACCATAACCTTCGCAGCTTTAAAAAACAATCATCATTCCTAATGCCGACACCTGACAGCCAATCCGAGGCAGAGTAGGGCAGAATAGTTTTCAAAGTATTTTACACCGCGAGTCTGACAACTGGACACACTGCCGAGCAAAGACTGATTTTTGAGACGTAAGTGTTCATTGAATCGATTTTCCATCTAAAGATGTTTCCATTTTCAACACCAAATACAGGCAAATCCAGGGACACCCAACAGGCGTTAGGACGAGCGTAAAGAGGGCGCTTGAGACGCACAAGTCAGCAATATTCCTGATGATTTATTGGCGTGAAGTTTCGTGCTCAATGACAAACAGGAGCGCAACATTCAGGGATTGAGATTAACACCCTCGACCCGCCAAATGCGGGTACAAATGAACTTTGGCGGGAAACGCTGTCAAATCACGAGCCGATCTGGCGTTTCTATGTTTACTCACTTTGCTGGGAAGTTCGTGTAAGACAAATCTGCAGGGATTTAGCGCAAATACGCAACTCGTGATCCTCATGATATATTAAATACAGCGGTGTGCAGAATCTGCTCATTTCTGGCTTACTTGAACACACACGTCACTACACAACACATAACGGCGCGCTTGTTCACTTGCACTGAAGCAATAGCGAATATTAAAAAGCATTTGGTGAACAGAAAAGACATTGATATTTTCCAGCATCCTACATGTTCTGTGTCCTGTATTGATCTGTCCACATAAAACACATTTTTGATACAAAAAAACAAGGCCGTTAAAATAGATTCCCTATTTTCGTTATCGATACTTGTGTTGGTTGGTCCGATCGATTGTGCAAGCGATTTTCGTACGTAAAGTGACAGCCCTAGAAAGCAAGCCTGAGGCAAGTTTACAATGTTAACTGTCGCCAGTTGCTAATGTCATTATTTAACCCACTTTTATTAACCAATAATGTTACCAAAGTTAATTGTTCATTTATGGAGATGAGTGGCAGCAACCTGGACGTAATGTAGGCTAACGTCAACACAGGGTTTCTGCGGATCCTTAAAGTCTTAAATTAGTTTTTTAAAATTCAAGGCCATAAAAAGTCTTATTTTTACTTATGAAAGGTCTTCAATTTTCGATGGCAATTTGATTTCCAAATTAAAACTATCTAATCAGCGTTACTTTTTTATTTATTATTCTTTCTTTGTGGATTTGCTTGTTCACGTGACATTCGCGGCAGCATTGCCACTGTCGCTTTTTCCACCTTTGTTGCCATTGGCTTGGCTTACTTAATTTAACATTTAATAATATTATTAATACTCAAATAATATTCAAAAATAATATTGATCTGCCTGCATTGACACTATTATACAAGAGCTGGTCGATGACATCACAGTTTACTCCAGAGCGGCTATATATATATATAAATGAACTAAATAACTTTTTTTTAAACAAAAATGAAGCATAACTGAACTTACTTAAGCTGCACTGTGACGCTATTTTCTTCTAGAAACAAACTTTGTTGCATTATTTTCATGTTATCTCTGTAAAGCTGCTTTGAAACACTCTGTGTTGTAGAAAGCGCAATATAAATAAAGGTGACTTGACTTGTATGCAAACGCTATAAAAGTGAGTTTTGCATCCGATGACCCCTTTTAAAAAGGTCTTCAAAAGCCTTCAATTTGACTTGGAAAAAATATGCAGAAGCCATGTATTTCCTTTAACATGTGCCTCTTATTTCCATGGGCTCAGTTCCTGAAGATCTTCGACGAGTTGATGGAGGGCTTCGAGGCGATCCTCGCGGCGGGGAACATAGCCGTGGTGGTGCAGATGGTGGAGAGCTGTGCTCAGTGGGAGGAGCGGCAGGGAGAACTGCTACAGCGCCTCCTGCAGGTCAGGAGGAATCACTGCACTAATCTAGAACCGTAATCAATGCATTCCTGGATTTAAAGGTGCAGTGTGTAATTTTTAGTGCATCTAGTGGTGCGTTTGAGAACTGCACCCAACAGAAGTTACGGTGGCCGACAGGAAGTGATGTCGTCGTCTGAGACAGCAGAGAGTAGCCAGTTAAACAATGAGGTTTCTTTACAAAGATAAATTAAGAAATTATGTTTACTTGATTATTCAGTAAAACGATGTTATTGTGAATATTAGTGTTACTTGTTCATCATTGTGTCAGTGTTTTATTCGCTGACTTTAGCAGCTTCTTATCATGAAGAACAACATAGTGACGAAACGCGTTTGTCCGTTCAGGGCCACCGTAGAAACATGTGGATGTAAGCGGACCCGCGGTGTGTGTAGAGAGAAACGCCTTATTCTAACGTAATAAAAACATAACGGGTCATTATGTAAGATCTTTATACACCAAGAAACAGTGGCATTCCAGTTGAAGTTTCAAGGGAGTAAAGAGTAAAAGTTCGATGTGAATCCACTTGGGAAAACCGATGCCGTCGTTACTGTTCATATCACAAGTGCTGAGGAAGAAGGAAATGCTAATGAGCATTTGGTTGCCGACCAATCAGAGCAGAGCAGCTCTCAGAAAGGCGGAGTTTAGAGATCTTCGAATAAACCATTTTAGACACTGAGAAAAGAGCTGATTCTGCAGTGGATATTATGAGAAAATAGTGTTTTTTTACCTTGATTGCATGTATAATATACATGTATAATAGGCGCCGCCTTAAAAGTATGTATTTAAAGGGATAGTCCTCACAGAAATGATCATTCTGTCTGAACACAATATTTTGAATTAGCATTTTGGTTCCCATTGACTTCCATTAAGACAAACCATACAATGGAAGTCACTGGGAGCGGAAACTGTTTGGTTATCAAGAAAGAAATGCATCCTTTCATCAGTGTTGTTATTGTGTACTAAAACCATAAGAGCATTTTAGTTACTTGAAATAAAATAAACATGTCGTGCATAAAACCAAAGATATTTAGCTAAATAAAATGATCCTGGCAGAAGAATTGCGTGATAACTTTATTATTTATCTCAGTGAGCTAATGTAGACGTAGCCCAAGTCTTTCGAAATCGCTAAATGAACAAAATAAAAAATGTCCAATGAAACCAGTTTCAACTCTCGTTTTTCAACACGTCAACTTTACGCATCGTTTATTTGAGCATGCTATTTTTTCTAATACTGTTCCTCATGAATACTTGACAAAGTCTGGTGTTTCATTAAGATTAGCTAATACTAAATGTTAAACTCCATTTCCCATCAGGCCTTTCACTGCAGTGAACCGGCGTCTCTGCAAGTTTCTTGTCTGCCTCTGTTTCTGTCGTTCTTGACGTATGAAGTGTATTACAACACCGAGCCAGCAGAGGGCGACGCCGTCACACAGGTGAGTCTGCATATAGTGTGCATCATGGGAACTTTTAACAAATGCTTTGTCCAAACACACACACTTGCGGTCTTTGCTCTTGACCACTTGTCTTTTTGCATGACATTTTTCCTCTATTTGGCTCAAGTGTTCAAGTAGGCGTAAAGACTGCAAGTGTGTGTAGCACTTTTGATTAATTGATGGGACACACTTATGGTCTTGCAAAAAATGCAAGTGCTTTTATTTATTATATTTTCAAAACGTTGCATTTTAAAATAAACTTCTACATGTC
Source organism: Tiaroga cobitis (assembly GCA_030578255.1). Classification (NCBI taxonomy): domain Eukaryota; kingdom Metazoa; phylum Chordata; class Actinopteri; order Cypriniformes; family Leuciscidae; genus Tiaroga; species Tiaroga cobitis. The sequence continues at coordinate 52,781,878 of CM060592.1, read as the reverse complement.
TGTTCAGTAGTGGCTGTGTAACTAACAGAAGACACACATTTAAAATTGTGGTGCTTCTAATTAAGTGATAAAAAATGATGTACAAAATAGGCTTACACACGCCACACTCATCTTTGCACCAACAAAATGTGCAACTTTGTTTTTACTACCAAATTATATGCATCTAATTAATTTAATTTACAGTGGCAATGTTTTCATCGACATCTCGCGATTTCCCGGGATACGCTTTGCTCCGAATCATTAGAGATAGTGTGGGTTTAGTGTGCATTAAGGGCACTATGGCATTTTTAAGATATGCAGTCTTGTGCACTTACTTCCCGTTGCGTGCACACGCTCTCAAGTGTGCAAGACCGCAAGTGTGGGTATTTGCACAAGGCAAAAATGTGCAACCAGAACGCAGCTGCAGGAGAGACTGTATCCCACAATGCAATGGTTTTGACTCGACCTTCCACTTCCAGTGTGGCAAAAAGTAACTAACCATCTTATTGACTCTATATTTGATCGATTTACACATAATAACCATTATTTTCAAGTTTAACTACTAGATGCTGCTGCATAACACTGGAAAAACACTGACATCGTGAAATTTTGATATGTATTGTGATATGAAAAAATACAGGAATTCTGATGACTTGAATAGATATATTTGAAAGAAAAAAAAATATTATAAAATGATTGGACTGATTTTGTCTGCGAGTGGACCTGCACCTGAAATTAAAATATTAATAAAATGATTATTATAATTTAAAATGCGTTTTTCCTCTGGAGTTTAAACCATCATTTAAAAATGAATAAAAAAATGTACAAATAATTGAATTTTAATAGTAGACCTGTAAAAATCCAGTCTTCATTTTTAAACTAATGCTACAAAATGCATGTAACAAACAAATAGAAACTTTTAAGGAAAAAAAGTCAAATCAATAAAAACCTAGAATTACATGGTTGCATAAGCGTACACCCCCTTTTATAATGAGGCATGGAATTATTATAACCAATCACATTCAAACTCTTATTGAGAAAAAATATATAATTCTCCGGTTCAGGGTTATTATGGTTAACTAAAAGCAAAACTAAACATTTCTCAGCTTGAGATGAAGCTGAAATAAAATAAAATATGAATATTAGTTGGATGACTTAAACTGCACAAAATTAGAAATGTTGAAGCAGCAGTAAAATTATTAACTGGAAATAAATAAAAACTCAAACCGAATTTAAAAATAAATTAAACTTAAATAATAAAAACGAATAAAATGCCAAATCACATCAAATTAAACTAAGATTAACATGAAAACTAAAAATATAAGCTTATTGAAAATATGTAGTATGCAATATGTAAAGTGCAGCATAAAGTAAGTAAAGTGTAGTATGAAAAAAAGTGTAGTATGCAATATGTAAAGTGCAGTATGAAGGAAAGTGTAGTATGCAGTGTAGTATGAAGTAAAGTGTAGTATGCAATATGTAAAGTGCAGTATGGAGTGTAGTATGAAGTAAAGTGTAGTATGCAATATGTAAAGTGCAGTATGGAGTGTAGTATGAAGTAAAGTGTAGTATGCAATATGTAAAGTGCAGTATAAAGTAAGTATAGTGCAGTATGCAGTGTAGTATGAAGTAAAGTGTAGTATGCAATATGTAAAGTGCAGTATGGAGTGTAGTATGAAGTAAAGTGTAGTATGCAATATGTAAAGTGCAGTATGGAGTGTAGTATGAAGGAAAGTGTAATATGCAATATGTAAAGTGCAGTATAAAGTAAGTAAAGTGCAGTATGCAGTGTAGTATGAAGTAAAGTGTAGTATTCAGTATGTAAAGTCCACTATGTAGTGTAGTATGCAGTATGTAAAGTGCAGTATGCCATATGTAAAGTGTAGTATTCAGTTTGTAAAGTGTAGTATGCAGTTTTTAAATTGCCGTATGCAAAGTTTAGTATGCAGTTTGTAAAGTGTAGTATTCAGTATGCAGTTTTTAAATTGCCGTATGCAAAGTGTAGTATGCTATATGTAAAGTGTAGTATGCAGTTTGTAAAGTGCAGTATGCCGTTTGTAAAGTGCAGTATGCCGTTTGTAAAGTGTAGTATTCAGCATGCAGTTTGTAAAGTGCAGTATGCCGTTTGTAAAGTGTAGTATTCAGTATGCAGTTTTTAAATTGCTGTATGCAAAGTGTAGTATGCAGTTTGTAAAGTGCAGTATGCCGTTTGTAAAGTGTAGTATTCAGTATGCAGTTTGTAAAGTGCCGTATGTAATGTCTAGTATTCAGTATTTAGTGTAGTAAGTAAAGTGTAGTATTCAGTATGCAGTATGTAAAGTGCAGTATTCAATATGTAATGTGCAGTATGCAGTAAGTTAAGTGTAGTATTCAGTATTTAGTGCAGTATGTAAAGTGTAGTATTCAGTATTTAGTGCAGTATGTAAAGTGTAGTATGCAGTATGCAGGTGACATGCTCTGTCTGTGTGCTCAGGCTTCTCCTCAGGCTTTCTCAGTATGTTATCACGGCTCTCGGCTGGTTCAAGCTCTGGCCGGGTTTAAAGAGCGATCGATTCTGATGAACAGTCTTCATGACCTCTGCCCCCGTGACCTCTTGACCTTCGCCACCGACCCCTTTGGGAGCCACGCGTTTCAGGTGCTGGTGACGCTGGCCAGCGATAAGGGCCGGGGGAAGATGCTGAGGAAGATGGAGGTAAAGCTTCACAAGCATCACGCCGCTCAGCTCTGTCGGAATCGAGTTTTAATTAATTGGGTGGTATAATGCCCCTTTTCACACGTTTTGTGTGTCCCTTTAAATGCAAATCAGCTGCTACAAGAGCTTGTGTGTGTGTGTGTGTGTGTGTGTGTGTGTGAGCAGCTCCGATTACCTCTGCTCAACATGGACTCACCCCCTTTGTTGCCTGTTCCGGGGGCGGGGTTTATGTAAATTCTAGGGTTTGTGATGTCACTAACCTGTGAAGAAGCTCGTGTAGTTCCTACCAGCCGTGTGTTCTAGTCCTTAAAAAGTGATTTCTGTCAAATAAAATCTCTCCCTTTGCTTTGAACGTGGAGCGGCGCAACTTTGCAAATGTTGTTTGTTTAAACAGCAACATTACACACTAACTAAAGCTAGAAAAGTGAAATCATAATCAACCGCCCCTTTAAGTTGAAACTCAGGTTTCATTGGATATTTTAAAAGTTATTTTGAAAGACTTGATCTATTTTTGTAGATGCTTTGCCTGACTTGTGTATTGATTCACTTATTTTTTTATTTTATTTTTTTAAATTTGTCTGTGTTTTCTCTACATGTATGGATGAATGTTATTTGTTAAACCCACGTTGTTGTGTTGCTGATAATCTTGGCCAGGACGCTCTTGCAAAAGAGATTTTAATCTCAATGTGCTTTCTTTCCTGGTAAAAAAAAAAGGTTATTATAATAATCATAATAATCTGAATCATGACATCTCTGCTGCAGGACATGTATGTGGATCTGGCGTGTTCGATGTACGGTAGTCGTATCCTGGAGGCCGTGTGGAACAGCGCCACCATCAGTCAGAGACGGAGAATAGCAGACAGACTGGGTGAGTTCACATCTCGTCAGATTTATCTCACCGGCTCGTTTACATGCTCAACTTTTGTTTCAGTCGGACTGAATTCACTCTGGTTGATGAATCTGAATGTAGTGTTCACATGAACGCTAAACATGTGATCGGGTCGATGTGTGTGTTTATACGTCACAAGCTTCAAATCGCAATTTACTTTTTGACATACGCTCACTGCAGGAATATAGTTTCCCGCTGTTTGCGCAAAATAACAATTCGTATACATTGGTTCTTTATTTGTTTTAAACAGCAAACCATTTTATCCATTTCTGAAAGTCTGAAACCAGCACTAGTGGGCCCTTGTCTGGTAATTAGGGGTGTAACGATTCATTCGTTTTCTCGATGCATCGATTACAAATCCTGACGATGCATATGCATCGATCTTGAAGCATGTATTTTGAATCGTGAATCGTTTATTTCGGTCAATATTCGATTTAAAATGCTAAGAATCGAATAATTTGCGATTCTATAGCGATTCAGTGCTTTAAAACATAAGCATTAAATGACTACATGCGTGAATTAATGAGGCGTTGTGCGGCGTCATTTCGCGTCCTCAGCTCTCCTTCACAGACTCGCTGCACTCTTTCCCATCTCTCACTGGATTTCGCTTGCGCTCGGTCCCATATAGCTCTCATCTACTGATTTATGAGCAGTCCATGTTTGCGCTCTCCTCAGAACAGCCACTGGTGTTCACATGAGCAGATGACAGATCTCTATCGAGAAAGCAAGCCATTGATAACCCTAACTCATCATTAGGAAACATGGAGTTAGCTTTCACTGTTATGCCGATGATACTCAGCTGTATATTTCTTCAAAACCCAACGAAACTTACCAATTCCCAAAATTAACGGAATGCATAGCTGATATAAAAAATTGGATGACTAGTAATTTCCTACTACTAAATTCTGAGGAGACAGAGATTCTAATTATTGGACAAAAAACTTCCACACGCAATAACCCAGAATACTGTCTAACACTTGATGGCTGCTCTGTCAAGTCTTCGTCGTCGGTTAGGAACCTGGGTGTGCTCTTTGATACCAACCTTTCTTTTGAAAGCCACGTGTCTAGTATCTGTAAAACTGCATTTTTCCATCTTAAAAATATATCTAAAATACGCCATATGCTCTCATTGGGAAATGCGGAACAATTAGTTCATGCGTTCATGACCTCAAGGCTAGATTATTGTAATGCTCTACTGGGTGGTTGCCCTGCACGCTTAATAAATAAACTACAGCTAGTTCAAAACGCCGCAGCTCGAGTTCTTACCAGAACCAGGAAATATGACCATATTAGCCCGGTTCTGTCAACACTGCATTGGCTCCCTATTAAACATCGTATAAATTTTAAAATATTGTTGATTACCTACAAAGCACTAAATGGTTTAGCTCCGCAGTACTTGAGCGAGCTCTTAACGTATTATAGTCCTTCACGTCTATTGCGATCTCAAAACTCCGGCCAGTTGATAATACCTAGAATATCTAAATCGACTGCAGGCGGTAGATCCTTTTCCTATTTAGCACCAAAACTTTGGAACAGTCTTCCTACCATTGTCCGGGAAGCAGACACACTCTGTCAGTTCAAAGCTAGACTAAAAACACATCTCTTTGACCTAGCATACACATAACACACTATAGACTTCTATAAATTCAATGTTAGGCTGCATAGATTAGGTCAGCCGGAACTGGGAACACTTCCCTTAAATCTTGATGTACTCGTTACATCATAAGAAGAATGGCATCTACGCTAATATTAGTGTCTTTGTTTATCCCGAGGTTTTACCGCAGCCTGCCGGATCCAGGCCGTGTCCAGATCTGACGAAGGAGATCCGCCTGGACCCGATGACAATGCAGTGCTGAAGTGTCCACTATCCTCTCCCTATGGAGGATCCCTTTCCCACTCTACAGATAAAGCGTTGTGAATTCCGGCTCGCGTACCCCGAAGTGATAAAATAAAACAAATTCTGTATCAAAATTTATAGGCAAGAAAAGTAGTTTGTTTAGGCTGGGTTGTATGAATTACAAACCTGCGCACATATTTTAAAAGCACATAACTATAGAATCAATTCTTAATGAGCATGTGAACGCCGTCAGCGTTAATCACAGGTTCAGTTTAAAGTCTGTTTAGAGAGAACGGCGTCGTCTTAGTGGCCCCTAATTTAATAACAAATGATCATTTCGACGGAAGTGAATCAATCAAAACTAACTTTAGCTGGAAATAACATTATTCAAGAACCGCTATAAAGCCAAAACAATCTGTTACCTTAAATTATATGTTTATCTCTGTGAAGCTGCTTTGAAACAATCCATTGTTAAAAGCGCTATATAAATGAAGATGACTTGACTTGATAAAGCTGCCATATCATTGCGCGGGCACTGCTATGAAATAACACGTTCGTTGCGTGGAAACGTCGCCGTTATTTTCTGTAAGATAAGATACTGAAGTTTTACGGAAATGGGTCATATTACCCGTCCTGAGCAGTTCAAGTAAAACCCCACATATTCAAGGGTGCGCATTTATTACATGGAAAGAGAAAACATAGGTGTCTAAAATGCACACGCTTCCGATTAATCATGAATGATGAATGAAATGTAATTTATTGTCGTTAAACTGAATGTACGAAGAAAACTGATGAAATAACTACAACATTAATTACACTGAAATAAGAGCGCGTGGTTTATCCATCAATCAGATGCGCATTAAAGTTGCATTCGTAATCGTTAATATTATAGCTCAAGCTTAGACACCCGGCGCGTTTTCTTTCAGAAGCACAAGGAAAATGTTCAGTATAAAGAGAACAAGGAGTAGCTATTCCAGGAGGAAAAGTTAGTTAAGGTTTAGTTGGGAAAGTTCATGGTATTTTTAGTCTCACAATGGAAGGATGTTTAATGTACCAGGAACACTTTAAGGTTGTGTCTCCATTAACACTATCCTACAAAATAGTTAGCATGATGAACTAACAATACTTTTAAAGCCTTTTTAAATCTTGGTTTACATTTCTACAAATGCTAGTTTATAGGCTTTGGAAATATTTTTTATAATAATAGATTCATTAAAAACTGTCATGAACTAACGTTAACAATAGACAAAATGTCGGGTTTTTTTTTGTTTGTTCCAACTCTCTGACCCCCGAAGGCCGCTGTATAATTCACACCCTGACTAAGACCCATTGGGGGAAGCATTTAAATAATCCTATGAATGCATATAAAAAAATGAAGAATTGAGTCGAATTAATCGAATCGCATCGAATTGCATCTTTCTGAATTTGCAAAAATCGTTCTTGAATCGAATCGATTAATCGATTAATCGTGAATCGAATCGATTTGCTACCTACCCAAAGATTCACAGCCCTACTGGTAATTCATGTTAGCAATGTGTTCAATTTGGACTGGTGGGCCGCTATTTCTACGTCATTACGCTATTTCAGCTTCATTACGCTATTTCAACTTCATTACGCTCTTTCAACTTCATTACGCTCTTTCAGCATCATTCCGCTATTTCTACGTCATTACGCACGCTATTTCAACTTCATTACGCTACTTCTACGTCATTCCCTATTTCTACGTCATTACGCTGTTTCAACTTCATTACGTTATTTCTACGTCATCACGCTATTTCTACGTCATTACGCTATTTCTACGTCATTACGCACGCTACTTCTACGTCATTACGCTATTTCAGCATCATTACGCTACTTCAGCATCATTACGCTATTTCTACGTCATTACGCTGTTTCAACATCATTACCCTTCTAAGTCATCACGCTATTTCTACGTCATTACGCACGCTATTTCAACTTCATTACGCTACTTCTACGTCATTACGCTATTTCTGCGTCATTACACTATTTCTACGTCATTACGCTGTTTCAACTTCATTGCGCTATTTCAGCATCATTACGCTGTTTCAACTTCATTACGCTATTTCAGCATCATTACGCTACTTCAGCATCATTAGGCTATTTCTACGTCATTACGCTGTTTCAACTTCCTTATGCTTCTTCTACGTCATTACGCTACTTCAGCATCATTACGCTACTTCTACATCATTACGCTATTTCTACGTCATTACGCTGTTTCAACTTCATTACGCTACTTCTACGTCATTACGCTATTTCAGCATCATTACGCTACTTCTACATTACGCCATTTCTACGTCATTACGCTACTTCAGCATCATTACGCTGTTTCAACATCATTACGCTATTTCTACGTCATTATGCTGTTTCAACTTCATTACGCTACTTCTACGTCATTACGCTATTTCAGCATCATTACGCTACTTCTACATTACGCTACTTCAGCATCATTACGCTGTTTCAACTTCATTACGCTACTTCTACATCATTACGCTATTTCTATGTCATTACGCTATTTCTACGTCATTACGCTACTTATACATTATTACGCTGTTTCAACTTCGCTATTTCTACGTCATTACGCTATTTCAGCATCATTGCGCTATTTCTACGTTATTACGCTATTTCAACGAAAAACTTATTATTAATATTAATTGAGTTAATTTGTCAACAGCTAACTTGGGGTAAAAATGAATTCATTCATATTACCGTATATACCCGAATATAAGACGAGGTTTTTGTCCTAAAAATTGGCTGAAAAATGGGGGGTTGTCTTATATTCGAGTGGAGGAATCGATTGATAGCCTTTTTCTCCCGCGCCGTCGACTGACGAGAGCGCCGAGGATCTCGATGCCGCGCTTGGAAAAAACGAGAGCGTCGATTTCATTATGAGCGCGCGCCTACATTTAAAATAACGAACTTGAGCGCGCAAAAGACGCGATATGTGAACAGGGGGGGGCGGGTCTCTACTCGCTTGTCTCCGTCCGCTCCGGCATCCTCTGTGAACGGCGCTTTTTCTTGCGCGGCTCGAGCAGAGGGAGAGAGAGAGAGAGCGGGAGCCGGATCGTCGTCGAAAACGGCCAGACGACCCCGCAGGGTGATTAAATCCATCCCGTCGCACTCAGGGCAGCCGCAGTCATGGCCAATCAGGAAGCGCATATGTGCCAGTCTCCGCCGACCAGCGGGCCTCTACACGAGCCACAGGTGATGCGAGGCATTTGGAACAACGCCTCGGAAATTTGCTCTTAAAATTATTTTCTGTTGAAAACCAGATTTTTTCAACAAAAATCTATTTTTTTCCCCAAAATAAGTCTGGAAAATGGGGGGGGGGGTCGTCTTATATTCGGGTATATACGGTAATTGAGTTAATCATTTTTCACCAGATGACTTGGGGGGGAAAAAAAATCTTGAATTAATTAATATTATTAATGAATACATTTTTCAGCTGATAACTTGTAAAAAAAATAAAAAAATCGTGAATTAATTAATATTATTAACAAATACATTTTTCAGCTGATAACTTAAAAAAAATCCTGAATTAATTCATTAATTAATGAATGAATAATATTTCACCAGATGACTTGAAAAAAAAAAAATCCTATAAATAAAAACATAAAAAATTACAGTTTATTATTACATTCAAAAGGTAAATAAAATGAAAAGTTTCATTCCACAACAAATCTTTTAAATGTCAGCATTCAGAACAGGAATGAAACATGTGGAGTAGAGCGTGTTGCTCATGTTCTGTTCTCTCAGTCCCCAGTGAGTCTCAGCTTCGATCCGATCGGTTCGCGAGGCACATTTGGGCCAAATTCGGCCTGGCGTCGTTCCTGAAGCGCCGGGGCGACTGGATGGAAGCGCAGACGGGAGAGTCGAAGAAGAGGAAGATGTTCAGGGATATTCTGGAGTGACGAGTTCACAGACACTGTCCATAAACTCCTGTGGATGTTAATCATTCCAGCGGAGCGACCCACGCCAGCAGAGACGCTGTAGTCATGAGGAAGTTTCATATAATCGCTTTTGAAGATGCATTTTAAATAAAAAAAACATCAGAACATGCTATTATCGCCTATGTCTGTGCAACACATCTGACTCATTTATGTGACATCGGTAACCACAGGCCATAAATCATATCCACTGGATCACTTTCACAACTTTCACAATAGCATTTTTACATGCATAATAATGCATATTTTTAAGTTTATCTGGATGCCGCTCACTAGGGCTGAGCAATATTGGAAAAAATTACATTGTGATGTTTATTTTTCTATGATGTATATTGTGATGTGAAAAAAAATATATATATATTTTTTTTATTTCCACAAGTTAAGAATAGATTTTAGAATTAAAAAAAATAATAATATTAATTCGTTTTTCACCGGATGACTTGCAAAAAAATCTTGAATTAATTTAAATAAATGAATTTATATTTTTTAATCAGACGACATGGGGGAAAATTATGAATTAATATAAATTAATGAATTAATCATTTAATTAATAAAATTAATACTTTTGTGTTGAAAGAAATCCTGAATTTAAATTAATGAATAATTTTTCACCAGATAACTTGGAAAAAAATCATGGATAAATATAAATTGAATTCATTTTTCACCAGATGACTTCAAAGAAATCATCAATTAATCGAAATGAATGAATTAATCATTTTTCACCAGGTAACTTGGGGAAAAAAATTATGCATTTAAATAAATGTAATTCGTACTTTTTCACCAGACGACTTGGGGAAACAAATCATGAATTAAAATAATTTAATGAATACATTTTTCACCAGCTTGAATTAAAATACATTTAATTAATACTTTTTTTTTAACCAGATGAGTTGAACATCTCTATTTGAAGAATAATTAAACCCCTGAACGTCCTCATAAAAGAGTGGTCTTATAGTCATTGAATCAGCCTTCATCAATAAAGACATTACGAATGCTAGTCTTGCGCTTCTCTAAATGCACACAGAGTTCAGTGCTGTTTTCCTGCACATGCATCTTCAGAATGAGGTTTGCGGTTCGGTCCCGCGGAGTGAAGGTCAGGCAGCTGCGATCTCCTCTATCTGTGTGGGAGAGACGGACGAGCAACGTCAAACCCCCGAATCTGATCATCGGGGCGCCGTGACATTCAGCTGAGGAATTCTCCTGATGCAGTCACAACCACAGAGCTGATAGAGTCTCCGAACGCCTGGAGTTTCACACGCCTGATCTCTGAGCCCACGTGGCATGTGATGGGAAATATTTCACTTTTGGTGAATTATTCATATTTTAGATGTGTAAAGTTCGTTGGGATAAACTTTGATATAAAGCCATTTGAAAGCTTTAAATTTAGTGAAGTGGAAAGACAGAGAGAAAGACATTGCTAGCATGAATTAACATGTTGCCAGTATGATTTAACACTGTTCTAGCACGAATAATCATGTTGCTAGCATGTTTTATCACGTTATTAGCATTTCGTTAGCATGTTTCAATACGTTGTTAACATGATTTAGCAGTTTGATAACATAAATAAGCATGTTGCTAACATGTTTTTAGCACATTGCTAGAATAAATTAGCATGTTCTCGCACGTTGTTAACATGAATTAGCAGTTTTGAGCACATTGCTAATATACGTTTTTATATTGCTAGCATTTAACACATTGTTAGCATTAATAAGCATATTGTTAACATTATTTAGTATGTTGATAACATTTTGCTTGCATGTAAATTCATGTTATCAGTGTTCAATCATGATGCTAGCATTTTTCTGCATTTTGTTAGAATGAATTAACATGATTTTAGCATGAATTAGCACACAGCTATCACGAATTAGCATTTTTCTACCCGGTTTTAATACATTGCTAGCATGATGTACCACTTTGCTAGCTTGAATTGGCATTTAGCTAGCATGAATTTAACAAGTCTTACCAAATTGCTAACATGTTTTAGCATGTTGTTAGAATGAATTAACACGTTGCTTGCATAATTTAACAGGTTGCTAGTATGATTTATATTTATATTTTTTATGTTAGTTTGATTTAACACATTGCTAACATGATTTAGCATGTTGTTAGTATGAATTAACACGTTTGCTAGCATGATTTAACATGTTAACATGTTTTAATGTTATTAGCATGTTGTTAGCATGTCTTAAGCTGCTTGTTAGGCTTTGCCAGTGATAGATAGTGGATAGATTTAACTTATATTAAAGTTTTGATCCCCTAAATTTAATTCTATGGGAATCTTGTGATTTTTAATCTTCATGTTTAGAAAAGTTAGATAATGATGTGCACAAATAGGCTAAACCATGCATTTCTAATAAACACTGCATTAAAAAAAAAAGGTCAATTTTGATTTCATGGTGACATTATTGCTAATTATGTGTAACTTAAAGTGCTGTTGCTCCATTGGGAATGGTTTTCCCAGAGGATTGGCTTGATAGGGATTTCCTTTCCCGGTCCCGCCCTCATTAGTGAGCTGATGATGGAGATCGAGGCTAATGGCGAATCTGCAGCTGTGAACGCGTTCGCTAGATTGACTCCAGCTGCTCTCCGTCCGCACGCGCGTCACTCACAACAACCCCATTCATAATTAAACAGTAATATCATACATCAGCGTTTGTATTAGGTTTGTTTACTATTTGACAGACTACACGAAAGCTCCCTCAGTCACTCACAACAACTCCATTCATAATTAAACTGCAATATCGGTCATCAGCGTTTGTATTCATATAGTGTACTTGCGTTTGTTTACTATGACCGACTAACGTTACACAAAAGCTCCTTCAGTCCCTCATAACAGCAAGATAACATATTTCAGTCCCTGATAACAGCAAGATAACATATCTAGTGTTTATTATTTAATAAACACAGTACAAGAGACAGTAAGAGTATCTCGTTTGTTGTTTTATTGTTGTTTTTTCATCCCCCCAAATAACTTTATATATTTTTGACCTGGATCACGCTGTGCTATTCTTAGTTTTTTGTGAAGTTAGACGCTAGAAAAACTGTTATATTTTAATTGTATTATTAGTTGTGTGTGTTGTTGTTGTTGTAGTAGTCGCCTATAAATATTAGCATTATTAGCAATATTAGCATTATCCAAATTACTCTTTTGTAAGAAATGTGTATCAGTATTTTATGGAAGCTTGTTTCTGCCACAGATTTAAAAAAAGAAATAAAAAAAGGTAATTGCGTCTTTTTATCCCACAATTCTGACTTTTTTTCTCGCAACTGCGAGTTTACATCGTTGTGAGTTATAAAGACAGAATTGCGAGTTAAAAATTCTGACTTCATAATTCGCAATTACTTGAAAAAAAGCAAGTAGGCCTATCTGACTAATATGTAGCCTAAAGATTAGCCAAATATTAACTTAATTGATCTGAAAGGTTTTTTAAAACAAAATAATGTGAGAGGCTATATTTGTAATGTATAAATCTACAATAAAGCAATACATATTGACTGCTTGTCAAGTTTAATCAACGTATCACCGTAAGGCTCGTGCTGTTGCTATGGTTACCAAGAACGAACGCGATTCTTTTCACAAGCGATTATTTTACCCGAAAACTAACTTTTAAAAACTAAAACTTTTAAAGATAATTGCGCCATTTTACCGTTTCCAAAGTTTAAAGTGAGCAGCGTGTCAAAACAAATGACTCCGACCATTAACTAAACCAGGTTTGTGACAAGTTCTGCGTGGGGCCTTTAGACGTTTAGTTCTTTTCCATACATTTAGCATTAATAACGTGTATCATATACACACGTGCGGACTTTCCATGCGAGAGTGTGTCTGTGTGTGTGATTGTTGTGTGTGTGTGTGTGTGTGTGTGTGTGTGAGAGAGAGAGAGAGAGTCTGTGTGTGTGATTGTTGTGTGTGTGTGTGTGTGTGTGTGAGAGAGAGAGAGAGAGAGAGAGAGTCTGTGTGTGTGATAGTTGTGTCTGTGTGAGATAGAGAGAGAGAGAGTCGAGAGAGAGTCGAGAGAGAGTGTGTGTCTGTGTGTGTGATTGTTGTGTGTGTGTGTGAGAGAGAGAGAGAGAGAGAGTCTGTGTGTGTGATTGTTGTGTGTGTGAGAGAGAGAGAGAGAGAGAGAGTCTGTGTGTGTGATTGTTGTGTGTGTGATGTGAGTGTGTGTATGTGATGTGAGTGTGTGTTTGAGTATGAGAGAGAAAGAGAGAGAGAGAGTTAGTGTATGTGTGTGTGTGTGTGTGTGTGTGAGTGAGAGAGTGAGAGTGTGTGTGTGTGTGATGTGAGTATGTGTGTGTGTGTGTGTGTGTGTGTGTGTCTGTGTGTGTCTGTGAGTGTGAGAGAGAGATAGAGTGTCTTGTGTGTGATTGTTGTCTGTGTGTGTGTGTGTGTCTGTGAGTATGTGTGTGTGTGTCTGTGAGTATGTGTGTGTGTGTGTGTGTGTCTGTGAGTGTGAGAGAGAGAGAGTGTGTGTGTGTGTGTGTGTGAGTGTGTGTGTTTATTATTAATCAGCATATAAAGAGCATTTGATAATAAACAATGTTATTATTTGGAAAAGTTAGAAATGGCAAGAAAAGACAAAAAACATTGAAATTACTAGTTAACTTTGTTTTGTCCTCATGATGAGTTAAGTATAGATCATGTGCGTTGTTTGTTTTTTATTACTTTGTGCAAAATATAAAAATAGTTCATACTTTTCTTTAGAGGTAAAGCCTGTGTGTTTTCTCCGTTCCAAGGCCTCTAAATGCAAAAAAAAAAAAAAATAATAAAAATAATAATAAAAAAACCTGATAAAACATCTGATCTAATTTATATATATATATATATATATATATATATATATATATATATATTTATCCAGTTGGGAGAAATATTTACTTTTTTTGGTAAATAAATATTGGTAAAAATTCTCACACATCACTCAGGAACCAAGAGTCTCAAGTGTATATACGATAATTATTTTTAAATTTTTTTTTTTTTTTTTTGAGTTTTTGTTTTTTAACGTGTCTAAAATAAATTATTTTCACAAGCGTCTATTTACTGGTAAGTAATAATAAACGTCCTAACTATGTTCTACTGTAATATCTGTTTTTATTATTGAAACATATGTCTGTATATGTATATGTTTATTACTGTATATGTCTAGGAACACGTGGAAGCTTCTGACGTTTGTTTGTTGCTGATGATGTTAAGGTCAAATCTGAGGAATAGATTTATTAAATGTGTTTTAAACAGATCAGAGCTGGCTGAAAGAAATGTTTATTATTCATTTAAACACACGGATATTAATGTGGCTTTGGTGCAGAGCTTTGTGGCTCACGTGGCAGAAGAATGTGTCGTTTTAAGAGCGTTTTGTTGTGGCGTTGGGTTCGAGGGTCACATGACCTCTGTAATTCGCACTCGGCGTTCGTGTTCTCGGGTTTCGGGCCCAGACCGAGTCCTTCAGCGCTTCTTCCTGGTCGTGAGTGAGATGTTTAAAGCCTCTCTCAGCCTCGCATCTGGCCTGATATCTGTGTGTGAGTGTGTGTTTAAGTATCTGTGTTATGAGAACATGTAGATCAGACAACCGTCCAATCAGAGATCAGCTCAAATCAGCAGAACTTACGCCCACCAACTCTCTGAAGGACACGAGCGGCAGATACACGACAATAACACACACACACACACACAAGCGCGTGTGGAGACTCTGTGTGTGAGAGACACAGTGTGTGTGTGTGTGTGGGAGAGAGAGAGAGAGAGAGAGAGAGAGAGTGTGTGTGTCTGTGTGAGTGTGTGTGTGTGAGTGATTGAGTGTATGTTTGATTGAGTGAGTGTGTGTGTGTGTGTGTGTGTGTGTGTGGTGTATGGTCAGTGCGTGTGTGTGTGTGTGTGTGTGTGTGTGTGTGTGTGTGTGTGCGTGTGTGTGTGTGTGTGTGTGTGTGTGTGGTCAGTGTGTGTGTGTTTGGTGTGTGTGGTGTGTGGTGTGTGTGTGTGTGTGTACAGTAGTGCCCAAAAGTGATCTTCACCCTTTATTCAAATATAATAAAAATGTGTTTAAGAGATATTGCATATTTGTGCCTGGAGTCGATTGTTTTATTTGTGATAATAACGCAATTAAACATGACAAATTAATTCCAGGCTGTCATACAGAAAAATTATGAACACATGCAAAAACCAACCAAATATCAATAACTGATAGTTGTAGTCCGTGCTTTCCCTCACAGCGTTTTGTGCTTTTGGTTTGTTAACCTCATATTCAAAATATTTAAATATATATATATATATATTCCCCCCTCATATTATTATGGTTTTAGGGTCATTAAAAACCAACATCTCTTCGGGACACTAAAGAACAGCATTTGCTTGAAATCTTTTGTAACATCATAAATGTCTTTACTGTCACTTTTGATCAATTTAATGCATCCTGGCGAATAAAATTATTAATTTCTTTACCTCAAACTTTTAAGTTTCCTCTAGTGGAAGTGTTCGGTACTGCAGCATTTTTTTTTAGTTATCAACCTTTTAGAACACAACTTAGATTTAGATTTATGGCTTTGATTTACTCACAGTTTTAGAGTAAAACATGTTTTTGAAAAAAAAAAAAAATTCATATAACAACTGAAAATAGAATTTTTGCACAGTTTTCCTAAAAATAAACAAAACTCTGTTACTTTTTTAAGTTCACTTTTTAAACTTTTCCCACTCCAGCAATAATCTGCCAAGAGTCGTCTTTAAAAAAGAGATCAAACTTCAGTCTGTCGCTTTAAAGCGTTCAAGATTTACGACAAGTTGAAAATTAAATTTTCAGGTCTAAGCTCAAAAAGTGAATAAATGGATTATAAATACAGCGTAAATATAATTTCGTACCATAAAATCCCCTAAAAAATACAAAATATGAAATAAAAAACATTATCGAACTAAAATATAGTACATTAATTTGATTGAAATAAAAAAATACAATCAAACGGTCCTCGAACACAAAACGCAAAAGCAACCAAGTCTATTCATTTACACACAATGTAACATCAAATTTTGCATTTTAATCAACAGGACATTTTTTGTTAATCTTTTATCAAATATCTTGGAGTATCGCAGTAATATCGTATCGTGAGTTCAGTATCGTCGTGATCTGTATCGAATCGTGACACGAGGGTGCCGTTACGTTGTCGTTATCGTAAGCTTTTCTTCTAGTCCTAATTGTAATTAAACGTAATTAATGCATTTAATAATATTAAAATATTCAAAAATATATATTTTCCTCATATTTTGATAAATGGTCCATGAACACAATAAAGCGCTCACAGAAACAGAAACAGAGAGAGTGTGTAAAAGCATCCATGCATAGGCGTAGATTACGCGGGGGACGGGGGGGACGTGTATACCCTTCATCGAGATTAAAAATCCAAAGAGTCAAGGATAGTGTATCTACATCCGTGACTTTCCCGTTTCCATGGTAATCAGTCACTCGTGCATTAGCCTACGGCACGCCCATGCGCGCACCCGCGCCGAATCCATCAGTTTCATAGAGTTCAAAATGGCGAAAAAAACTCTTCACTCCTTTTTCACGAAAAAGTCAAGCACTGTAAGTAAGTTGTGTTGCCCAATGATGAATAACTCCGCCTATTTCTATTGTTGAATAATTAACAGGTTTTGTTGTAAATTCACTACCCGAACAAACATGCAATATTTTCAATCTATTTTATTTGTAATGCATTTTATTTTCACAGATATGTTATCAAAGCCCTTCAAATTAGAATACACATGCTAAATGTTAATGCTGAATGTGTATTTTCATGCATTAACAGCCACGATCTGCTTGAATCAGGCAGCGGTGTAACGTGTAGTACATGATGTTTATCATAATTTGGTAACACTTTACAATTAGATAAAAAAGTTTGTAGACAAACTTTAAGTTCTCTTGAAAAAGCCTAACTAGTAGTAGTTTTAAAAGCTTGAAGTTTGAAGGTTTTCAATGGGAAAGTTTTAGTTTAGTAAGACAGGCTTTGTTTAGGCTAGTAAGAAAATGTAATTTTGCCAAAAAAAGAACTTTAATTTTAAGTAAATGTTATTTTTAAATCAGCCTCAGAGTGATATTTAACCATATTATCATGCTTAACACTGATAATTTGAATAATTGTAATGCGATGATCAGATATCTAAATCAGAGAATATCATGTGTTTGGGCAGTTGGATTATTTATTTTTAACAGTGGATTCGGGGGACTCAAAGTGCACCAGATTAATGAATTTATCTTTAAAATGTACTAAATTTTCCCCCTAGAGGCACCGAGATCCACCTACAAAAATACTGTGCCACAGCAGACTATATGATGGTCTACGAAAAATACACATTTTATTATCTTATTAAAATACATGATCACGATTTTACCACCTACGCCTCATTTTAAGCCAGGGAAAACCCTGCATGTGCAATATAAAGAACTGGACAACTTTCTTTCTGTTTTATTGCTTTAAAAATAAATAGCATATTAAGCTGATTAAGCAAAAACCTCAACAAAAGTCTGAAGAAAAAAAACTGGTATTACGCTTGACATTCTGTCCACCTCACTTTTGAAATGGTGGCTACGCCCCTGCATCCATTAAGCATTTCCTGCTGCTGGTGTGTGTGTGTGTGTGTGTGTGTGTGTGTGTGTTACACTCGAGCGTTACGTGGCTTCACTCTCAGGAAGCCTGATATCACATCGAGTCGCTCGCTCGCGTTACAATGGAAGGATGCCCGTGTTATTGCAGCGCGAGCGAGCGACTCACGCCTCACGATGGGCTGATGATTGACAGCTGGAAGTTCATCATGTGTTTCAGGCTCTCTTTCGTTAATCGCCTCGGAGAATCGGATATTATCCTCTAATTACGAAGCTGAGTCTGAAAATCCCACATCTATCCTTCCCCAAAGGTTATCTGGGACACAGAGCCATTCGTGTTTTGAATAACGTACGGGTGTTTTATGTTAAGGCTTTCTAACTAAAGTTTTACAACAATCGTAAACTTCTGGCAGCAGAATTCACCATAATGCGGCCAAAAGTCTACAGAAGTGAAACTTCCATAATGCTATGGCTTTGCTAAGTGTTTACTTGCTGGCAGGTTTTGATCCTTTGGGTCTTATTTTATTTTCGATTTTTATTGTATTATTTTATTCTATTTTTATTTTAGTATTATTTTATTTTCTATTTTTATCATTTTATTTTATTTCATTGCATTTTAATTTAATTCTACTATTATTTTATTTTCTATTTATTTTTTATTTTAGTATTATTTTCTTTTCTATTTTTATCATTTTATTTTATTTCATTGCATTTTAATTTAATTCTACTATTAATTTTATTTTCTATTTATTTTTTATTTTAGTATTATTTTATTTTCTATTTTAGCATTTTATTTTATTTCATTGCATTTTAATTTAATTCTACTATTAATTTTATTTTCTATTTATTTTTTATTTTAGTATTATTTTATTTTCTATTTTTAGCATTTTATTTTATTTCATTGCATTTTAATTTAATTCTACTATTAATTTTATTTTCTATTTATTTTTTATTTTAGTATTATTTTATTTTCTATTTTTAGCATTTTATTTTATTTCATTGCATTTTAATTTAATTCTACTATTAATTTTATTTTCTATTTATTTTTTATTTTAGTATTATTTTATTTTCTATTTTTATTTATTATTTAATTTAATTTATATTATTCTACTTTTTATTTGAATTTAATTTTCATATTATTTTATTGTATTATTATTTTGTTTTATTTTCAAATTTTTATTATTTTATTCTACTTTTAATTTTCTATTGAATTTTTAATTTTATTGTATTATTATTTTATTCTATTATTATTTTGTTTTATTCTATTTTTATTATTTTATTTAATTCTACTTTTTTCTATTTAATTTAATTTTATTCTATTTTTTTTTTTTTTGTAAATGATAATGCCACTGACCTCGTGTCTCTGTGATAATTTTTTTTCTTTGGGATTTTTTCCTGCTCATTTGTGTTGAAAACAGTGCGTCTGATCACTTAGTACAGATGATTTATGTCTGAAACACAAACGCTGAACTTTAGCTCTCAGTGTCAGAGGTTCGATCACATCACTAGGAACAATAACACTAGAGATAATCTACTTCACATACCGTTTAGGGAATATTAAACTAATGCACTGTAACCATTTGCCCCACGTTTACACATAAAAGTCCTTACATCAGCGTCCCGTAATGAAAACGGCATGGCGCCCACCTGAAGCTCAATATCCCCTCACTTCTACCGGATCAAAACACGAGGATAGTCTTTCATCCCAGGAATTACATCCTCGCTGACCTCATCACATGAAGGAGCGAGAGGGTGTTTGAGCGGGAGGATTTTACCATGAGCCTTTGTGTTCTCTGAACCGGACGGAAATTTGATTAGTAACCTTGGGAACATGACAAAGAGGTCACAATAGTCCTCATAATCAGATATGATGGCTAAACGTGGATCATAGATAAGACATGTGGTGGCTCATAACAAACCCGTCTTCTCATTTTTACATATTTTCACAATTTATAGATTGCTTCAAACAGTACCTACTTTAAATGTTGCATATGATTTTGGGATTAGAATAATAGTGTATGAAATCTATGATGTCAGTCTGCTTGTTTTTGTCTTGCAGCTCATGTCATGAGCAAGTCAAGGGTCATGCATTCAATTCCCAGGTAACATGCATTTATAAAAATATACAGTCAAACCAAAAACTATTCAGACACCAGATATAATTTTTGATATTTTTTCACTAGTGTGATCAGGACACTATAGTTCATTTATGTAAGTGAGGAGAGCAAAATAAAGTAAACTGAGACACATTGCACCCAAATATTCTTCATACAACAGTAACATTTATACAAATTTGAGAGCAAATATTATTCCGCCACTTTGAGCTGATGATGTTTTGCTGAAGTGTGTTTTCTGTAATTGCTAATGCTCTTTTTACACACACACTGAACAACATGAAGCATTGCTTGGTCACTGGTTGAGCTAAACTGGTATTATCTAATTGTGTAGTTAAATTTAACAGCTGACAGATATTCAACATAATTCATGTGTGAGAGTCTAACAGAAGGACGGACAAAACCAGTCAAATATCCACTCATTTGATAACTGAGTTCTTGTCATATTTTATTACTATTTTCTAAACTAAAGCGAATAAACTGTACTGTGATAATGTGAGAAATGCTGAAAGTGTCTGAATACATTTTGGTTTGACTGTAGCTTTAAACTAGTTTCTCAACTGGTGGGTCACGACCCAAAAGTGGCTGGCGAGTGTGTGGTCAAAGAAACCACAACAACAAAAAATAACTCAAAATGTTTTTCTAATGTGAGACTTCTATTTTGAAAGACGTGCGTGAACGCTGTTGACTCTTCTGCCAGACATGTCACATCTGTCCTAAACACTAAACAGTATTAGGCCCTGTCCCAAATGGCACACTCCGGACTTGTGGACTTCCTCAGAGTCCACACTTCGGTGACGTCATGTAGTGCAGACCTATAGGGCCCTTAGCGCGAGTCCGCATTGCATTGAGAAGTATTTTTGGGACAGACTCGATCGTCACGCCGGAAACAGGAAGACGGTCTGATTGTTGTTATGGACAGGAGCAACAGGTTCGGGGAAATATGCTTCCTATTGTTGTTGTGTTTATGACTCAGTAAAGCCCTGACATTCTGTTCTATTTATTTAATGAATCATAATGCAATCGCATTATTCAGCTTGCTATTATTAGCCTATGTTTGAGACATCAACCACTGGTCGATGATCATAATGTTTGTATAAACTTGTCATAAAAACCGTAATGATAATTAAACTTAAATATTTTTTTCTCGGCCATGTTAAAGGTGCTCAAAGCGATGCTGGGTGACGTCACTTCTTGTTGACGTTCAAAGTATTGTCAAACAAAACGGAGGCTAGCTAGACCTTCCCTCCTCCTCATCCCGTCCCCTCTCCCTGTAGTTTTACTGATACTTCTTTCAAGGTGTAATGTCGCCAAGTGAGATAAATGCTTTCATATAATGCAAAAAAAAAAATAGAAACATTACCAGAAAAACACGATAAAACGTTTCGCCACCTGAGGTTATAACTTTAGCTCCCATACCAGGACGCAATAATAGCAAGATAACGTTAGCTTCAAATTTAGTCAAAGTTGTCAATAGGCTATGAATGAACATTCAATTTCATAATAAATAGTTGGTGAAAACTATCATTCACACAAACTGTCGCCCTACTGTGAGTTTACTTGATTATTTACATTAGAGATTGATAGCTAGCTGCTAGAAACCTATATGTTGTATTCACCAAAGTTAGCGCTGACTGCATTGTTCTAGCTAATTATATCCTTGTGTTTGTTAGGCGAACATGAAAGTCCATTTAGAAAAACCAACCTGGATTTACCCACCTGTCCAGCAAAAACAGAGCTAACGTTACCTGAATGTCGGATTGGAAGCCCTTCTGCCGGCGGAGTTCTCACCACCTTTCAAAGGCTTTTCCAGTGTAAATTGGGGCATGCGTTCCTTCTCCTTTTCCCTCTTCTTTGTATTTTTGCAATTTGTTCTTCAGAACGTCGTCTCTTTGGTCGTGTATCGGCCATATCAAACTTAAAGAGTTAAAATTCTAACTTACCTCTTCATGCTTCTCTCCTCCACACCCCCCATGTACGCTCACTAACCCCACCCCCAGGCTGGAACACTGTTTGTTTTGTTTCGTGGAGCGGGTTGCCGGAGTTTGTTTTTGTTGCCGTTTGTGGAGCCTGGGCTGTCTACAGAGACCGCATTTTTTTACAGTGTGTTCAGGGGACAGGCAGCTAGCGGATAGTGAGGAGATGTTTGCTGTATGTGACAAAAAATGTTTTGGCCTAAAAAACGTGTGACATCGCTTAGAGCACCTTTAACAATTGTCCGTGAGCGAAATCTCCTCCCATCCGTTGTCTGATTGGCCTTTCGCAAGGATTCCTGGGTAGTTAAAGTGCGTGGAGCCTGCATCTATGCGGGCTTCAAGGGTACAAAGGGGGCGCTGCTGAGCACACTTCAGAGCGTTAACATGCTAAATGGGACGGCCTACGGACTCGTAGACTCGGCGAGCACGCGCAATTAAAGTCCACGAGACCGAAAGTCCATGAAGGGCGCCATTTGGGACAGGGCCTTAGAAATTAGATTTAGTGTGTCCCAAATCGTAGTGTGTTGAAATGAGTATTCCACTGATACCCGGATGGTCTACTTTTCCCCGTTAGAATCCGAAGTGCAGATCAACGCACACTCTAACGGCTGATATTGCCCACAACCCATTGCACGTTGGACAAGGATTCGATTAGAACTACAAGTACGAATAAAAAGCGTTAAGAACTACCAATGGTAGACGTGCGAGTAGGACGGTTAATTAGTTTACTTAAAAATGAAAATTCTGTCATCATTTACTCACCCTCAAGTTGTTTCAAACCTGTATGAATTCCTTTCTTCTGCATTGGAAATCATCAACTGTTTGAACATTCTTTAAAATATCTTCTTTTGTGTTCGGCAGAAGAAAGAAACTTATACAGGTTTAAAACAACTCGAGCGTGAATACATTATGAATTTTAATTTCTACGTGAACTATTCCTTTAAGTACAGAGCTTTTTCTGATGTGAAACTTTTATTTTGAAAGACGCACTTCAACGCTGTTGACTGTCGCGTGCCTGAGAAAAACGCGTTGTACTGATTCAGTATCGGCGGTCAGATCATGAGATTTTGTCAAGCTATCAGTGTCATCATTCTAACTTTATTTTCGCAACTTAGGAAATAAAACGCCTCTCACCTCAGAAAAACGAACTTCCGCGTCCTGTCAGACACTCTGAGCTCGTCGCGCGCACTCTTCGGTTGCCCGCGAAAATCAAATTCTGACGGAGGTAAGCGTTACGTAAACGTCGTAGTTACGTTGTCAATTAGTAAATCATGAAATTACCAAAAAGTAGTTAGTACATCGTGTGTTTGCATGATGCAGGTATGATGTGTTTTCCTTTCATCAAGAGCAGATTTCATATGTTTTATTAACAATTCATGTTAGTATAATTTTGTATTTACCACGGTAGCCTGTGGAATCTAGTTTCCATAATCTTAACCCAAAACACCACGGTTTCATTTTGTGCTATTTTTTCTATATTTTTAATGATAATACGGTGGCTCATGCCAAGTAACTAACTTATATTATTATGAATAACTATATGAATGGGGGTAGGATATAAATTATTTACCTTGGAGTCAGGACCCCAAATGTTTAGTAACTGAAACAAAGCGAATTTATTTCTCAAAAATGGTTGACACACAACAAGTACTTGTAGAGTATTTTTGAGAAATAAATTCGCTTTGTTCCAGTTACTAAACATTTGAGGTCGTGGCTTAATAACCAGGGAAGAATGTCAAAAATTGTTTGATTTGATGCAAGTTTTACACAAAATCTGTGACGTGTTTTTATTTTTATACATATTTACCTGTCAGAGCTCGGAGCAACGGCAAGATCACAGGGTTTGTTATGGTTAATGAAATCCTACATTACATTATGTGATCTCACCTTTAAATGTTGTGTTTTTGGCCTTGATTTGGCAGGAATATTACATGAAATCTTTGATGTTGCTCATCTTGCACAAGCAGGTCAAGGGTCATGCATTCCATTCCCAGGTAACATTATAAAAATAGTTATCCTTAAACCGTTATCTGTACTTTAAATGTTGTGTTTTTTGGCTTTGAATTGGTAGGAATATTAGGCTACAGTAAATCTTTGATGTACCGTCCTCATGTTGCTCATCTTGCACCAACAGGTCAAAGGTCATGTATCGATTCAGGTAACTGTCCTTTAAATGTTGCGTATGTTTTTGGGCTTTATTTGTTAGAAATATTCCATGCAATCAGAAATGTTTGTCCTCATGTTGCACGTCTTGCATTCGATTCCCAGGTAACAGAAAAATAAATATCCTCTCAGTCCTTATAATGTTGCATATGTTGATTCGATAGGAATATTATCTGTGACGCTTCTCCTCTTGTTTCCCTCTTGCAGCTCATTCAACATGAGCAGGTCAAAGGTCACCCATCAGATTCCCAGGTGAGGTAAAATGCATGTATAGAAACACAGAGCTTAAATGCAGTTATCAATCCTTTAGATGTTGCATGTGTTGTTGGGGCTTTATTTTTTAGAAATATTCCATGAAATCAGAGATGTTCGTCCTCATGTTGCACGTATTGCATTCAATATTTTTTATTTATTATTGTATTATACTTTTTTTATTTGATTCTATTTTTATTTTATTTACCAAAAACATATGCAACATCTGAAGGATTGATAACTGTTTGAGGATATTTATTTGTATGTTACCCGGGAATCGAATGCATAAAATAATCAAATAAAAATACAAAATAAAATAGAAATGGAATAAAATAAAATAAATGAAAATACAAAATAAAATAATACTAAAATAAAACAAAAATAGAATAAAATTAAAAAGAAGAATACGAAAATAAAATAAAAATATTGAATGCAAGACGTGCAATATGAGGACGCACATCTCTGATTTCATGGAATATTTCTAACAAATAAAGCCCCAAAAAACACATGCGACATCTAAAGGATGATAACTGTTTGAGGAAATACATTTTTATGTTACCTGGGAATCGAATGCATGCTACCAAAATAATACAATTAAAATAATACTAAACTTAAATTAATTTAAAAGTAGAATAAAATAGAAATGGGATAAAATATAAATAGAATAAAATAAAAAAGTAGAAAATAGTGTGTAAAATAATAATTAAATAAATTTAAATAAATAAAATAATAAAATAAAAATAGAAAGGCTTGATTGGCAGAAATATCACACAGTATCTGACGCTCGTTCTCTTGTTTTCCCCTTGCAGCTCATCCGACACGAGCAGGTCAAAGGTCACCCGTCAGATTCCCAGGTGAGTTAACATGCATGCATAAAAACACAGAGCTGAAATGCATTGTAAATCATTTTGCGGTTTTATTAAGGTGTGCTTGCAGCGATTTACAATTAAAGAGCCCGGATCGCTCCGTAATGCGATAAAGCCCCGGGAATAAGAGAAAACAGCTCTGCGGACGCCAATGTGTTGACATGTGTGACGAGGCTTTTGATGAGGGCGTCCGTAATCGGAATGTGCATCGAGAGGAAAAAAATAAAACAATGCATGGATCATTTGGTGAGCTCCAGCTTGAGTCGATTATTGATGTCATCTTGATCCAATTTGATGAATTTCAGAGGGTTCGCCCAGAGAAACGGCCCGTCCGGAGCAAACCGGGGTCATTTTTCCTCAGGATTTCAGTCTGATCTACATTTATTTTTGAGCAAAACATCCATCTAGATGTGCTAAGCGTATCTCTTTTAAGTTGACCTTCGTGCAGCTTTTCCCTTTGTGCGATTGCAAGCGAACGCCAAGTCTTTAGAAACGCGCCGGAGACTAAACACGAAGCAGGTTGTACCCGCGCTGATAAATCTAAAGCAAAGGCGCAGACGCGTCTCCGGAGATGCTGAGGAACGTGATTCACTCCTGTGGATGGGTCGGGCTGCATAATAAACTGGTTGCCAATTTGTTTTCTAAATTAAAATCCGTTGGTCAACCCGAGACCCTGTCCCAATTCTTTAAATCTAATTGACTTTTCTTGGCCGATTTCCTCGTTTAAAAGCGGCTTTGATCCTCCCGCTCGGATGAGGTAATGCTGCGATCTGCGCCACGCTTTCATTCGTTTTAATCTTTTTATTGAATGCCAGGCACATGCAAATAATAAACATGACAATAATCCAATATATGGTGTAAAAATATTAAACAAATGCAACAAATAGGAAAAGAAAATGCACAGTGAAACTCATAAAATAACAGTACAAAAGAAAATGATATAAACTGGAAAAAGAACAGGTATGAGATGCTATAATCAAACAAAGATTAACAATAAAGGCCACGTTTGGTGGTTATCTTCGTCTATTAACATAAAACACATCTGAAGTTTCATCCCTAAAAATATTCCATATCTACCCAAAACATCTTGCTATAAATGCTATTAAAAAATACGTGGACAATATTTTCTTTCTCAGTCCCACAGAAATCTCAGCGATCGCTGCCATGTTGTTTTATTATTATTTTATTTTATTTATTTATTTTATTGAATGCCAGTCAGATACAAATAATAAACATGACAATAATCCAATATGTAGTGTAAAAATATTAAACAAATATAGACTACAACAACTAGGAAAAGAAAATGCACAGTCTAAAATAATTATACAAGTAAAAAAGAAAGAAAGAAAATGATATAAACATAAAAAAGAACAGGTATGAGTATATTATAAATATTGCTTCAAGTCAATATATTTTTTTAATATCTATCTGAAGTAACAAAAAGTTGGGTTTTCCTTTAGCCCATTTATGTTTATGTGTATGGCATTTCCCCATAATCAAAGATTAACAATAAAGGTGGTAATCTTTGTCTATTAAAATAAAAAAAAATCATATTTTTCAGAAAAAGTAAACTTACATCCCTACAAAGAAAACATTGCAAATATACCCAAAAACATCTTGCTATTATAAATGCAATTAAAAAAATTAAGTGGATTTTTTTTTTCTCACACATTTTCATTCTCAGTCCCACAGAAATCGATGACGTTTGTGTTCACTTTGAAGAGCTGAAAGAAGAGAGACACTTCTGCATTAACCCCTTCGCTGTCACCCCCCTTTTTGAGAATGGGGGTTAAAATGCACTATTCAAAATTGTAATTCAAGAATGCTTTGGAATATATATCTAAATTTGGTCTTGTTTTAAAGGAAACACTCAGCAGATTATTGCTGAAGTGAAAACACTTAAAAAAATGAAAGTATGAAAAAGTTATGGAAGTTTAAATTTACAGTAAATCAAATACACTGTACTATATATTTTTTATTTTATATAAAATATATATTTTACAAAATATTTTTTACTATAAAATTACTATAAAATCAAAGCCATATATCTAACCAAGTAATGTTCCAAATTTGAAGTTAATTGAAGTTCCCATGAGATTTTGTTTAGGTGCAGTACCAAAAATAGCCACCGGGTGACATGCATTCCATTGAATTTAGTTGTATACATTCTGCCTTAACAAATTAATAAATTTCTGTCCAAATATCAATTCTGTCACAAAATTTGGAACCTTGAGATTCGGACCTTTCTGACAATATGTGTTTTGTCAAGATTAGAAAAGGTTTTGATCATAAATTATGAGATATAATGATGCCCAAAAGGGGAGGAGCCTGATAAAATATTTTAGAGTACCGTTTCTATGGTAACGCACCGTTCAATTTCAAAAACGGTTTTCACAGGATGAATTCTGAGTTTGTAAGCTTTCAAATGATACCATATGTGATATAATAAAAAAAGGCGATAAAAAAGATAATTTGATATTTTAGAGGATAATATACATATTATACTTTTTAGAGGATAATATTATATTATAATTTTTTATTGAAAAATACTAGATTATATGTTTGATTATGAACTTTTAGCATGAAAACCAAAGTTTCAATTATTAAAGGTGTGTGCGTCAACTTTTTGTGACAAAGGTCAGAACTCCTGTTATGATGCAGATGTTTTTGAGGTGCACTCTTGTCAAAAAATCATCGGTTACTCTTCCTACATAATGTGTAGCAAAAAACAGCAGTCAAATATCTATTTAGCAGTCTTAGACCTTTCCAGTGACATATAGTTTGTCATAATTAGATTAGGATTTAATAGTAATATAGCGAAGTAAAGTTAGATCTCCCGTATACGGGATGGTGACACGAGCACTCTTTGCTCTCTGATATTTTGACACAAACTCTCACTGATACGACGATCTAAACGTGAATCACAGAGAAACGGCTTGGATTTAATGCTCAATTAATGTAACATTTTTTTCATTTATTCATTTATGTATTCTCTTTTCATGGAAATGCAACACGAAATGCCACAACAGCAATTTAACAAATCCAACAAACACAATAAAAATACATTCCATGACAATAAGAACAGGAGTAGGATGAAGAAGAAAAATCTTATAAACTCCTACCCCATTCTTATAATAAAAATAGAATTACAAATTAGATGGCCTCATCGACATGACAAAAGATAACAACAACAAAAAATAACAAAATAGCCCAGACCAGATATAATCTACTTTCAATTTTAGACAAACAAAAACAACAATGATGCAATGACAACTCTAGCAACAGAAACAACAACGAGACCAATCATTGTTGATATAATTTATCAATTTTCACATTCATCTTTATATAAATAAATCTTTATACTTGTATTTAAATTGTAGAATATTGGAACAACATTTTAGATCATTTTCTAGAAAATTCCATCTTTTCACACCAGAAACTGAAACATCATTTAATATGCATAGTTTTAGAGATGCAGATATTCATAAATGCTTTACAATAAATCAAACATGCATTATTGCATATGATATTTATATTGATTT
Organism: Tiaroga cobitis; assembly: GCA_030578255.1. Classification (NCBI taxonomy): domain Eukaryota; kingdom Metazoa; phylum Chordata; class Actinopteri; order Cypriniformes; family Leuciscidae; genus Tiaroga; species Tiaroga cobitis. Next base: position 52,753,027 of record CM060592.1, on the reverse strand, counting down.
TTAATGCTTTTAATAGAAGTCTCTTCTGCTCACCAATGCTGCAATTATTTTGTGTAATATTATTCCAATGTAAATCATGTGAATATACAGTAATGTGTCATTTATTCCTGTGATCAAAGCATCATTACTCCAGTCTTCAGTGTCACATGATCCTTCAGAAATCACTCTAATATGAGGATCTGATGCTCAAGAAACATTATGATTATTATCAGTGATTTTTTGATGAACAGAAAGTTCAAAACAACAGCATTTATTGTAAATACTAAAGACATTTATAAGGTTGCAAAAAGATTCTGTTACTTTTGATCAATTTAATACATCGTGGCTGAATAAAAGTCTTAATTTCTTTAAATTCTTTAAAAAAAAAAAATCTTACTGACCCAAAACTTTTAAATGTTGGTGTTTAATGTTACAAAAGCTTCCCATTTCAGATAAATGCTGTTCTTTTGAACTTTCTATTCATCAAAGAATCCTGAAAAATAAAATTACAACACTGATAATAATCATAAATGTTTCTTGAGCATCAGATCATCATATTAGAGTGATTTCTGAAGGATCATGTGACACTGAAGACTGGAGTAATGATGCTGAACATTCAGCTTTGATCACAGGAATAAATTACACTTTACTGTATATTCACATAGAAAACAGCTGATTTACATTACAATAATATTTCAGAATTTTTACTGTATTTTTGATCAAATGAATGCAGCTTTGGTGACAAAAACATTCAATGTGTATTTCTCTGAACAATCAGTTTTCATAAGGTTCATTTATAATTTATTTGAGTATTTTTAACGAGTCAAACTTTCACTGTACAGTGCATTTAATCAGTTTTGGGATAAGCATGCTCTGAGTGAGTGAAACAGTGTTAAACAGGGAAACGTTGACAGGACGCGATAGAGAGTCGAGCACCGAGAGCCGCAGGAAACCAGTGTTTCTACAAGCGTTTCCGCATTTCAGACACAATAGCCGTCATCGGCCGGCTCTCTCGGCTGCACGAGCGCAGATCTCTCCGGAACAACATTACCAGCGCTTACACAGAAGAAGAAATGCTCATTTATAATGTGTGTGTCAATGCTATACTTTACAGGTGGAACTCGAAAAATGAGAATATCGTGCATTTATTTCAGTAATTCAACTTAAAAGGTGAAACTAATATATTATATAGACTCATTACATGCAAAGTGAGATATTTCAAGCCTTTATTTGTTATAATTTTGATGATTATGGCGTACAGCTTATGAAAACACCAAAGTCAAAATTAGAATATTGTGAAAAGGTTTTAATAAGCTGTAAGCCATAATCATCAAAATTATAACAAATAAAGGCTTGAAATATCTCACTTTGCATGTAATGAGTCTATATAATATATTAGTGATTTGATTCGAGAAATATGTGGAATGTTAGATTTTTTTTTCTAAGTTCAATTGTCAAACTACTGGATCATTTAGATGAAAGTAAAAAAAATATTTTAATAATGTAATATATAAATATTATATAATAATATAAATGTGTGTGGTGTGTATATATATATATATATATATATATATATATATATATATATATTTATATATATTTCTTATTACTATTTTTGATTAGTTTTTTTTAATACAGGTCTCTCAGGAAGACACATTACGACAAGTGTTCAGACTAAATAGAGTTCTGCTAATCTAAGAAGGAAAGACAAATAAATGTCTATGTGGGTGTCTGAGTGAGTGAGTGTGTGTGTGTGTGTGTGTGTGTGTGTGTGTGTGTGTGTAAAACCCCCTCAGATTCACCAAGTTCATCGAGTGAGATTCAGAGCCAGTTACAGTAACAGTGAAACAGAAGCATCAGCACACACACACACACACAGACCGACACTCACGCACGCACACACACTCACACACACTTTCACACTCGCCTGCAAACCTAAACTCTCAAGAATGAATTCCTTCCTCCGGCTTTTAGCACCTGCTTCTGGGAGTCACTGGAGGTGCGTGTGTGTGTCTGTGTGTGTGTGTGTGTGTGTGTGTGTGGGAATGAGGGGTGTTTAGTAACACCTGGGTGGGCTCGAGCTGCAGCTGCTGTGAATCCACACGCCGATCCTTTACATTTACATTTAATCTATTTAAACCCTGTTATGAAAACACATGCGTACAGTGAACTCACTCTAACCAAATGTTGACGAATTTCCTAATTAGCCCATAAACGAAGCGATTAATCGTGCCCTCACAGTCACTGACTACTGGTGTGAAAGTGCACTTGTTGCTGACATTCAAGACTTTATTTTCATGGTACTGACAAGACCGACATTTCATGATAGTATCTTTTTGTTACTTATTTTTAGTGACTACAGGATGAATTTCTAGCCTACTGAATTGGATAGAACTATTTTTATTGATAATGCATATGCATGCTCAATATTGAATGAAATACTGTATATCTATAGTCAACATTTCTTTATTGTCATTGGTTACACTTTATTTCTATAGTCCACTTTAGAGATTCTACTCACTAGAAGTAACTTTGCAACTACATGTCAATTAACTCTCATTAGAGTAGAGTAGAGTAGAGTAGAGTAGAGTAGAGTAGAGTAGAGTAGAGTAGAGTAGAGTAGAGTAGAGTAGAGTAGAGTAGAGTAGAGTAGAGTAGAGTAGAGTAGAGTAGAGTAGAGTAGAGTAGAGTAGAGTAGAGTAGAGTAGAGTAGAGTAGAGCTATAGTATTGTAGAGTATTAGTAGACTGTTAAGTTGGTGGAATAAGTTGACATGTACTAAGTTACTTAAAGTGAGTAGAATTTCTATAGTGGACTATAGAAATAAAGTGTAAAAATTATTGTTGGCTAAAAATAAAACCATAAAAATGTTTTACTTGAAACAAATTAAATGTTAACTGAGATATTAAAATTTAAGTAGTAAAATAAAACAAACTGAAATAAAAATGAAGATCTACTTGGGCTGTGACGAGATCTTGTGCCATGAGATATTAAAGTCCCCCTGTAGTCAATAATTTTACCCCTTAAAACTCATCTTTAATCACTAAAATTACATATTTAAAAATAATGTCCTTGAAAAAAAATTCTTAATGCCTTAAAATATCTTGAATGTAACTCCACACCCTTGCCTCATTTAGTATGCGTGGTTCTATAATATGCAAATGACCCCCGCCTCCACAAAAATCCAGCTTTTAATGTAGTTTGTGTCTATGTGGTGTTTTTAATACGCTTTAAGACACACCGTGTGTAAGTTCATAAGTCGACAGCATTGCTGAGTATTTTCTGCTTAAAACTGCAGTGAACCAAAGACAGTCTCAAACACACGGTTTGAAATCGCTGGTGTTTCTGACGTCACAAACGACCTTGTAACCAATCAGATAAACGTGTGATTAGGGCTTTAGACATATAAATAAATGTAAACAAATATATATATTAGGGCTGTCAGTTAAACGCGTTATTAACGGCGTTAACGCAAACCCATTTTAACGGCGTCAATTTTTTTATCGCGCGATTAACGGTCTTTTTGTCCTAGCAAACCTTGTAGTTTTTTTTCATATGCTGTTACAACAGGACGCGGCATGCACGTCGCTGCGCTATGAAACACATTCGTTTCAATGGCTTGCGCCGCGCGAGGGCGTTTTGTTGCTTCGTTGACCAAAGCGCAAGCGGATCTAGCTAGACCGGAAACAAAACAACAGGCACGCCGCACACACTCGTTTGGGCTTGCGAGCCGGCCAAATAGTTGGTTAACGTTACGCTTTGAGTGGATGACGAGCGCGAGACGCCGAAATGGATGCCAATAAGATTCTGAATGGAAAGTTTACTTTTAAAAAGTTGCCAAATGGTTCCATTGACGAGACCAAAGTGATCTGTGTGTTTTGTCGTTGTGAACTGAGCTATCATCATCGCAGCGCGTCCAGTCTGAAATACCGCTTGATGGCCAAGCACACACACACACACACACACACACACACACAGCTGATGCAAATTCTCTGCCCCCTCGTCAAAATCAGGACCTCGTCAGTATTTCTTTCGCCCTTTTATTGATGGACAGTGTTACATTGAGAGATTATTTGCTCCAAGTGAGAATTTTTTATTGTGAATTTGAACACAGTATATGCCAATGTTGTTTTCAATAAAAACATTTGCACAAAACAAGCCGATCCACTTTTCCATGTTGATAAGAGCATTAAAATGAGAAAAAATAATGGGACAAAAAGAAATCAAGAGACATTTAGAATAGATAAAAATGTGCGATTAATCGCGAGTTAACTATGACATAGTCTCGCGTAGTCAGACTGACGGCTGAAGGTCTGGAATTCATAGCAGCTTTCTTTGGCCAAGGCCCGCCCATAAGGCCGTTTGACCGACATGTAAAACAACCAATTACAGTTCGTTTCGTTCAGCGTCACGTTTCGGTGCGTGGAAATGTCCCCACAACAACAGACCTGCGTGCAACAAGTCAGTCAGCATAGAAAATCAAAGAAAGAGAAGAAAACTTCAAGAGTCTTTCCCGTGAACCTCGCATACTTTTGAGAATTCTACGTTTAGCTGATCTTGATAAATGCTCATTGTCACTCATGTAAACACAACAGTTTTTCTTCCGCAATCACACGTCTGCGCTTTGTTTCCCGGCGGACCGAAAATAAACGCGACACTCGCGCCCCCCGGAAATCCGATAAAATTCAACCGATCAGATGACGACTTCGACATTCCTGAAGTGTTTCCAGTTAAGTGTACCATATGCATCAGACGTTTAGCCAACGCTCCGTGGGCGTGACGTCTGAGGCTGAGACTAACTATGACATTAATGTGATTAATCGCGATTAAATATTTTAATCGTTTGACAGCACTAATATATATATATATATATTAAACAAATATAGACTACAACAAATAGACTACAACAAATACAAATGCTGCCTTGGCAATAAAGTTGAAGCACTAAAATTGTTAAAAAATTATCAATGAAAACTACATAGACCTGATAAAAAAAAAAAAAAACAATAACAAATAAAATCAAACTCAATATGGTAGAAAATCATCCTGGAGTCTCTAACAAAAACATATCTACGGAAGAGGATTAGGGCCAAGCAATAATAAAAAAATAAAACCATATGGAGATTAAAGTCATTATAATGCGAAATTAAACTCGTTAAATTTAGAGAAAAAAAAGTCGAAATACAATCTTGAGAATAAACTCATTAAATATCGAGAATGAAGTCGTTGTTTCGAGAAAGAAATCGTTAAATTTCGAGAATAAACACGACTTTTATTCTCAAAATTGTATTTCGACTTTTTTTTCTCAAATTTTAACGAGTTTAATTTCGCATTATAATGACTTTAATCTCGAGATGGTTTTTATTTTTTTATTATTGCTTGGCCCTAATCCTCTTCCGTACATAGCAGGGGTTTTTTTTAGGGTTTGGAAATGCAAATTTAATCGTGCTGCAGGTGTTTATTTATTTATTTATTTGCAGTTAATAATTTTAGTGCTTCACCCTTCATATTCTGTTTTATTTCCGCTATATTTCAATATTTAAGTCAATATTAATATAGAATAAAAGTTTTATTTTATTCTATTAAAACACTGTTGTATAACTCCCCGTGGGAGTTGGTATAGGGAGCGGCGACTGCTAACTCTTCTTTGTTACTTCTTTGCATGCTTGCATTTCTCAAAAAAACAGTGTAGTAGCACCCGTTATGTTTTAGTAGTTAAAGGGTTAGTTCACCCAAAAATGTAAATTAAGTCATTAATTACTCACCCCCATGCTGTACCAACCCCGTAAGACCTTTGTTCGTCTTCGGAACACAAATGAAGATATTTATGATTAAATCTGAGAGGTTGATCACTGCTCCATAGGCTCCCTAAGGGAATGACACCGGACGGCCCAGAAAGTCAATGAAGAAAATGTTTAAATATTCCATGTCACAACAGTGGCTCAACTATAAGTTTATCAAGCGACGAGAATACTTTTTGTGCGAAAAAACAAACAAAAATAACGCCTTTATTCGACTATTCCTTTTCTTCCTTGTAGGCCTGAAACGAGACTTCGAGAGATTTCCACGACGCACGCGCGAGAACTGCGATCTCCTTCAACTACTTCAGTTCAGTTCTCGCGCATGCGTCGTGGAAATCTCTTGAAGTCTCGTTTCAGGCCTACAAGGAAGAAAAGGAATAGTCGAATAAAGGCGTTATTTTTGTTTGTTTTTTCGCACAAAAAGTATTCTCGTCGCTTGATAAACTTATAGTTGAGCCACTGTAGGCACATGGAATATTTAAACATTTTCTTTAATGACTTTCTGGGCCGTCCGGATTCAATCCCTTAGGGAGCCTATGTAGCAGTCATCCACCTCTCACATTTAATCATAAATATCTTCATTTGTGTTCCGAAGACGAACGAAAGTCTTACGGGGTTGGTACAGCATGGGGGTGAGTAATTAATGACTTAATTTTCATTTTTGGGTGAATTAACCCTTTAACCCTCTTCAAACAGTTTCTGCTTGATGTTTTGCAGTATTTGAAGTGTTTCGTACTCCTCCACCTCTAAATAGCAGCGTATCTTGCTGCTGATCTGGTGACCCGATGAGGGGAAGCCCGAGATGCCCGACGCAGAGACCAGGACAATCTGCCATCTGGAAGCCTGTCACGAATACCAGCATGTGTGTGTAGCAGCTCACACACACCTCACACACACCTCCAGCCCTTATCGCCTGCATCGCATCCCTCAGATAGGGAGCGCGAGAGGTGGGCGCGCTGTTGTTCATTCATTCGCGCGCTCTGATTGGTTGGTACTCGAGCTCTGAGTGAGTTTCACCGCTGTGGTGCGTCTGGGGGATTTCCTCAGGTCACAGAGAGGCTGGATGTTGTTGTCTCGCTGTCTATATAAGAAAAACTCACTGAAAGAGTGCCATTAATATCTTAATTTAGCTTTTATTTTTTATTTCTTTGAAAACTGCTATTTAGGTTTAAAAAAAAGTGTTATTTATTTACAGGTGAAATGCGAAAAATTAGAATATCATGCAAAAGTTCAGTAATTTAACTTAAAAGGTGAAACTAATATATTATATAGACTCATTACATGCAAAGTGAGATATTTCAAGCCTTTATTTGTTATAATTGTGATGATTATGGCTTACAGATATGAAAACCTTTTAACAATATTCTAATTTTGAATTTGGGGTTTTTATAAGCTGTAAACCATAATCATCAAAATTATAACAAATAAAGGCTTGAAATATCTCACTTTGCATGTAATGAGTCTATATAATATATTAGTTTCACCTTTTAAGTTGAATTACTGAACTTTTGCACAATATTCACATTTTTCAAGTTTCGCCAGTATTTGCAGTTAATGATTTTAGTGCTTCACCCTTTATATTCTGTTTTATTTCAGCTTTATTTCAGTTAACAGCAATGTTTTATATGTATATTTTATATATACAGTATATATATATATATATATAAAGCGCTAACTGAAATAAAATATTAAAAAATATATTTAGTTTAAATTGAAGCACTTAAATAAAGAATACTTAATGAACTAGAACTATTTTGACATTTTTAAATCAACTAATAACAATTGTATAAACACCAATTTTTTTAAATACTTTTAGTTTTAGTTAATGATAACAACCCTCTCTCAAAATTGAAATAAATATATATATATATATATATAATTATCATGAACTAAAAATAAAAAAACAAACAAAACAAACATTAATTGAAATTAAATACAAAAAAAATCTACTTTTTTTTTGTGGAAATGTAAGTACTAAAATAACTAAAAATAAATAAACTAACAAAAAACACAACTGTATTCACATTTTAAGATTTCCATTACACGAGAGTAGGTGTTAAAACTTCATGCTGATTTGTACTCGGCTTTCGCCAAGATAAGCAACACTAAGACGTAGCTTTACAGTAAACTATGCTTCTCCCATTTACGCTTCGTTCCATATGGTGGTGTGACTCCCCTTCTGTCCGGCGTTAACGACTGCAGTGTACTTGGCGCGTCAGCACACACGACGGCTGCAACTACAGTGTGGTCTCCCTAGTGGACCAGCACGACAACCGTCTGGATTGAGCCAAGTAGGGGACATCTCTAGGGTCTTCAAGTGGGCACCTTCCGTCCTCAGTGTTTCGTCGACTAGCCCACGACACCTCAAGAGGGCTCGACAGTGACTCTGGCGTTCCAGAGTCACCCCCCTCCGTCCCCCACTCAACTCAGCCCAGCTTACTGACCTCTACATCCCTCCTGCTGCTGAGACCTAACCACAATCTCTCCGCAACCGAACCATACGCGCCAACCCGTTTGACTAAGGCTGTCGAGCCCCACTAGTGCGTTAATGCAGTTTCAGTGGCAACGGTTCCGTATGGCATACCACCTACCGCAAAACACAATATCTGCCCAACCACCCGTCATTATATGCTTCAGATAAGTTCTTTACTGTGCGACGCAACTCTTGGCCACTGAATCCGACGTCTCTGAGGAGCCGGGTTGTAGAGTGTGCCACAAAGCCTCGACAACCCACTTCCACTGGATAAACCTGGACTCTCCATCCTCGCTGTTCTGCTTCAGTGGCCAGCTGAGCATACCGCAGTTTCTTCCTCTCATATGCCTCATCTACCTCCATGGCACTGTTAACTCTCATTTGAACAATGCGTGCTTATCCAGACCACAAAACAATATCTGGTCGTAGGTTAGTGGTGGCAATCTCAGGTGGAAAAATAAGCCGTTGATCAAGATCAGCCAGCATCTTCCAGTCCCCAGCAGCTTCCAGTTGTCCTGGGCGAGAATTGGTGTTAACACCTTTTCTTGGTGGTTGCTCGCCTGGGCGGAGGAATATTGTCTTCTGCGTGTAATGTTTTGCTAGAACAGGCGGCAACTTATTGGTCATACTACGCTTGCCTTCCAATGCTAAAGCCAAACATCGCAGTACTTGGTCATGGCGCCAAGTAAACCGACCCTGGCTAAGAGCCACCTTACATCCTGTCAAAATGTGCCTTAATGTGGCAGGTGATGAACACAAAGGACAAGAGGGATCCTCTCCTACCCATAGGTTTAGGTTCTGCGGTGATGGGAGAACACCATATGTTGACCTAATAAGGAAACTGATCATACTCTCTTCCATTGACCAAAGGTCTTGCCAGCCCATCTTGCGTTGTTCCACACTCTCCCATCTCATCCACTCTCCCTGCTTGGCCTGGGAAATGGCCTTTATACACCTCATCCTCTCCTCCTGCTTTCGCACCTCGTTGACTACCAGCTTCCTCCTTTGAGCTGGGTCTGCCTTGTGCCATTTAGGAAGAGCTAAACTGAGCCCAAAACCCCCTCTTCCATCCTGTACCTGTCCCACGATATCCCCAATTTGAAGGTCAGCCTTTGCCTCTACTACAGATTTCTTTGCCGACCACTTTCTACCAGTTTTTAACACAGGGGCTGCCTTCCTTACACATTTGTCGCGTGACTCTACTAAGGTAATTTCCAGTCTGACCTTGGAACACTTAAACTCCTCGGTTAAATCAGAGACTGGCAGCTGCAATATTCCTTTACTATAAAGTCCCACTCTGCTGAGGCAGCGTGGAACTCCCAACCATTTCCTGAAGTATGAACTTATCAACGCTTCCAGCTTATCCACTGTTGTCAAAGAAACCTCGTACACAGTCAGTGGCCACAGCAACCTCAGCAGTAGACCAAACTGAAAGCATCAGAGTTTTAGTTTGCCTGGTAGAGCACAGCTGTTTATGCTCTTCAACCCTTCCACTGCTTGTCGTCTAACTTCTCCCACTCGAACTGTGTCCTTTAGATCCCCATCGTACCATCTCCCAAGACTCTTCACTGGCTTCTCAGAAACTGTTGGTATTGCCTCACCATTAATGGAGAATGTTTTATCTACTAACTTTCCTTTAACTATCGAGATGCTCCTTGATTTAGAGGGCTTAAATTGCATTCGTGCCCATTCAATATTATCTGTTAACTTCCCCAATAACCGATTAGTGCAGGCTACTGTTGTAGTCATGGTTGTCATGTCATCCATGTATGCTCTGATTGGTGGTAGTCGCATCCCAGAAGCCAAGCGCTCTCCTCCTACTACCCATCTTGATGCCCTAATGATTACTTCCATTGCCATGGTAAAAGCCAGTGGAGAAATGGTGCATTCTGCCATTATTCCAACCTCTAAGCATTGCCATGCGTTGCTGAATTTAAATTGCAAATCTCCAAAATAGGCTTTCACTAAATTTGTTATTGACATTGGTTCTCTGAAAAAATCAAATGCTGCCCAAAGAAGCTCATGTGGCACTGAACCATATGCATTAGCCAAATCCAGGAACGTCACATGGAGCTCCTTCCTCTCCTTTTTAGCTGGCTGAATTCGTTGCCTGATAACATTGATGTGTTCTAAGCATCCTGAGAACCCTGGAATGCCCACTTTTTGAACTGAAGTGTCAATGAAGCCATTCTTTAATAGGTAGGTGGACAATGTCTGGGCAATAATGCTGAAGAAAATCTTACCTTCAACGTTTAATAGTGAAATAGGACGAAACTGACTGATGCTTGTAGCATCTTTTTCTTTAGGTATAAAGACTCCACCTGCTCTGCGCCATGGTCTAGGTACAACCTGTTTTTTCCCATGCCACTTTTATCAATTTCCACAGAATTCGCAGAACTCCTGAAGCACTCTTGTACACTCTATACGGAACTCCATTAGGCCCTGGAGATGATGAAGCCCTTGCCTTTCTCACAGCCTGCTCTACCTCTTTCCACTTAGGTGCACAGACAGGTATGATAGGTGGAATGTCTGATGGAATTGACATAGGCTCATGCCTTTTTGCATCTGTATACGTTTCCTCCAAATATCTCTCTAGCTCAACCCTAGATGCTTTTAAAGTGCCATTCTTCTCCCTCGTGAATAACTTTTTTACGAATTTGAATGGGTCTTTATAGAAATTAGCCCTCACACATTCCTTCTTTTTGTAGCGTTTCTGTAGGCGCTCAGCTCTGCGTAATGTTGCCAGCTTACCTTTTATGGCTCTTTGTAAGAGATTGAGTCCCTCCTTCTGACTTTGTTCTGCTCTTTTCCATTGCTTCCTCGGCTGTCTCCTTTCTCTAACTAACCCTTCAATTTTCTGCTGCCGTCTAGACATTCCAGGAGTAGTTTGTACTTTTTCCTTCCTTTTTTCCACCCCAAACCTCTCACTTCCATATGCGTAAATGATGTCCCCAAATTGATCCAGCTTCTTTTCAACTGCACCAGTTAATCTTTCCAATGCAAAGCATAGATCTGTGTTTACCGTGTCCCATGCAGTTTTCTCACAAGCTCTTGGCCATCTAACTCCAGGCCTATGCCCGTTGAGGTTCTTTTCTCTCTTATGCTGGTTAGTCTGACCGGGTTCACAAGTATGAATATGTTCATCACTAACTGTGCAAGCCCTCCTCTCCTCTATGACAGGGGTGCTGATATCCTGCGAGCTGTGGTTTGCTTCCTGTCGCTGGATTTCATTCGACTGACTTGACTGACTTCGTAAGAAGTACTGATCAATGCGAGGCCCTTGTCCCTTATCCCTCAAGCATTTAATTTTCCCTTGATGAACCTTCAAACCCCTGACCGTTGTCGCCTTGCTCCAGCCACAGACACAAACTTGGAGTTCAATGACTTTACTAACTGCAGATCTTGAACTAGTCTTACTCTCCATACTCATATCAGTTTCCATTCCTAAGTTGTTAACCATGTTGTGTCTGTGGCTGGAGCCAGGCGACAACGGTCAGGGGTTTGAAGTTTTTCATCAAGGGAAAATGAAATGCTTGAGGGAGAAGGGACAAGCGCCTCGCATTGATCAGTAATGACTTGACTGACTTCGTAAGAAGTACTGATCAATGCAAGGCCCTTGTCCCTTCTCCCTCAAGCATTTAATTTTCCCTTGATGAACCTTCAAACCCCTGACCGTTGTCGCCTTGCTCCACCCACAGACACAAACTTGGAGTTCAGTGACTTTACTAACTGCAGATCTTGAACTAGTCTTACTCTCCATACTCATATCCGCTTCCATTCCTAAGTCGTTAACCATGTTGTCCGACATTGAGTCATCTTCCGCCCCCGCTCTTGCAGACTCTAGGGGTATTTTTCTCTTTAATTTCTCAGAAGCCTTGGGCGGGTGTCTCCAGCATCCTGTAAACACGGAGCTGGATACTGCCGACAAGGGTAGCTAACCCTTACCAGCCCCATTGGGGTCTCTTTCCTTCTGTCAGCTGTCTCTCCAAGCTGTCACAAGGTCTTTCCCTTGTTGCCAGCAGCACTATTCACCACAGTCACTGGACGTATCCAGATCTTTATGATTTCCATTACACGAGAGTTGAAAAACTAATAAAAATGCAAAAACAACAAAATTACTAAAAAATAAATAGTTAAAAAAAAAACAATTATCCAATTTAAAATATTTAACAAAAACTATAATAATATCTCAAATGCCACGTGAAGCTCAGACTGCTTCTATGTGTTACAAATCAATGCTCAGTGTAACTGCAGATACCTGTAACAACCTGAAAACAATATGGCAGAAGGATTTGGGGATTAATATCTATGATAATGACTGGCGGTACATACTATCTAATGTGGGTAAGAACATACGGGAAGCTAGGGGGAAATTCATTCAATACAAAATAATACACAGATATTATTATATACCATCTAGGCTTTACAGGATGGGGATAGCTGGAAATAATCTGTGTTGGAAATGTAATGAAGAAGAGGGTACTTATTTACATATGATTTGGGAATGTCCTTTAGTTCACCCATTCTGGTGTAAAATTCTGCCAGTACTTGAAGAGTGGATGGGGTCTAATTTACCTGTGGAACCACGATTATGCCTTCTTGGAGATAAATCAGTGATACCCAACATAGCAAAAAATAAATTTACCCTTATTTAGAGTGGCTGTATTACAGCTGCCAGGATGATTTTACGCAATTGGAAATGACCCAAAACCCCAGACCTAAAAGACTGGGTTGATGGGATGATTGAAATTGCTTCATTGCTTCATGTTGGGGAGACTGCATAATGAGGGAGAAATTAAAAAAACATGGGATCATTTTTGGCAGCATATAAAAATGGTGTAAAAAGGACTGCTTAATTGTTTAACATGTGTTTTTGTTTTGGTTGTATTCCACTGATGGGGACTAATGGCTGAGTGTGTAATTGCAAAGGTGATTGCTGAATAGTGTGGTGATGTACTATGATGTTTTGACTGTTGAACAATAAAAAAAAGTTGAATTACAAAAAAATAATATCTCAAATATATCTATTATAATATCTCTAATGATATGTTAACTAGTTCTTCTCCTCATCCATCTTGGCTTAATTTTTATTTTTTTGTGTGTGTTGTTGCAGTGCATTCTGGGATTGCCTTCTCTCTGAACAACTCGTACAGTAGCTCTCGGCACATCATACAGTTTACAAACATTAAATGTACACATCATACAATCTTGGGCCAAAAGACAAACGCACATGGAGGGGCTCAGCAACAGCGATCGTGTGTGTGTGTGTGTGTGTTGATCTAGACCACGGCTCTTCGGCTGAGATCGTGTGCCTCATTTCTCGGGCAGGTTTGAACAGGTTTACTGGGACATTCCTCTGGTTATCTGCTCTCAGCGGGACAGTTATCTCTGCACATCTCGCTGTCTTCGAGTCTGTCTGAGTCTCTTCTCAATGCTTTCCCTGTTTCAGCTGGCAACGCCAATGTCAGGGGTTCGATTCCCAGGGAAAGCAAGAACTGATGAGAATGTATACGTGTGCATTGAAATGCAATGAAAGTCGCTTTATAAAAGCGTCTGTCAAATGCATAAATGTAGCTAACAGGAAAATCTGCTCTAGTAGAGCCACAAAAGAACACAATTAGAATTTAAAATTAAAGTCATTATTTAATATTTATGGAATATTGCCGTTTTTTTTTTCTTCTAAATGATTTATCCGTGCACATCATTTTTTTTATTCTAATTCCTGTCTCGTAATCTTGAATCAGAATCAGTTCCTCTTGCAGCATCTCTCTCTTCTCTGATGATGTGGGCGGGGCTTTAACCTGTCACTCACATGAGATCAGCCAATAGCAAACCACAACAATCCAATCAATTCCTCGCAGACACAATCAAGCCCCGCCCACATTTGTTATTGTTCCAGAAGCGTTTCACTCGGGTATACGACACAATAGAAAACTTAAATTTCACGACGACTTAAAGCATGTAGAATTACATTGAATTAAAATTTAAAGAAATCAAGATTACTGCCACAAGACATGAATGAGAACTTTGAATGAGAACTTGAGAAAATGTTGCCGGAAGTTTTCAAGGATTTAAAGGCCCTACAAACCTTAATTTATATATATCCTTCTTTATATATAACAAGTTTATAATTGACCAGAATCTGTTGAATTCCTCTGAATTGTCATTTCCGATTTGAATTCTTTTTAAACATTCAGTTCAAATTCCAATTCATGAATTGAAATGGAGACAATCGTTAAATTCTGAATTTTGCTTTAGCAACAACAATCTACAGGTGAAGCTAAAAAAATGAAAATATGGTGCAAAAGTTCATTTATTTCAGTAATCAACTTAAAAGGTGAAACTAATATATTATATAGACTCATTACATGCAAAGTGAGATATTTCAAGCCTTTATTTGTTATAATTTTGATGATTATGGCTCACAGCTTATGAAAACCCCAAATTCAAAATTAGAATATTGTGAAAAGGTTTTCATATCTGTAAGCCATAATCATCACAATTATAACAAATAAAGGCATGAAATATCTCACTTTGCATGTAATGAGTCTATATAAAATATTAGTTTCACCTTTTAAGTTGAATTACTGAAATAAATGAACTTTTGCACATGTATTTGCCTGTATTTTGTAATTAGATCCACGTTTGTATTGTCCATCAGACAAATCTCTGGTCTTCTAGAATATGTTTTATGTTTTGCTTCCTTTGAAACAAAGAGCGCCACTTGTTTTACAGTCATATTTACCGGCTCCTCAGTAACTATCAGAGCTAAGCGATCTCTACACATGCTATCTGGAGAATCCTCAGTCTGTGAGTAAGAGATTCACACTGATGATGTCTGAGATCCTGGAAGTACAAGCATGCAGCATTATTCATCTGAAAGGATATATATATATATATATATATATATATATATATATATATATATATATTTGAGGTACTCAACTCAACTGACTGCAACTTAAAAGGTTATCTCACCCAAAAACTCATTTACTCATCCAAACTAAGACTTTTGTTAAAGGGGTCATGACATGTTTTTTGGTTTTGTTTTATTATGTTCCCTTATGTGCAATTATAGTATTACTATAGTTTTTTGTACAAAAAACTTTAAAAATGTAGTTATGACCTTTTCCCACCCTGTGATTCAAACAGTCTGTTTTGGAGGTGTTTCCCCTTTAAGAGTTCAGTGTTAACGCCCATTGTTATGATTGGCTAACGTCAGTGCTGCTTATGCATAAATTATTAACGTTAATCATTATCACATGTAGGCTACACAATTCTCCACAAAGTGAAACTTCGGTCTTCCGATCTTTTACCATTGTATCAATTCTCAATTGATTTTGATTCATATGCGCGAGGGAGAGCAAGAGAGTTTGAAGGCGCGCGCGCGGCCGGGGCTCTCTCTCTCTCTCTCTCCTATAGTATCCAGCTGCAGACCCGCAGCACCACCAGTTTCAGAACCCCAGCGCCAGAACCGAAAGTAAGAGGCGGAGCTCGTTCTAACACCAGCGCCAGGACCTGAAGTGAGGGGCGGAGCTTACGTTCTAAACCGAGTAACGCCACCTAACGTTTTGGAGCGTAATTTGCTTAGACACGAAACGGCATTATTACACACGAAACGTCATACTTTATACGTATTATAATGATGCATTAAGGTATAGTACAATACGCATTTTAAAACATTAATTTTGTGTAGGCCTAATATAATTGTATATAGTTATCCGTTTCATTGTATTATTACTTCCTGATCATGATGGTGAAAAATAATGCTTGAAACTTATGGGCATTTTATATAAAATATACTTTATTTCACAAGAACATGTGCAGCATGCATTTTTCTTTATGTAAAATAATGTCAAAAATCTAAAAAAGAGAGAAAAATCGGCATTGTTTTAAAAGAAACAATAAAAATGTAGGCTACCGTAAAACTTCAAATAATAGCCGAGTCCCAAATAGACGATTGTCTCTTTTACACGCCTGGTGTGGCTGCAGGTTTGGGTAAATAAAGGCCGGTCTCAAATAGAGGTCGGGTCTGTTTTTTAGTTTCAGGTTGTATTTAATCTTCTAAAACCCGTCAGATCGTCCGCTTTTTGGCGGCCGCCAAAGCAAATTTGTGTCCCGCCAAAGCCCATAGAGTGCCGAAGTTACGACGTCACTCTGTAGGCCAACACGCGGAAGTGAGTTAGCATTTTAGCACTCCCGGTTCCCTCGCTCTAAAGTCTATGGGATTTTTGAATGGGTTTTTGCTAAATCGCCTGAAATAAGGTCTGTGGTGAACAAAGCCTCTAAATATTTTCACGTTTTGATCTATGACATAGAACACACAGTTATAACCTGCTTGTGGTTTTTTAAACTTTATTGTGTCTGCTTGTGTTTTTTAAAAACTTTATATAGGCTTCAAAATGTATACATTTTGGATTAACTTGTAAAGATTATCTTGATAGACAAAACGTGTAAGGGTCACAACTCTTTGTTAAACACAGATCTTATTTTTTGCGATTTTCCAAAAGTCTATGGGGAAAATGCATAGCTTTTCGATCGAGGGAACCCATGCGCCGCTAGCTTCCGAGTTGTCCTACAAAGTGACGTCATCACTTCGGCACTCTATTTTGATCGGTGAGTGATGTAGAATAGAATGACTGCTGCGCATGACAGGGCGCGTAACGAGCAGAGAGAGAGAGAGAGAGAGAGAGCCCCGGCCGCGCGCGCGCACTCTCACGTCTTCAAACAACACGAGTGAGTTATAGTTCATACAACGAGCAGTGAAATGTAAGTCTGGTATTACTATAGACTCACTGTGTAAAAAAAATAACCTAAATATTATTTAAAAGATGCAACAATTTTAAATATTTTTAAATACTTGCAAAAATAACCATATTGTGTCATTGTCAATACCGGTAATTCCGCCCCTCCCTCACTTCCGGTTTTGGCGCTGGGGTTCTGAAACTGGTGGTGCTGCGGGTCTGCAGCTGGATCTCTCTCTCTCTCTCTCTCTCTCTCTCTCTCTCTCTCAGTAACATGCGCCCTGTCACACTCATCTACATCACTCACCGAACAAATAAGGCTTTGGCGGGCTGCATATGCTGCAAATAAACTGCATCCAACTGCTTTCCCTGGCGTCTGGATCGTTCGGCAGCAGGTTTGTTAGTCCACAGCCAGGAACAGCACATCTGTGTGGCGTAAACTGACCCCCTCGCTGCACTTCAACGCATGCGATGATGTCAAATGAGGCGTAGTTGATAGAAGTTGTTAGAGTTGAGGTAGAGATCTTCAAAACACAAATGACGATATTTTAATGAAATCTGAGAGATTTACGTCCCTCCATTGACAGTTTACGCAACTACCACCTTGTTGCTTGACAACTGATGAGAATTTCTTCATTTTTGTGTGAACTAACCCTTTAACTGGACCGATTTACTCGATTATCCATACATCATTTCTTTAGAAAAAATAATGTGAGGATCAAATATGATCCATCAAGCTTTTGAGGAAGGTTTATTTGTTCATTCCTCAATCATCGTTGTGTTGCTTTGCACTATATGTTTTAAAACCAGAGAGCTTTGATCATAAAACTATTAATGCTGGGCAACAATTAATCACATCCAAAATAAAAGTTTGTGTTTACATAATATAGGTGTGTGTGTGTGCTGTGTATGATTATTTTGTATATATAAATACACATGCCATGCATGTATATATTTAAGAAAAATGTGTTCTTTTTATATAATATATAATGTGTGTGTATATATATATATATATATATATATATACAGTATATATACTGTATATATGTATATGGAAATATTTCTTAAATGTATACATGCATGTGTGTGTATTTACATAATACAAAATGACAAACTTTTATTTCGGATGTGATTAATCGTCGACCAGCACTAAAAACTATGCATTTATATATCATCTTTCTAAGAGATATTATTAGCAGATATTGATATTTATATGCATTTTATGTAAGTCTGCTATACTGTTATAAAGAACTCATTGATATCTTGTACCGTTTTTTTGTTTTTATTCAAAAGAAAAAGTCAAGCGCTTTGACCGGATGTGTGTCTCTGTACGTCTGTGTGTTCTTCTCTTCGACACCTAAAGCCTGTGCCGTTCACCCTCATCTGTGCGCGACGGGCCGGTGTCACAGGATCGGTTCTGCCGGGCTGTTTTCAACAATACGCCAGCACACCTGCAGGTCTGGGGTCGAGTCTGAGTCTCAGTCCTCATAGGTGCGGGCCGCTAATCTTTCACTTTTGTGAATTATTCATATTTTAGATAAGTAAAGTTCGTTGGGACAAACTTTGATTTTGGCTCGGCAAAGCCCATTTGAAAGTTTTGTAAGCTTTAAATTTAGTGAAGTGGAAAGAGAATAAGACATTGCTAGGATAAATTAGCATGTTTTCGCACATTGCTAACATGAATTAGCAGATTTGAGCACACATTGCTAACATGAATTTTTATGTTGCTAGCATGTTTTAGCATGAATTAGCATGTTTAACATGTTTAAGCATTTTGTTAAGCAAGTGTTTAATCATGTTAGCAATGTGCCAACATGATGCTAGCATTCTTTGCAAACGGTAAACATGAATTAGTACACAGCTAACATTAATTAGCATGTTGCTACCATGTTTAACTCATTGCTAGCATGAATTGGCATTTTGTTAGCATGAATTAACAGGTTTTACCACATTTTTAACACAAATTATATTTGCTAACATGATTACGCATGTTGCTTGCATGATTTAACACTTTGCTAACATGAATTGGCATTTTTCTAACATGAATTAGCAGGTTTTACCACATTGCTAACATTATTGATCATGTTGCTAGCGTGTTTTAGCACATTGTTAGCATAAATTTAAATTTTTTTTAGCATGTTGCTAGCATGGTAATTCATTGCTAGCAAAGTTTTCAATCATGCTACCAATGTGTTAACATGATGCTAGCAATGTGTCAACATGAATAATCATGATTTTAACATGAATTAGCACAACTGTGTAATAAAATGGTTAGCTTAACTTAACTAGTATGAATTACCATGTTGCTTTTCATTCAAAAGAAAAAGTCATGCGCTTTTGACCGGATGTGAGACTTTACTGTTACATTATACTGTGTGTGTTGTGTGACCAGACATGAAGCTGTCTGTGTGTTCTTCTCTTCGACACCTAAAGCCCGTGCCGTTCACCCTCATCTGTGCGCGACGGGCCGGTGTCACAGGATCGGTTCTGCCGGGCTGTTTTCAACAATACGCCAGCACACCTGCAGGTCTGGGGTCGGGGGTCGAGTGTGAGTCTCAGTCCTCACAGGTGCGGGCCGCTATTGAAACCTCACCTGTCACTCACCTGCCGCCTTTGATTTTAGCCAGCGCTTCCAACGCTTCCTGCGCTAGCTTAACATTCCTGCGCGAGGCCTCGCATGAGCGAAACGTTAAAAGGCAAACGCAAGCTCGAGGGCAACGAGACTGTCAGCGTCTGGTTTGATGCAATGATGCCGTAACTCTTTAGAGATTAGGCAGAGTTTGGATAATAGTTTTGCTGAGTGCTGCTGGTTCACTTGTGTTGTGTTTCTATGGGTTTGTGTGCTAAACTGTGACTCAAGTCACCTTTATTTCTATTGTTCAGAGGACAATAGTGTTATTTAGATCAATTACACTGCACAAAATGCTTTTCTTACTTAGTATTTTTGTCTTGTTTCCAGTCCAAATATCTAAAAACTCTTAAATCAAGACGCATTAACTAGAGGAGTAAAATGCCATAAGATATTAAGTCTTGTTTTGAAATAAAACTAAAATGAAACTTAAAACAAGCTAAATTATCTGCCAATGGGGTAAGAAAAATAATCTTGTTTCTGTTTGAATTAACATGATTTTTCTTACCCCATTGGCAGATAATTTAGCTGTTTTTTAAGCAACAACTCCCTTAATTTAGATTTATTTCCCCAGAAAACAAGACATAATATCTAATGGCATTTTACTACATTAGTAACTGCATCTGGATTTAAGAATTTTTTTATTTTTGGCCTGGAAACAAGACAAAAATACTAAGTAAGAAAAGCATTTATTCCAGTGTAAGTTCAAGTTTTGTTCTCATCTGATAGTGTCAGTGCAGTCAAATCGATAATATAACTGATTAACTGCAACTACCACTTTGATGCCTAAAAAAGTTGGTAAACCTTGAATATAGGCATTTAATCACATATAAACATTGATCAATGAACATAAACAGCTCAACTATACCTGCTTCATGCACAAGAATGAACCCCATTGGTTCTTGTAGAAGCTCAAACGTGCTGCGTAACACGAGAATGAACCTCATTGGTTCTTGCTGAAGCTCAAACTGCTGCGTAACACGAGAATGAACCTCATTGGTTCTTGCTGAAGCTCAAACGTGCTGCGTAACACGAGAATGAACCTCATTGGTTCTTGCTGAAGCTCAAACTGCTGCGTAACACGAGAATGATCCTCATTGGTTCTTGTAGAAGCTCAAACGTGCTGCGTAACACGAGAATGAACCTCATTGGTTCTTGCTGAAGCTCAAACTGCTGCGTAACACGAGAATGAACCTCATTGGTTCTTGCTGAAGCTCAAACGTGCTGCGTAACACGAGAATGAACCTCATTGGTTCTTGCTGAAGCTCAAACGTGATGCGTAACACGAGAATGATCCTCATTGGTTCTTGAGAAGCTCAAACGTGCTGCGTAACACGAGAATGATCCTCATTGGTTCTTGCTGAAGCTCAAACTGCTGCGTAACACGAGAATGACCCTCATTGGTTCTTGCTGAAGCTCAAACTGCTGCGTAACACGAGAATGATCCTCATTGGTTCTTGCTGAAGCTCAAACGTGCTGCGTAACACGAGACTGAACCTCACTCGGCAAATCTGAGCACAGTTTGATTTATTAAGATCTCTTTAATTCTACAGGAGACACTTGAGATTTTTGAGTCTCTTCATTTAATCAGTTGGCGAGTTGATTTCACTGACAATGAAAACAAAGCTTGAATTGCACTGGATAATTACGCTATTGTCTTCTGTAGACATGCGTTTGAATTTGTTTCTTAAGTTATTAATTTTTCAAACATAGTTAATGTGTTAACAGTCATTAACTAACAATTAGCGATACATCTGGAAATATCACAATGTAAAAAATAATTTTTTTAAACCTGATTAAAATTCACTGGTAACTCAAAAGTAAAATATTTGGACACATTCAAGTGATTAAAATAACTCTTGTCTATCTATTTATTGATTGATTTAATTAGTTATTTTTGCAAATGTGTAAAAAAAATTATTTACATTAAAGTTAATTCACACTTAAATGAACAAATCTAAAAATATGCCGTATTTTTGTTATTCAAAATATTATTTGTTTATTTATTTTAAAACATTTGGACATTAACAAAATCATTATTGTTGTTATTAACATTATTAATAGTTTATTTTTGCATTATGGCAAACAAGGGAAAACATACTTAATTTGAATGACAAAATGTCACAATGCGGGGAAAAAAAATGAAAAGCTGATAAATGTTACTTTGAAACATTAGGGAAAAAAATGTTTTTATTTACTTTACTTTTTTTATTTACTAGTAAAACTTTTGAACACATCCAAAAATGAAACGATTGTCACCAATTACTCTAACTCATATCGTTCCAAACCTGTAAGAGTTTCGTTCTGTAATATTTTTTACGGGAACTCATTTGTGATTTTTCTTTAGATGTGGAGGAAGAGATAAAGAGGAAGACTCATCCTCAGGGTCTGAGTTGAGTGTGTGTGAATCTCTCAGCATCTGCCCGTCAGCACCTGATAAGAGTGGAGTGGGAGATGTTTTCATCATTGTCTGAAACACAACATGTTCCCGATACAGTCGGGTCTCAGCGTCCTGCAGAGATACAGCAGATCTTCACACTCGTCATGCTTTCCTCAAGGTCAAGACTTACAAATAAGTCTCGCTGTCACATGAGGACATTTCACAAGGTCCGTATATCAGGAAGGTTTTTAGTATAAAGTCCAATTATACAAACGCTCGTTTTCTCCATAAGCAGTTTTGTTTGTTGGTTTCAAACGTATAGTTCGTATGATCTTAAATTAGATTATATACAGTATATATATATATATACTGCAATATAAAACAGCCTATAAAAAAACATTTATTTATTTGAAAAATTTGGAAAAATTAAATAAATTATTATTATTATTAAGTAAGGTTTTTTTGCATTATGGCAGACATGGGACAAACAGCACACACATTTGGGGACATTAACATTTATTTATTTAAATTGCGTTGAATGCTATTTATTTATTTAAATTGATTGAATTGCATTATGGCAAATGTGTAAAAAAAATCTTTATACAAAATCTATTTATTTTAGAACATTTAGACATTAAAGAAACTATTATTGTTATTGATATGAACATTATTATTTAATAATGTTAATTATAATTAATTTGAAAAATATTTAATTTGCATGAAAATAAATGTCACAAGGTTAAGAATAAAACAAAATAATATAAAACACAAATAAAAACCTGTTAAATGTTTGCTTGAAATTCAAAAGTTATTTATTTATTTATCTGTAAAACATTCGGACACATTAAAGTTATTGAAATAACATTTATTTATTTATTTAAATTAGTTTATTTTTGCAAATGTGTCAAAAAATTTGATTTACATGAAAATAATGTCACAATGCAAAACAAACAAATCTAAAAAACATGGCAGATTTTCGTTATGCAAAATATTATGTATTTATTTATTTAAAAACATTTGGACATTAAATAAATTATTTTTATTATTGTTGTCGGTTTTAACATTATTCGTTTATTTTTGCATTATGGCAAACAAGGAAAAAATACTTAATTGGTATAAAAAAAATTCACAATGCGAAAAAAATAAAACAAATTTAAAAAGCTGAAAAATATTTGCTTGAAACATTGAAAACATTTTTATTTCTTTTTTTATTTACTAGTAAAACATTTGGACACATTAAAGTGATTAAAGTCAATTTTTTATTGATTAGTTATTCTTGCAAATATGTAAAAAAAAATACTTGATTGACATGAAAATAATGTCATTGCAACAAAAAAAATCTAAAAATAGGCCTAATTGTCTTTATAAAAAAAAATGGATTGATTGATGGAACAGAAAATAACCTTAAACCCGAAGCACATGATTCTCCAGACTGTGATTTGTATAACCAAACCCTGTTAATTAGAAGTGTGTGTCCATATAGTTTGATACACAAACTCATCTGTGCTGTTTGTGAAAATCTCTGTCTTAACTCTTGACTCTTCTGCGTGACACTAGGAGATTCTCCAGGATTAATGGGAAACGTCCCGCAGCCGGACTGAAGGTAATAATTTGCTTTTGTGCTTTAAGTGAAATCGATTTTTTTTTTTCATGTTAAAGGGGTGGTTGATTATAATTTCACTTTTCTAACTTTAGTTAGTGTGTAATGTTGCTGTTTGAGCATAAACAACATCTGCAAAGTTACGACGCTCAACGTTTAAAGCAAAGGGAGAGATTTGCTTTTACAGAAATGGCTTTTTAAGGACTACAACAAACGGCTGGTAAGGGACTACAAGAGCTTCTTCACGGTTAGTGACATCATCAACCCTAAAATTTACATAAACCCTGCCCCCAGTACACCATTTTTTAGATCATCATGACAGAATATGCTAATCAATGACACACAAGCTACATACATTCATCAACTAACCATTCAGAAATGTTCTGCATGTTGTCACTTGAGTCTCCATCTTTGTCTGAGTCCGGTTTGAATAAAAGGCTAAAAGTTTTTGAAATTTTCAGTGCATGCTCTTGTAGCTCCGCCCCCTGTGCTGGGAGCAGCAGCTCATTTGCATTTAAAGGGACAGGCACAAAAACGCTCACCCTCAAAAAGTGACAATTTTAACATATGTAAAAATATCTGTGGGGTATTTTGAGCTAAACTTCACACACACACTCTGGGGACATCAGAGACTTATTTTACATCTTGTGAACAGGACATTATACCACAATTTAATGTTTCAGTGACATCACCAGAGATCAGCTCCAGTGTGTGTCGTCATCTGTTTAAAGGATTGAAATAGAAACATTGACAGAAGTAGCAACAGAAAATGTTTTTCTGTCATTCCAAACTGTTATTTTTTTTTGGTTCTCGGTCTGTTATAAATAGCTTGATTGTGAATTTGTTGATAAAGGCGGCCGTAGGAATGATAAACATGAGTGTTGAGTCTGCTGAGGGTTGGCAATGAATCTTACCTGACGATACAGCATCAGGAATCAACCCTAATCTGTTCTCATTTTATTCATTTTATAAGGTGTTGCATTGAGGTTCTATAAATTCAAACTCATGTTTTGTTATATTAAGAATTATAAATATTTCCAAATGCGTGTACTAAAAATATTGAGGTAATACAAAGAGATTAGTTTAATCGACAGAAACTAAAACTATTATTACTACTATTAGTAATAATAACTAACTACTATTGTTAAAATAATTTATGAAAATGCTTATTTTCCAAAACACACTTTCTCTAAAACTGTGAGAAAATCAAAGTCATAAATCTGGTCAAAAATTGGTCTTTAATGGTCTTTGATGATTGGTCTTTGAAATAAACATTGATGTTTGTTTCTTTTGTTCCTCATTGTTTACTGATAATTATTTTGTTATAGGCCTATTATCATATCAATATTAAAAAGTAGCATTAAAAAGTGTATTTGAACAAATAGTGAAATTTTCTTCCATATACAATTGAATAAAATTAGCAGCTAGCTAACAACAACTTGCTTTGTTCTGGTTTCACCTCACTCCAGTCTAAACTAAATGATTTGGGTAATTTACTAAACATTGTCAATATAAATATTCAGAAAATTCAGGAATCAACCGTAATCTGTTCTTTAACAATCTCTCATTTTATTCCGAATAACTTTATAAGGTGTTGCATTGAGGTTCTGTAAATTCATACACGGTTTTGTTATATTAAGAATTAAAAATCTTTACAAATGTGTGTATTCCCTTACATAAATTTACTCCTCAGTCGTTATAACTACTGTAGCTCTCAACTAAAAAATAGGGTAGCACTGGTTTTAAATGGTTAATTCACTCTAAAATGAAAATGAACTCATTGTTTACCCACCCTGGTGTTGTTCTAATGTCGTACGCCCTTCTTTCTTTAACACCTGCTTCTTACTACACACTGTAAAAATAAATATTTTCGTGGTTAAACTTAAAATAGTAACCTAGTTGCTGTAATAAAAAAAAATAATTGAAACTAAAAATTTGAGGTAATACAAGAGATTAGTTTCAACAACAAACTAAACCTATTTTTTAAAAATAATTTACAGTGCAGTATTGTTAGCATGTGTCTAACATTATTTTGAATTTTGCTAGCATGTTCGTAGCATGTTTTAATATTTTGCTAACATAAGTTAACATGTTGTAAGCATTTTTAAAGAAGACACTGCCATGTTTATTGCTGCTTTTTTGTAAAATAATTTTACATTTATTGTTATGAAAAATGCATACAAAAAAATTGTGAAATATATATTTTCCAAAACACGTTTTACTCTAAAACTGTGAGAAAATCCAAGCCATAAATCTTAACAATCTGTTTTCCAAATTTGAGCTTGACATCTAAAAGAAACGAGCTTTCTTTCAGATTTTGCTTGGCTGTGTGTGTGTGTGCGTGTAAGTGTAAAAGTGTGTGTGTGTGTGTGTGTGTGTGTGACCGCTCCCTCTCACACACAGACCCGTGTGATGTGGGTTCAGACGGCCTCTTTTACCATAATCTCTTATTATCAGTTACGTGAGACAAAACACACTCCGTTCACACACACACACACACACACCGTCAGCTTCTGCTGCTGCTTGTCTCGCCTGAAATCAGAACCAGAAAGAGTTTGTCTCTAGTGTGCAAGAAAATCATCAATCGCCCCCAACAGTGCAGATGTGGAGGGATTCTTGTCCTTTATCATTGCTTTTGATTCATTTTCATTTTTGCTATTTATATACGATGCATCAGTGTTACATGCATACACACATCTATTCCTGTGATGCAACGCTGAATTGTTTTGGAATTTCGGAATGCTGTATGTATCGCTTTTTGTCAAGTTGTTTGTTATATAGATTTTTATCAAGTACGGATTGTTTCACAGCAGCTTCCCAGTATAAACAGGAACATAACAGAATTAATGATGCAAACTTCATCAAATATGAAGTCAATACAAAACATAATAGTGTCACTAAGTTCAGTTTTTATCTGACTGTGTCAGTGAAGTCAAATTCATAATAATTCATGAATATTAAGTGTACTGTATGTGAAGTTATATATGTGTACAGTAGGGATGTTAACGATTAATCAACGATCGATTAATTGTCGATAACACATTTAATCGATAAACCTTATCGATCATCGATTCAGCAGGATCATGCGCGTGCGTGCTGCTCAACCGCAAAATGTTGGGGTTATGTTTGGGACTGTTTTACACCATCATGACTAAGTTTGCGTGTGCATTCGCAGCCTTTTGTTTTGTGCAAATGTAACTTGTAATAGTTTATTTTCTGTGCACCTATCTATATCTGATTTATCTCATATTGGATGCATTTGGTTAACAGCAATGGCAATGCACGACTAATAATGACTATTGGGACTGTCATATAGCTGGGTTTCAGTCACGTGATTATGATGACGATTATGATGACGCAGGAAGGCGGGGCCCATTCCCACTGATCCCCTGAACGACAACCTAGTGCTATATAAACACAGACAAAAAAAAACATGTTGGCAAGCTAACATACCGTACCGTCGCTGCAGAGACACGGCATTAACAGACTCTGCTCCTCCCAAACCGCAGACGTAACGTTACGTTAAAAATCCACTTTTTACGGCGTTGTTCTATGAGCTTTTTACATTTCTCACCTTTATGAATGACAATCTTTGGTACTCTATAAAAACCCTTTCCCTTTTTTCGATTAGAACGATTGGAGCCGCCGTAAACTACACAAAACATTGATGGCAGATCCTCAGCTATTTCACTTCCTGCCCTCCATCTGAATTTTCGCGCTCTCGCGATGCAGCAGCGTGACGTCACGTGAAACCAACCTATTACATAACATTATAAAGAGAACAATATTGTAATAAAACATTGTGAATAATTTGGGTTTAGTTGCCGTGTTGCGTTGTTCCAGGAAGAGGGCGTCCACAACATGAGTCATTCTGTATGGCACGTAACTTAGTTCAAGTTCACTTGTGAATTCACGTCATTTTGTGCCGATATAATTTGTAATATTAT